>CM060596.1:32112016-32477016 GCA_030578255.1 Tiaroga cobitis
ACTGACCGTTTGGACAATACGAGACATAGGCCTAGTTCTTTATTAAATTAATAAAAGAAACAATAATTACGGGAATACTGGATTCTAAACCTCAAAAAAATGCCACAATTAAGACCTCGGAGCAGAAATGAGGGAGAAACACCCAGGAACTCCTTAGGCTAGCCTATATGCCTTTCGCAGTATAAGGGTCTTTCCCTGCCATTAATGCTTGGATAACACACCACGTCCTTCTATTAATAATAATAATAATGTCTAGTGCGGTGGCTGTGATATAGGATATAAACCTACCAACGTCCGTTGGCATGATTTTTTGAATGACTTATCGCGAGAGGAAAAAAAGACGTTTTAGTCGCATAACATCAGTTAATGGAAACGCCGTCATTTCGCAATAGTTTTTTATCGACAGTTAGAAAAAAATCGCAAAAGTTTTGCGCCAATCTGTAATGGAAACGCAACAGTTCCTGAAATACTCACTGAAACCACCTTTCTGCTGGGATCAGGATTATAAAACTTTTCTGAAGCAAATATATCTTTCTAAAAACATTTGAACAACACATAATGAATGTTTAATCCATATCAAAACCAAGAGTGGACTGCATCATGTTCTAATTTAAATTCAGAATCGTTTTTTCTTTTTGAACAACTGGGCCATGTGTAATATGCTATGCTGTATCCTGTCTCTGGATGGAGTTTCTGTGCATCTTGAAATACATATCAGTTTCAGCAATGCCACTCAGTTGGAATATTTTAAACTTAAGTGTGAAAGGATTAATCAGGGCCGGCTCTAGCCCTTTCGTTGCCCTAGGCGAGATTGATTTTCACCGCCCCCAATTAAAATGAGTATTTATTAAACTAAACAAAAATGCTCTTATAATCACTCCAAAACTTCAACAAGTTGAAGGATCATCTGTAATAAATTGTTCATACAAATGCTACAAATAACGTTCAAGGATATTTCTATCATCCTACATAGTTGCATTGTACAAATAGCCTACATTTTATCTGACCATGTAACTGAGATAAATTACAATTACTACCACCACTACTATTATTACTAATCTATTAGGCTGCTACAAGGCTAAGGGGGTTTCGGTGCCCCCGTAAGAAAATGTTATGCATTTTAATGTTTAATTCATGTTTAAATCAAATTAAAACGTTAAATTAATCAATCTGGTGCAATTCAGTGTGCAAATTGAAGAAAGAAAAATTCAAACCTCTTTTAGTTACTGTGTCTGTCTACATTACACTACTACATAATAGGCTATATTGTAAAACAAATGCAGTGAAAAATAAAGGAAACTTTCATAATTAGTTTTGTACAAATTTCTATACTTGGAAGCAACTCAGCGCCGCCAATTAAGCAAAACAAAACGAATGGGCTGCCGATGTACGAGTTTTATGGGCCGTTCAGACAGAAAATAAATAAAGGCTATGAGATGTATCGGCCCAAAAAGCACGTCGGTCACCGGGAATCTCCCGGTAATCCCGATGGCCAGTTGGCTTAAATGCCTGTGCACAACACTAAGTACATTTATTTCGTTTGACACCTATAATGAGAAGACTTACCTTTATACTGGGCTTTCTTTTTATTTTGTTGCTTTCTCTGTTTTCGTCCCTGTGCACCAGAGGGTTTATACCGCTTCATTTTCGATCAACGCGCCAGCAGCTGAGCACTTGCCTAAGGCCGGCTAGGGCGGTTGCGCTCCGGTTGGTTCTTGTCACGTGACTCACTGTGCGCTTATGGTGCGCTTGCGGCATTCTGAAAAGTTGAGATGTTTTTATCTCGATGCGGCGCAGACGCGCTTGGAAAAAACGAGCGCATCGCACCGCGACCGTGTCGCTTCCATTATGAGCGCGCATACCGTGCGCCTACATTTGAAATAATATATGTGAATCGGGCCTAGGCACGCCCAGCCTAGCATGGTTGTATTGGCCATTTACAGGTGTTTTAATGGGTAAAAAGTACTGGGTGAGTGATGTTTATTTGCACGTTATGTCTGTTTGATCCACATAAAAACAACTGCTATTCGTAAAGAGAATGGGCGATACATCTTTAACACGCTGCGCGCGCTCCCGCGGCCGGCCATAAATTTTCGGCGGACCATCACTTTTCAGCACAACACCGGCCCTGGGATTAAAAATGCTATGCATGCAAGTGCCGTGCATTCCACTTTGACCTCTGGGTCATCTGGAGGTTTTGACAACTAAAGCCCTGCACGGGCCTCAAATCTAGGGCCTAGCCCGGCCCGTGTCCGACAGCTCATCCGAATTCTCGTCCCGAGTCCGACTGGAGCCCGTTTTTTTTCCCATTACACAGCTTGCCCTATACTACTGTTGCAGCCATTAAAATAGTTCAGTTTTGTTTTCAATGGCAAATAAGTTATGTTTCTTTTCATTTCTTTAAGTTAATTTAGACAAATGTTCGCAGCAATTTTTGTTTGTTAAAGTTTTTTTTTTTTTTTTATCTCAACCAAGCAGCCGACAGCTAGTTAAACATGTTTGATAAATTTAGCCTCTCAAATCAACACTTTACTTGGCTACAATAAAATCCATAGATATAAAACACTTCAAGCATATCACACAGACAGTTAGTGTAAACGTTTATTATCCCAACCACAGTAAAACGACATTTTTGAAAAGCTGAGGCAGACTGCTCTGCTGTTCGCAGTCACAATAGCGCTCACAAACTAAATGAGCTATACAATCTAAACAAATAATATAAAATAAATTAAATTAAAAACAAACATGCAGGTTATCTTACCTCAAAAGTATTCACTACAGAACATGGCCATTCTTCTTTCCAATAGTTTCCAACAGTTAGACTAATGAAAATAAAGTCCAATCGAGCGAAAAACAAGACAGCCTCCTAACATGGCTAAGAACATTCTCTTACATAGCATTGTGGAGAAAAAGCACAGCATCCACAGTGGAAGGTTTTAATCCAGTCCTCCTTTCTTCTATGACTCTTCCACGCTCGCTACTACTGCTGCTGGCGGGGACTCTAAACTCAGAGTGAGCCAGTCTTGACAGTTGCAGTAGCAGGATCTCCTGCTGTTTCCACCAGCGCAGCACATCTCGTAATATGACGTATGTCAGTGTGATAGGTTATAATTTATGCCTAGGGGCATAAATAAGTCGGGGCGCATCGGGAAATTCATTATTGACAACTAATTCATGTTGGACTTGGGCCATTCTTCTTCTTCCTTCAAAAGAAAAACAGGCCCCTTAAGCCTTCTCTTACATGCTAAAAATTCTTCAGCACCAAGCTCCCTTGATGCCTCATCAGCTGGATTCAAACTTGAATTTATGTGCCTCCGTTGCACAACATCTTTTGAGTCTCTTGTGACAGCCACTCTATTTTCTACGAAGGTGTGGACCTGCTTAGTTTCATTTTGGATACATCTCAGTACAGTCATGCTGTCTGTCCAGAACACAGATGTCCAAATGAATCTGCAACTCCCTTTGTAGCATTTTATCAACTCGTACAGCAAGAACAGCAGCCGTAAGTTCCAACCTCAGGATTGTTATTTGCTTTAAATAGAGCAACTCTTGACTTTTCTAACATAAATGCAACTGTAGTCCTTTTTTTCCACTATTCACCAACCTCAAGTATTACACTGTCCCAAAGCCATACTCACTGGCGTTAGAGAAGGTGTGGATCTGAGCATGTTCAGATGGTCCAAAGTCGTTGGTGCTATGAAAACACTGACCCAAAAAAATTAACTTGCATCATATATTCCATAGCATTCTGTGTAACATCACCACAAGGATACCACAAAAAAACACAGAAAGTCCACGTTTTTGAGAAACCTCTACCTGATGAAACATGGCTTGTATATCAGCTATTAAAGCGACTTTCTGAACCCTGTAAGAACTCCCAACAGAGAGTTGGTGAGATAGGGACCCTGCAGCAGCAGACCATTCAGAGGTTCCTTTAAACACTGCACCACAATCGAACACTGCTCTTAGAATTGTATTTTTCTAAATGGTGGTGTGGTATGTACCAAACGACCTCACCATCTTCCCGTTTCAACTGGTGAGGTGGTACTACCTCTCCACATCCCTTGTCAATAACTTCAGACAGAAAAGATGTATACTCTTGCTGATATTCTCGATTTCTTTTAAACTTCCTTTGTAGACCTAGGACGTGCTGTTCTGCAACATTGTGGTTGTTTGGCATGATAATTTCATGATACTTCATGTAAGTCTGTATAATTGTCACGATTACCAGTGAGAGTGCCCATAATTACCACCAGAGGGCACTTCACCCCAGACTCTTGTCATTCCCTAATGAAACTACATTTTCCATAACTCTCTGCCTGGACTCATCATCCTTGATTGCATCCACCTGTGTCTCATTACCTTGTTTAACTCACCCTATAATAGCTTGGTTTTCACATTCATTCCCTGCAAAGTCTTGTATGTGTCTTACTGCATTTCTGAGCGTGTTTGTATCCTGTTTCTCCCGTCCCCTGGTTTTCTTGATTCTCTGCCTGTCCCCTCGGATTTCTCTCTTTGCCTCAGCCCTTATCTGTTATTGTTTGGATTGTTTGTTTGTGTATGACCCTTGCCTGGATTTGGATTACGATTGTGGATAACCCTTTAAATAAATACTGCATTTGGATCCTCAATCTTTGTGTCTCAGAGCAGTTTGTTACAAAAATAATCACCCTCTTCGAAATTGATTGTGATTTCCATTTATTTCCATGAACTCTGTTGGTCATTTCTGGACATGGCAACATCATTGTCTGACAGTTTATCATTAAAATCATGATTATATTGAGCAATCAACAGATCCTCCAGCCTGGCAATTGAGATCCAGGACTGCCAGTCATTCTTTGTCACTATTACCACCACCTCTTAGTGGCCCATTCACGACCCACCCCAATAGGGTTTTGACTGCATAGGGTCCTCCGCCTTGACTGTTAATAATTTCCAATGGTTCCATAAGGTTTGATGCCTTGATACCAATCAACAGTTCAATGTCTGCATTAATACTGGGAATTCTGATACTCTCCAGAAATGGATAATCCTTCAAGTCATCCTGAGTGAGAATGCTATTCTTGCTCACAGGCATTGATTCTTGAATATACAGCTCTGGTATATCCACAAAAGTCTGTCCATCTAGGCTTAAAATTTGAAGATCAGAGAGCATGAATGTGTCTAATGACCTTTCTTGGTCTAAAGTACGGCGCAGTATAGTGCGTCTTGTTCCTGTAAGAATCCGTTCTCTTACGAGAGTAGTCTTGTGTTGCGTAAGCTAGCTTACGCTATGGGAAAACCTCTTTCTCGAGAATACTGAAGCCAAAGATTATCCTTAAAATTTGGTATAAATTTAAAACGCATTTGCTGCAGCGAGCAGACCTAGGCGAGGCAGCTCGCGCGCCTATTGCCTGCTCTGCGGCAACTGCTGCAAACTATCGAGGGACTGCTCGTGATGTAAGCACCAATGAGGGCGTTGGCACCTTCAGTCGTCACCTCCTGCGCGAATGGGCGTGGCTTATGCCTATATAAGCCTGAGCTCGATAGGATGTGCCTTGGTTTTCATCGCTGGATCTCGGAGAAGAAACCTTTTCAGCGGGACGAGTTCACTGAGGAAGTCGGTCGTCTTCTCGCCGCCTTCAGTCGCTGTTCCTGCTGCGCTATCCGGCACCTATATCCTTTCTTGCTCCGTGTGTGTTCGCCGCTGCGACTCTCACGTTTTCTTGTTTTAAAAGAGCTGAGGCGTTGCTGCAAATGCCTTGTATTTCCTGTGGCTCGTGCAGAGCCCACCTCACCAACGGGGACCGCCATATCCTGTGCGCTGTCCAAGGGCGGATGTCCCGAGTGCGACACCATGGCTTTGTCGACCCTGCGGGCTCAATTAGCCATCTTCAATGTGGACACCACGCCTCCGCCTCCCGCTTCTACGCCGCGCCGTAAAAGCGCCTCTCTCAGAGGTCACCTGAGGAGGTTCCGCTTCACGAGTGCACGCCGGCGGGATCCCCGCGTACCTCACTTTCCCCCGTTTCGCTCACGGATGGCCAGCGCCCGACTTCGGCCGCTCCCATTGCCTGTGACGAGCTAGAAGGGGACGACGAAGAGGACGGCTGTTCTCTTATTGCGTCGGGGAGTGAAGAGTGGTCGGGCTCCGTTCCGGTCCCCACCCCTTCTCTTCAGGAGTACAGTGGGGTTAGAGCCAGCGTCAACGCCGAACTTCTCCGCCTCCTTATGAAGGCCGTGGGGGACCTCGGCCTGGATTTGTCGCTTCCGGATGAGCCCACGCCCAACAGACTCGACGGCTGCTTTCTCCCTGGTCGCCGCTCAGCGCCTCCCACGAGGCCCGCCCCATTTCTCCCCGAGCTGCACGAGGAGCTGTCTAAATCCTGGAATGCTCCTTTTTCGGCCAGGCTGCGATCATCTGTCTCTTCGACGCTCTTCGTTGTGGACGGCGCGAAGGACAAGGGTTATGATTCCATTCCTCCGGTCGAGGAAGCGATCGCAACGCACCTTTTCCCGCCCTCCGCTGGATGGCTTTCTAAGGCCGCCTTGCCCTCTAAAGCCTGCTGAACTACTTCCACCTTCGTCAGTCACACTTACACCGCCGCTGGCCAGGCTCCCTCAGCACTGCATACTATGGCAGTGCTGCAAATTTACCAGGCCAACCTTCTCCGTTCCTTGGATGAGGCGGGCACGGACCCTGACAGCTTTACGGACTTGAGAAGCGCCACAGATCTAGCTCTGCAAGCCACCAAGTCCGCCGCCCAGGCCATCGGGAGGAACATGTCGTCCCTTACCGTTGTTGAGAGACATTTGTGGCTGACACTGTCAGACATGAAGGACGCTGACAGAGCCTCCTTCCTTGACGCGCCTGTGTCTCCTTCCGGGCTCTTCGAATAGGCTGTTGATGGGTTTGTTGAGCGTTTTTCGGAGGTCCAGAAGATGTCGCATGGTATGCGGCACTTCATCCCTCGGCGCTCGAGTTCCGCGTCAGGACGCTCAAGGAAACAGCCGCCTGCCTGGAAAGCCGCCTCCGCCGCCAGCTTCTCAGCGTCATGGACTAAGAGAGTGCCAACGCTCAAGCTCGGCTGGCCGTCGCAAGCCGCCCCCTCCTCGGGGAACCAGGCCTAAGATCATGCTGGATCCTGTGCCACCAAAGTCTTCCTGACTCTAGGAAGACGGCGAAGGTCTAGTCCCGCTGCGGCCAGACCGCCTTTGAAATCAACACGTGTCGCCTTCACAGTTCCCGCGGCTGCGGTGACTGGAGATGTGTATTCTACAGCCAACGAGCCAGTTGCACAACCCACTCGCCTGTACCCAAACGCTGTTTTCACGGCGACCCAGATAAATCTCTAAAAAAGAGCATTACGTCTGTTTATCCGGCTCACGCCGAATGTGTTTTAAAAGTAGGAAATGTGCCCACATCCCAGTGTTCAACCCTACACATAAGCACGGCCCATTCAGTGACACACACTCATTCAGGGCCTATTTCAATAAAGGCGTTTCATGCCGATTGTGTTTTAAGTGTAAAGAAGGTGCCCGCTTCTCAGCACGCACACTTACTGTTAAACACTGCGCCCTCTGTGCCGCACACACACATAAATCATTCCTCGGCCCACGTGACCAGAATGTTATGTGTAAATCAGCCCGCTGCTGGTCTCAGTGCGCTGCCTCAGATAAACACTGCAAGCACAGTGTTAATTTATCAGCCCTATCGGGTCTCCGGGTCCCTAGCTTACAGTGACCAGAGCCTAGATATCATTCTACCCCTAGCTATACGTGCAAAAGCATGGGAAGCTATCCCGGGCTTGTCAGATTGGGTGCTGACCATTATAAAACGAGGTTATTCACTGCAGTTTGCTCGCCGACCCCCGCGCTTTCAAGCCCAGTTTGGAACTATAGTAGATCAGAAAGTAGCTCATCTGCTTCAAGCCAAGATAATGAAACTGTACTTGAAGGGCGCCATAGAAACCGTCCCTCTAGACCAGAGCGAGTCGGGTTTCTACAGCCGTTACTTCCTGGTACCCAAAAATAGGGGTCGACCGATATGTGATTTTCAGGGCTGATGCCGATACCGATTATTACAGATCAAATAGACCGATAACCCATATTTTTAACCGATATATGTATATATATATATATATATATATATATATATATATATATATATATATATATATATATACTATATATTATAGCCTATGTCTGGTGTATAACTGTAAATTAATGTCAAAATTAGGGGTGCACGATATTGACAAAAAGGATATTGCGATATCGATATTAATTTCGATATTTTTAAACATATGTAAAGCTACAAAAGTTATGGGAAAACGCATCAAAAAAGATTAACAAATAAAACAAGTTTTCTTACAACATAAGGTTTATTTAAACTGACAGTCATATTGGACTGGTACAACATGAATAAATAAATAATAACCATGCCTACAGAACAGGACATGTTTACTGGTTGTATGTACACTACAGTGTAAAAAACAATAAATAAAGAGCAAGTCTACAGAACACACCTAGCCACTTTGTGTTTTCTGTGATCGGATAGCTATCTGATCGTGAAAAGACCAGGTGTAAATGCCCTCCGAAATGCTTTCGAGACGGATTTGAATCCGATTGCTGAAACCACTTCAGGAGGAGGTCTGGGCCGCATTCCAGACGAAACTGGACAAGTGTAAATGCATATCGTTGTTGAAACCACATATGTAAAATTTACTCCTCCCAAAAACGCTAAAAATGAGAACGTGTTACAGGCTACATGTCATGTTATGGCCAGATATGACGACGCGCGCAGCTGCAACACGCGTCACCGCAGATGAGCAGCTGAGCATCTCTTCATCAAGTCAACTTGCAAACTATCGCAAATCAAAGTGAAAGATGCAGACGCTTTACACACAATTATCTTCATTAAAAGTAAATAAACGAAATTATCTTAACAGGGCTGTTGCCGTTCTCTCTTACTGCGTTATTTGATTTTGACATTTTAGCTAATGATGGTAAAATGCAGATCATAACTGTTGCTTTCGGTGACGTGCACTTCATTAAATCTGCATAGGCTATAGCGCGGGAATTGAAGATCCGATTTATATCCGTTTTGCAAAAACACATTTATGTGACCAGGTGTAAAAGGAATATAATTTTGATAAATCAGATAGGTATCCGATCAGTGAAAACGCATGAAGTTGCCATGTGGCCTGATACTTGTGTGCTGGTGTGTGCGTCGAGCCGGCAAGTGTGTGTGTGTGGGGACTGTGTGGTAGTAGAGCAAGGGAGAAGTGAGAGAGTGACGGCGATTAGCTTTGGAGCGAGTAGCGACTCTTATTGAGAAAGTTTCTCCCCTGTTCTTTCTGACCACTGTGGGAAATCTGTTGCATGAAAAGTTAACCCCCTTCTTGATTTCATGTTGTTTATGGAGAAGGAGAATCAGGAAATGAGTCAGGGAAAATGCAACGGTGCATGTCGGACCGGACGCATCATAAACAAAATATCGCGAGATTTTCGATATTGATATCGAGCAACGTGATATCGCGATAACGATATTGATTCGATATATCGTGCACCCCTAGTCAAAATTAAGAATAACAAAGGCTTTTGACAAATACTTTCTTTAAATTATTTAAACATATCTTTGAATCTGAGAACTGTTATTATTAATAATAATAATAATAATAATAATAACTTGTAAAAAGTGCAGGGAGCACCCAGCAGCATTCTGTAAACATTTTGTAAAACTTAAAGACTCTATTTTAACGTTTAAATACAATTTTAGTAATCAAAAAGCATTTCTAATTAATTAAAATCATCAAACTTACGCAATTTTATTACAGTTGAACAAAAATTACATTTTTAGGGCCTTGTGAAAAACCGAACTTTTTTTGACGAGTTGCCGTGGAGATCTTTGAGTTTCTGTGTGTTTATGATATGACGATAACTTCTCAATTGAAGCATTAAAAAGCTCATGAAGTGACTAAGCGACTCTGGAGATTATGTTTATGCAATCATGTCCTCATATAATGATGCGGCGGGCTGAGGCTGAAAACAGCTCAAGCGTCACGCGTGCTCCAGTGTGTGTGTGTGTGTGTGAGGTAAATGAAATCACGCGTCTGCACCATTCATTTAGAGACACGCAGGATTCATATTTAAATAGTATTTTTGCGGTTTGATTTGTACTGACCTGCTTTTTATTAATTCATCAAAAAGTTGACAAATTCCGTGATATTCCGCTTTATACAGTAAATTCCGTTTTTATGACTGGATTCCGCGATTCCGTCTGTTTTCTGCATCGCGGAAATCACAGGGCTCTATTATATTTTGCAACTTCAGTGTAGTAATCTATTGCTTCTTCAGCAAAGTCTGCTGCTGCCTTAACTTTGAGAGACAACTGATGGATGATCAGTGAAGCAGCTCCAGTCAGTCATCGAGTGCTCTCGGTGTGAGAGTGCAAAACTTTCAGTGCCTTCAGCTTTCGCGCTGATAGGCCGGACTCGTGACTCCCAACAAATCAGATGTGCGGGGACATTAGTCTAGTCTACAGAGTGGTGAGTTCCGAGCGACAGAGGTGGCTGCGTTAGAGCCAAATATAGCGCATTTCAAATTAAAATAATTTTATCGGCAAATCGGTTTTGAAAATGGCCGATACCGATTGTAGACTTGGAAATAAAGCCTCTTTTGTTTCCCCGTTATTATTTGATTTACGGGACTGGACACCAGTTATCTTGCCAAGAAAGATGTTATTCTTATATGTCAGGAGAGAAACTTCAAGATGTTGTATTCATGCCAGGTCTATGCGTTTCCGTGTTTCTACAGTGTTTCTACAGTGTTTCTTCCGAGGTAGTACAGTAAGATTTAGCTTTTATACATCACAGAGAGTCTTACAGCTTCCTTGTAAAGGTAACAAAACATGTTGCTCTGAGCTTCTTAAAATTAGATCGTATATGTCATACGTACACGTTATGTTTAACATGTCACAATTCACTTCCATAATAAGAACTATCCTTGTTGTTTACATCTGTGATGCACTTACATCAGTGGAACATGTTACATTGTACACACCCCATAGCAAAATATAGCTTCCTCCTGTCTGACATATGATCATCTCATGGATCCATGCTATCTATAGTTCCCTCATGCATTCAAACTCATGCTTTTGAAACTTTATAAGATAATACAACTGATTATGAATATTAATAAAGAATAATAATACAGATACATAATATTTAATAATGAAATAATATTAAAAGATGAAATTTTGAATCTCCGTCTCCCTCCACTGGAACTACGGCCGTCAGTTCCACACCATCATTCCCAGGTGGCCAACCTATAGAAGTGATAGTGAGGAGAAGAAATAGCAGACCAAGAAAATAGACAGAAAGAACAGAAGAATGGAAACTGAGAAAGGAAAAGAAAAACAAAACAAAGAACAAAACCCCAACCCATGTTATGTCCCCGTATACTATGCGTATTTTAATATCTATGTGTATGTGTTTAAAATGAACCCCAATCATCTAAAAAAAAAGAAAAACTAATAAGTCTTCTGCCCGTGCCTGAACTCATTAATTAATTAACTCGTTAATTAATTAAATCCTTCAGTTTCGAACCAAAACGAGAAATTAAAATAAACGTTGATGTTAAAGGATCCTATCCCTTGGAGTTGAAAATCAGTTAGCGGATGTTCATTGTTTGTGAGGTAGTGTTTTGTATAAAATCTCTTATTTCACGCTGTATGTCCCATTCTTAGCAACCATCTGTAATCAATGTCAATGGAATTGATTCCTGAAATGGAAGCAGAGAAATAATTAACATCACTTCTTTGTTCCCAATCTTTAAAACTAATTGATGAACATTGCTCAATCTCAGGCCATAAGTTATCATTATCATCTTGTTCATTCACTAAGCAAGGTTTAACTTGTGACCAATGATACCATCTATCTGTTCCTACACCCTTCCCTTTGAGACAAACACTTGTATCAGTAGTTAGGAGTATCTCATATGGTCCTTCCCATCTAGGCTCTAAACCTTTCCTAGCAATTCGTTTGATCATAACAAAACTGCCTAACTCGGGAATGTGTGGAATGTCAGTAGTGGTGTGTTTTTCATCCCATTGCTGTTGAGCTTCTCGCACTTTCTTATTATTGTCTTTAGTAGCTTTGTCTAGCATTGCGAGATAGCGTCGTAACTTTTCTTGGAACAAAGTAGAGTCTCCTCCTGTTCCCGCAGGTGGCGGAGCATCAGGAGGTAGAACCATTGCTCTTCCAGTCATTAGTTCAAAAGGGGTTAGTCCTGTAACTCGGTTTGGAGTTGCTCTCAAGTTCCACAGAATAGCAGGTAATAAATTATGCCAGCCTTGGCCAGTTTGCAGAATGGCTTTGGTAAGTGTTATGTCTTGTCATGTTATGTCTTGTTTCTGTTCTTTCTCTTTACTCTGTCTCCCTCTGCTGGTTGTGATAGGTTACTTTCTCTTTCTCCGCTCTTTATTTATTTTTTATTTATTCATTTATTTAACAGGGACCATACAGTCAAACATAGTCACAATACAAAGCCTGTAACTGATGCGCGGCATATAGAGTTTGTAGCTAATGCTAATTTACAACTCTTGTCCCTGGTTGGGCATTTCTAAGTACATTATAAATAGATACATACAAATATAAAACATTCACATTCTTCAAACACACACACACAACCAGAAAAAAAACAATAGTTAAAAATGGTTACAGTTTTGGTTTGCCTTTAGCCAAGACTTAATCCTGGAAATGAACTTTTTCAAGTCAGATATGACCTTAATGTCCGATGGTAATGAATTCCAGAGTCTAGAGCTCTTAATAGAAAAAACTGTCTGTGCAAAGCGTGTCCTACAGTATGGTATTGTACAGTTGTGATATGTGCTGCTTCTGGTAACTCTTTTGCTGTTCTGTACTTGAATAAATTTACTAAGTGGCTCAGGTGCTAAATTATTAATACACTTGAAAATTAATTTTAAAAAACAGAAATTACTGAAGCTTTCAAAGCTTAATGTATGATATTTCTTGAGGATGTAACAGTGATGGTAACGGATTGGCTTTTTATCCATAATTTTTATTGTTTGATTGTAAAGTGAACCAATGTGTTTTATTGCAGTCGGAGCTGCTTGCGCCCAAACTGTCATGCAGTATGAAATATGCGAAAAAATCATAGCATGCATGTACAGCAGGGCTGCCTGGTTTGGTATGTACTTTCTGATCAATTTAAAACAGTTAAGATTACTTTGTATTGTTTTAGAGATTTTCTTTATATGTTTAGCAAATTTAAGTTGAGGATCTATGACAAATCCAAGATATTTAAATTCTGTAACAGATTGAATTATTCCATTTTGTAAACCAATTTTAAATCTTTCACTGAGATCAAGTTTCTTAATACAAAAACACATAGAAACTGTTTTTGTAAAATTTAGCACCAACTGATTTTGATTGAGCCACTGACCGACATCAGCCATACACGCAGACAGTACATCAGCAGCCAGCTCTGGTGACTTAGCAGGTGTATAAAGCACCGCATCATCTGCATAGAGCTGGATGCCGGCACCTGCACAGTTCAATGGCAAGTCATTTATAAAAAGACTGAACAGCAAAGGACCTAATATGGAGCCCTGTGGTATGCCCAGTTTGATGTTCAAGAGTGAGGATTTTTCCTGGGCAACTTTAACACTGTACTCTCGCCTGAAGATAGGACGCAAACCAATGTACTGCCTCAGTAGAAAAATTAAAAGATGACATTTTAGTTAAAAGCAAGCTATGGTTGATTGTATCGAAAGCCTTTTTAAGATCAAGGAATACAGCTCCCACCACGTCACCCCTATCCAGGGATTTTTTCACATTTTCAACAACTTCCAGCTGTTCCTCATCTCCTCTAACTACCTCGTTCACCCTCTTCCAACCTGTTCCCTTTCTCCTCTGATTAGGTCTCTATTTCCCTCTGTGTTCTTGCTTCTTTCTTTGTCAGATTCTCATTTGAGTTTCTCATGCTAGAAGCAAACTACTGTCTCGTTATTTTCTACCTTGTCCTGTCCTGTCCTGTCCTGTTGGCATCCGCCTGGCAAGTGCAATCTGTTCTCAGCTAATCATAATATCATTTACTCTGTCCAGTTCATCTGATGCTACGAGATCAGGTAATCACAGTCTCTCTTCAACCCGTGTCTTCCCTGAGAGGCCTGCAGCCTGTCGCCGCTACCCAGCTGTTTTCCACTGCTGCCAAGCTCTTTTGAAGTTACTTGAAAGACTTTTGTGTTTCTTTTATCGCCCTCTCTGCGGGTTGTTTATTTTCCGTTACCACTCAAGAAGAAGATCTGTGTGCTTCTCTGTAGCTACCTTGTGTTGACATTAAAAGACTCTGTTTCTGTTAATCGCTTTTGGGTCCTCACTTACCTGCATAACAGTAAGAGCGGTTTTCAACGATCGATTCATCCGCTCTACCATCCCTGAGCTTTCTGGCCTATACGGAATATGTAATTTCTGTTTAATTCCCATCAATTTCATTGCTTCCTTCATCAATTTCCCAGTGAAATGAGTTCCATTGTCAGAATCAAGTTCATATGGAAGACCCCAGCGAGGAAAAACTTCTTCCACTATTACTCGTGCTGCCGCTTCAGCAGTGCAAGATTTTGTAGGGTATGCTTCCACCCATCTAGTAAATCTGTCCATGATTTACAAGTATGTATTGATACCCTCCACTGGGTGATAAAGGTCCTGTGAAATCAATTTGGAGGTGTGTCCATGGACCTGTTGGTCTGGGTGCATGTGACATTCGCACCTTTACAGATTATCCCACATTTGTTTTGAGGCATATCAAGCATCTCCTACAGTAATCATCAATGTCTCTCAACATTCTTGGCCACCACCAAGTCTCACTGATTTGAGATTTCATTGCTTTTCCTCCAGCATGTACCTTTCCATGATACAGCTGCATTAGTTCTCTTCTTGTTCCGATAGGCATCACCACTTGTCCTGTTGGAATTCTCCAGATACCTTGATCATCCTCTTTCGCTCCCGCTTTTATCCATTGTTCTTTCTCTTCATCTGTCTCCAATTGATATGACAGAAGATGGAGCTCAGGATTATCCTTGCTGTTTTCCTTTACCAAGGTAACAGGAGTAAGAGGAAGTAGAGCTGCTTCTCTAGCTGCTGCATCTGCTGCCGTGTTTCCTTGACTTTCTTTGGACTTGTCAGATTGATGTGATTTTACTTTGATCACGGCTGCTTCTCGGGGTAAGTAACATGCTGTAATCAAACAACGAATTATGGAAGCATGTTGTATTTCGCTCCCACTGCTAGTGATAAGTCCAGGTCTTTTCCACAGTGCAAGGTAGTCATGGACCATGCCAAAAGCATAACGACTATCTGTATAGATGTTGACTCGATCTCCTTCTGATACTTCAGAGGCTTCTGTAAGTGCTATAAGTTCAGCTACTTGTGCTGAAAATTTCCCAGAAAGGGTTACTTCTTTACAACAGTTCCATCTCCTTTCACTACAGCCCATCCAGTATGTCGTTTTCCATCAACATAATAACTGGATCCTTCAACCCATAACTCTTTGTCTGGGTTTTCAAGAGGGATTGGATTAACTGGACCAAGACTATCTTCTTCTACTTGTTTTTCACACTCATGTGGTATTCCCTCGTGTGGTTCCAGCATCATTGTTGCAGGGTTAAGAGACGTGTCCCTGATGATTTCCACTCTTAAAGGCACACTATGCAGGAATTCCGTTTTTGTCAAACAGTGACCCCTAGAGTCGCTGTGGAGTACTTGTATTTAACGTTACTGTCGTAAATGCCACTCACGCAGAGCGTCTGCCATAGACTGGTCTCTGCACTCACGACCTGATACCCCATTTGAAGCTGTTTTATTAAGGTACAAATCTTGCATAGTGTGCCTTTAACCGGCGCGACGAGCTCGATTTTTTCCTTATCAGTGGAAAAGAGAATCAAATTACTCTGTTTATTTTGATCTTACATATAAGTGTTTTACATCATTAGATCCTGTTAAGTGTCTATTTTTTTGTGGGTACTCACAATAAAAACAGTGTTGTGCTTTTCGTCAAATAAAGAAATATAAACCTGATGCGCGCTTTGCCTTCTCTCTGTCAGTAAAGTCCATTCTGAAAACGCGTCCGAAAAATTAACTGTAACTCAGTCAATACTTGTCACAGAGATACAAGAGATTTCTCTTTATGAAGCTGAAATTCTCTTCTTTTAAATGAAGTAATTTATTTTAAAAATATATATATTTCCAGTTTATGTAATCCGTTTGAAACCAAGGAGAGGTACAGTTTTTCGTTCTCCCTTCATTATTTTTAATTAGCTGAGGCCGCCACGCCCCCAGAGCTTTTCACATGGTAAATAGGCTAACGTTATGCATCGCACACGCCCAGCAGCGATCAATGGCATAAAAACACGTTTCTTCATTAGATTCACTGATCGTTCATCGCGTTTTGAGAATGGGACGCTACTCCTTCAGATGATTCTGGACAGCGAGGAAGGATTCACCTTTTCCTCATAGGAATTTGAAACTCGGACGACCAACGGCTGCATTTTGAAGAACGAATTGACCCCGCCGAGGATACAAGTTCGGAGTAAGTTGTTTAGTGTTATATAATTCCTTTTCTGATTATAGAGCTCAAATGAATTTTCAGACTATATTTTGCCTAGTTTTGGCTAGCATTTGACATAGGAAAGATTACCTCACAGTCACAATATCCCTATACGTAGGCCTATATGCTCGTGTAAACTTTTTAAATGTGATATTAGCCTACTACATATATTTCACTCAGTTTTGAGATTAGTTTATGACACTGATTATCATGCTAAAATACTGCCTTACGCGTAATTTATTTTGTTTGCGAATAACTGCTTAGGTTATATAATGATTTAGTGAAATATATTTCAGCCTCCGGTAAAATATGTGATACTGTCTAAGTACAATATATTATTTATGTATAAATGTTCAGTTAGGCTAACTGAAATAAAACCATGTCTATATTGTGAAGGGTAGTCAACTTTAGCATGGGTGTGTTCACTTATTCTAAGCACTGTGTGTGTGTGTGTGTGTGTGTATATATAAATAAATATATATGTATATATATATATATATATATATATATATATATATATATATATATATATATATATATATATATATAATTAAATTGCAATTTTAACCAGAAAAATCTACAATGCATGCCCAAAGTCGTGCAGCCATATAGTTTCTCTTGATATCAGCATGTTCAAAGGTGTTTATTTTTTTATTTTATTTTTTTTTACAGGGAAAGATGCCACTGATGAGTCCTGCTGACTTCAACATTCAACAGTCTCTGTACATGAACATGGTAAAATAAAAAATCAAACACCTTGGAAATGACAGGTATGTACTATGTTTCAATGCCACAAATTTGTGTGACTGTTCAAGCCTCTGTCTTTAGATCAGTGTGTTTACTAATATGCTTTTTTGTCCTTTGTTATGTATCTTTGGATTATGTTGTGTTGTCATTAAAAATGTAAAAATACTTTATTGTCTTATCTGAATGAGTAGTCAGGATGATTCTCACACAGTTTTGGAGCAAATATTCTAGGCTATGTGATACAATTTTCAAAAGTCTTGTGAAGAAATAATCAATATGTGTTTTGTGGCCTTATTTCAGAAACTTTCATTTTTAGTTTTTTCAATAACCATGCATAAACAATATTCTCTCAAAAATACAAATATGTACATACATGTTGCTCACATATTATGGTAGCCCTGTTTGTGCTAAATAGAGTGTAATTACACCTGTGCCATTAATATTTTTATAAGCAACTGAAAAAAGCACAAATGTCAGGGCATGTCAAAACATCTCAAGGATCCCAAAAACACCTTAGACCCCAGAGGGTTAAATAAGAGATCTAGCGCTAAAATGTGTTTTTGAACTCAAGCTGAGCACTCGTGTCCGCTGCTATCAGTGTCATGGATACGTAGTGTCTCTTGTGGAGGCGCGCGCGCAGTCTTCACTCGGACACGCTCTTCAATCTATCGCCATTGCAGAGACTCTATTCATTCCGGTGAAATCACAAAATAAAATGCAGAAAGATTTGCTTACTAGTCCATCAATAAGATCGCCAGGTCAGCATCACTGTTTCATCCAGTGCTGCTTTTTAGTTCGCGCCAACGAGTGAAAGCCCGACCGAGTGGGACTCTTGTCCGGTTCCTCACGCGATCAGAGTCTCTTTTCCTTTTCCTAGTCTCTTCCGACCGCGATTTCTTTGTTTTTTCCACCGTCGAGTATCACGTCTGAAATGCGCGCAAGTGTCTTCGTGCTTCAAATGTTGCTGTTGATGTGTGTGACGTCGTTGCCGTAAAGCATGACGTGATTCTCGCGAGATTTGTCGGGGGCGCTCCTCTCAAACTTGCATTGCTGGTTTTTCCAGCGGCGTCCCCCCCAAGATTTACTACCAGGATGATTCGCCCTACTATGAGTTTGTTTACCACCGAAATGACTTTGAAGCTGTTATATTAAGGTACAATTCTTGCATAGTGTGCCTTTAAATCCTTGTTCAACAAAGTTGCTTCCCATTTTGCTCTTCTTGCATCAGTTATTGTTTTGATGTTCGTGTTCTTTAACAGTGTCACTATACTGTGTGGAGTGTGCAATATGATAGTTTGTGCTCCTATCAGATTCTCAACAGCATCCACTGCCCATGTGGCACCATCAAGGGCTTGTATACATCGTAGTTGCCCAATCATAGTGACAGGAATCTTTGTGGAAAAGTATCCAACTGGTCTGTATCGATCACCTGGTTTTTGACACAGTACTGCTGACTACGTCTCATCTCCTACCCTGGTCCACAAATGAAAATGCAACCGTCCGTCAGGAAGTCCCAATGCTGGGGCTGAAGTCATTTTTTCTTTCATAGAAGTAAACGCTTCCTCAGCTTCTGGTGTCCAGTTTATCTGTTAGACTCCAGGCTTTCCTCCCTTGTACAGGTCGATGAGGGGGCTGGTGATGCTAGCAAAATCAGGTATATACTGACGACAATAGTTGAAAAGTCCCATCACCTTCCGCATTCCTGTAACTGTTAGAGGTTTTGGAAGTTGTCGTAATGCCTCTACATGCTCTGTTGTCATTCTCCTTCCCTCCACAGGTATTTCTTGCCCCAAATAGATAACCTTCGATTTGGCCAGCTGTGCTTTATCGGGGTTAACTTTGAATCCCCCTTTCCTAAGGGCTTGTAGGACAACATTCAGAGCAAATACATGGCTGTTTTCATCTGGGCTTGCAATTAACAAGTCATCAACATATTGGAGGCAGACACTTCCTGATTTCTCAATTTCAGCTTTTTGCTCCGTTAAGAACTGGTCCAAAGCTCTATGATATACAACAGGAGAAAGATTAAGACCTTGTGGGAGTCTGTTCCAAACATACTGTTTTGCGCCCACTGTGAAGGCTAATTTCTCTTGAGATCTTTTGTCTATAGGTATAGACCAGAAAGCCGACAGTACATCCAGTACCGTAAAAATGTTAGCATTTCCTGGAATATCATTCAGAATGGTGGCAGGATTGGCCACAATAGGATGCGGTTTTGGTGTTACACTGTTAAGTCTTGTGTAATCAATGGTTAGTCGCCATGAGTTATCAGATTTCTTGACAGGCCAGACAGGACTATTAGTGGTAGATGAAGTTTGTCTGATGATTCCTTCAGCTTCCAAGTCTGCCACTATCGCCTCCACGGCTCATCTTGCTTCAGGTCGGATGGGGTATTGTTTATGAGGGGCATGTATCGGTCCCTCAATAACAATGGGATCAATGTTGGCTTTGCCACAATCCAATTTGTGTTTAGCCCAAACATCTGGATATAAACTGCACAGAAGACCCCACACCCCGTCTTTTTTCCAGTTTCTGATAATTGGTTTTGCTTTACCAACAGACCTTAGATTACATGTGTGATCTTCGTGTGGTATTATCCCAGCTGTTGTAGCGATTTGACGACTGTCAGTGAATATAATCATGTTTAACAAAGGAAGAATGTCCATGCCAATAAGGCTTCTCTGTGAATTCGGCCCAACCCAGAAAGATGTCCATAAGACTTCATCTTCATGTATTTGCAGTGGAACTTGAATAATTTTGCAAAATTTTGTGATACCTCCTCCAACTCCTTCAACTTCCATAGTTTAATCTGTTGTATATAGGTTCAGATTTGTTATTGAAATCACTGCTCCTGTGTCACATGGGTGGCCCCCTATTAATGCATTGACGAAAAGGCGATTGTCTCTTTTCTTACTAATACAGGGGGCCGCTGATTCCTATTGCGGACGCATAATTCCCTCAATGAGCTGACAGACTTGTGCTTCAGTCCACGTCTTCCCTTGAGGGGTTTCATTATGTTTTTTTGCACTGACCTGTCTAAATGATGGACCTTGACCTTCTGCTCCACCTCCTTTAGCCCAACAATCTATTTTGGAGTGTCCACGCTTTCCACAGTTGCTGCAGAAAATCACCCTATTCTTTGTGTCCTTGTTGTATTGAGCTGTTGCCACTCCTCTTCGATATGGCTTGTTTCCTTCTTCTTTATATGATCTCATAGCCATCTCTAAGCGGCCAGCCCATTGCATAATTTGGTCAAATGTCTCACCTGGGTTGACTCCAAGTGATAAGGCTTGTTGGTATTTTGTGCTAAGTCCATCCACAAGTGTGTCAGTGAACTGTGCCAAGAAACAACCTGACAGAGATGATGTACAGAGAGCCCATCTCTCATAAGCATTCCACTTACGTAGAGCATATTCATCTGGAGATTCATCATCCTTTTGCTTAATCAATGTCACTAATGTGAAAGGAATTTTACCACTGCCCAAGATTTTCTGGATTTCTTTTCGGAACACATCTAATGCTTGCCAAAGACCCAGGGGTCGTCCCTGGCCATCAAGCCACAAATCTATCCATTGGGCGGTTGTTATCGAAGCTGGCAAGCGTCCCCATCTGTCTCTTGGGATTTTAGCTTTCACAATGGTGTGTATGTCTCAATGTCATTTGATGTGCTTCAATCAATGAGTCTAATTCTCGGCAAAACTCTGTGTTTGGATCTTGTCTCTTCAGACGAGGCAAGGCTGTGAGAATGGCTTGACGTTCTCCTGGTGTGAATGGTCTCTCTTCTGTCATCATTTCAGATCCTTCCCTTTTAATTACAGGTGAAGAAAATTCAAGACCGATCTTGTCAATTGTGATCATGTCGTCATCTCTTGTCTCATCACCCCAGTCAGAATCCTAATTCCGAGCTGGTGTACATCGCAGCATGTCTCTGTTTGGCTGAACTGTTTTAGATCTTGTTATTACCGGAGCTGCTTGTGCAGATGCAATATACATTTTGTCAACTGGACCTCCATTTGATCTCGAAGCTTGAGGCTGTGTCAGAGGTTTAGATGAATTTGTATATTGTTCAGGCAAAATTGGATAAATTGGGTTGTAAGGAGGAGGCGTTACAGTTGTTGCAGATTTCACTGGTGCTTGTGAATATTTCTTTTCAGCTTCAGTTATTATATTTGTCCAATCTGGATCAAATTAATCATCATTGGTTGTATTTTCTCCATCTGAACATTTAATAGACATAATTTTGTTCAATTTGTTATATGCTTCAATTTGAGGCTTCATTGCTTCAACAAGTGGGACTGGGCACCCATTGATACCGCAAGAAATTCCACCTTGTTTCAAAATCCAATGTGCGGCGAGGATTGGAAAAGCTTTTGACTTGATAGAGTCTTTTTGGGACTCAAGCCAGCTTAGCTGCACATCCATAGATGTGTTAATGTCCAGTCCTTTTTTCAAAAACTTAGCTTGCTTTTTCTGTTTTGTTTCTAAGTACCAAGCAGATATTGTTCTGCTGTTAAATCCACTTTCTGCCATTGCAAATTATTTGTCACTCTGTGTCTGTGGGCTCAAACAGCAGGGCTATTTTTGTGAGTGAGTGTGTGTGGGGAGTGAATTCCAAAGGGAGGGGCTCTCTGCTTTCCTCACTCTGCTCTGCTTTTCTCCCTTTCCACCTGTTCTAATTTCTCAAAGAACAAAGAAGGGGTTGGGGAAACAAAAAAAAATCCAACTCTAATAATTTCTTTTTTCGTTTTCTTTTTTTTCTTTTTTTTTCTTAACTCAGATCAATTTATATATATATATGTGTGTATTTTAAAGTTGCTCTCAGATCAGTCTTTTACTCCAAACACTGAACAGCTTTATTCTCAAAACCAGAATGCATGCAATTCTAGCTTCTAATTCCATTGAGACCCTTCTTCTAAGGGTTCAATCCTCTGCGTTATAGGATTTATTCCGCCACTTTAAACCGCTATAAATCACTGCTTGTCACACTATCCTCGTCTTCTTCTGAAACGATTCTTCGTGTATTGGATATATTTTAGAGATAAATCTGCCCTTTATCGCAATCTCGCCATATTCCAACCACCTTACAAGCTAATTACTAAATCGCCTTACAGCTATTTCCAAAATTTGACTAAGATGTAGGGCTGCACGATTTGGGCCAAAATGATTATCACGATTATTTTGATCAATATTGAGATCACGATTAATTATCACAATTATTTTTTGATTTTAACCAAAACAAATTGTATTGTCACATAGGCTAATTATAACTGCTTTCACATCCATATTGTGATACATTCCTGCTAATGTACAACTATGTGCAACAAAATAAAACAGGTCCTCTTATTCACCAAAACTCAGTGCATCTCCTAAAAGAATAAATAGAAATACATAAAACAATAAAGAAAATGTAGCAGCTTCAACAGGGCACTATTTTACATTGTGTAAATATATTTTAGGAAGCAAAATATGAACTTGCATTGTGCCTGCATAATGGATGAGAATAAAATGCGCAAAATATACAATCAATAAAAAAAAATATTTTTTATTATTTAGAATTATTTCCATTTATTAAACAATTGTTCAAAACAAGATGTTTGTAGTACTGATTATTGGAGTCCATTAATCGAACTTTCATGCCTCTTATATAGTAATTTATATATGTAGTATGTACCAATTTACTAATACAAATGCTCACACTCGGTCTCTCACGCGCACTGTCACTCGTTCTCTCTCGCGCGCAGACACACTCGGTATCTCTGTCGCTCGCACGCAGACACACTCGGTATCTCTCGCGCGCTGTCGCTCACACGCAGACACACTCGGTATCTCTCTCGCGCTGTCGCTCGCACGCAAACACACTCGGTCTCTCACGCGCACTGTCACTCGTTCTCTCTCGCGCGCAGACACACTCGGTATCTCTCGCGCGCTGTCCATAGGCGCTGTCGCTCGCACGCAGACAACAGTATCTCTCGCGCATTTTCGAGCGCGCTCTTGGACACTCGGTCTCTCTCGTGCACTGTAGCTCACGCGCAGACACATTTGGTCGCTCGTGCGCACTGGGGCTCATGGAGGCACGTGATCAGACAGTGGTTTACGGAGCGCAAGATTGGCTTTGAAAAAAAAAGCTTTGATACGGAGCGGTCTGTGAACGCAATGACGCATTTTAAATATCGTTTGATCACGCGAATTTGATCGTGGGAAGCCAAAATCGTGATCGCGATTAAATTTCGATTAATTGTGCAGCCCTACTAAGATGGTCTTTTTTCTAAAAAAGATCCACTTTCTAAAGTTTTTTCAAAAATGAAAAAGACTTCCCCAGCATCATTCAATATTCAGAGTATATTGATATTCATATATATGAACTGACCAGAGCAACTCAAATAAGCCACATCAAATTCTAATTTTTTTAATTATTTTTATTTTTCTGACATATATTTATTGGCAAAACAACTGGTACTTTAAATAACACAGTTCTTTTAAGCAGTTTCAGTCAATGTCCAATCATCAGGCAGACTTAGAATTATTTAGAGTAGAAACAGTCTTACCTTGAATGATTGAAAAAAATGCCTGAAGATGCAACCCTGTTCTTCGTGACGCCAAATGTAGACTTGGAATTAAAGCCTCTTTTGTTTCCCCGTTATTATTTGATTTACGGGACTGGACACCAGTTATCTTGCCAAGAAAGATTTTATTCTTATATGTCAGGAGAGAAACTTCAAGATGTTGTATTCATGCCAGGTCTATGCGTTTCCGTGTTTCTACAGTGTTTCTACAGTGTTTCTTCCGAGGTAGTACAGTAAGATTTAGCTTTTATACATCACAGAGAGTCTTACAGCTTCCTTGTAAGGTAACAAAACATGTTGCTCTGAGCTTCTTAAAATTAGATCGTATATGTCATACGTACACGTTATGTTTAACATGTCACAATTCACTTCCATAATAAGAACTATCCTTGTTGTTTACATCTGTGATGCACTTACATCAGTGGAACATGTTACATTGTACACACCCCATAGTAAAATATAGCTTCCTCCTGTCTGACATATGATCATCTCATGGATCCATGCTATCTATAGTTCCCTCATGCATTCAAACTCATGCTTTTGAAACTTTATAAGATAATACAACTGATTATGAATATTAATAAAGAATAATAATACAGATACATAATATTTAATAATGAAATAATATTAAAAGATGAAATTTTGAATCTTCACCGATAACCATAAAAATGCTTCATATCGGCGCCGATAATCGGCCAGGCCGTAATCGGTCGACCCCTACCCAAAAAGGATGGTGGTCCCATTCTAGATCTCAGGCTTTTGAACAGAGCTCTCATGAAGCGATCATTCAAAATGATTACAACCAGACAAATTCTCACGCAAATTCGCCCCAGAGACTGGTTTATATCAGTGGATCTGAAAGACGCTTATTTTCAGATACAAATAGCCCCCCGTCACAGGCCTTTCTTAAGATTCACATTCGAGGGTCAGGCTTACCAGTACACCGTCCTTCCGTTCATTTACGATGTACATGGACGCAGCGCTCGCCTCCCTGAAACAACAGGGTGTGCGAATACTGAACTATTTGGACGACTGGCTAATTATGGCCCAGTCAGAGGTGGATCTTATGACACAGGGCTTTATTACTCAGCCATGTAGAGGCTCTAGGCCTCAAAGTCAATTGGACCAAGAGTTCGCTATCTCCCAGTCAGAAAGCTTCTTTTCTGGGAATGGATCTGGACTCTGTGTCAATGACAGCATGGCTGACATCACAGCGCGCTCTGTGTATTCAGCACCTTGCGATGTCATTCAAAGTAGGCGATGTCTCTCCTCTCAAAAGATTTCAGATGATTCTAGGCCTTGTGGCTTCAGCCACAGCGGTGGTTCGTTTAGGCCTGCTTCACACGTACCCTTTACAGCACTGGCTAAAGACGCGGGTCCCGCGTCGAGCATGGGCATCCGGTCGTTTACGTCTCAAGGTAACTCAGAACTGTGTTACAGCTCTGGAGCCCTGGAAGGTGGTCGGCTGGTATCAGACAGGTGTAAACCTGGGGCTAATCTCGAAACTGAAAGTGGTTTCAACAGACGCCTCCAATTCGGGTCGGGGCGCCCTCTACGAGGGCAGACTAACTTTTGGCCTGTGGTCAAGCCAAGAGAAGCGCTTGCACATAAACTGTCTAGAGATGAAGGCGGTCGAGAACGCCTTGCGGTTCTTCCTTCCTCTTCTAAAGGGCCACCATGTCCTTGTCCGCACAGACAACATGTCGGTGGTTTCCTACATAAATCGCCAGGGTGGTCTGAGATAGGGCTGAAACAACTAATCGATTTAATCGATTAAAATCGATTATTAAAATAGTTGACAACGAATGTCATTATCGATTAGTTGGTCTGCTTACGTCACGGGGTGCGTTTACTGGTGATTGGTTGAAACAGGCCAATCATGATGCTCTCTGTCTTACATGCGCTGCGCTTCATGAGACACACGCAAGGTCTCTCTCCCTTCGCCGATCTGCCGTGCGCGCAGAGACCGAGATCTTGTTTACAGTCTATGTTTGGAGCACAGTCTCTTCTGTCTCGCATGCGCGCTCTTGCTTGCGCGCTCTAGATTCCGGGAGTTTGAACTAATTTGCAGGCATCAGGGAGCCGCTATCAATCTGCGGATGACTTCCGGATCTTCCGCGAGACTTGGGATGTCTGTATTTTGTCTCGAGCATCAGGTTGCGCAATCAGTTCGCTCGCAACATAAGTGATGAATTAAAATAGCGCTACCGCAGAAATAGGTTAAATTAAAACGGTGTTTACAAAGTAAAGCACTAAATTAAAGGCAGTTAATAACAGCAGCAGTAAAAGATTGTTTTTTAGTCACTGTACTCAGTGGTTTTCAGCGAATGCTTGCACTAATGCATAATTTTTTCCTGTCCTTTTAATCAGGCCTGTTAGCTTGCTGCGTACCATTCCGTTCTCTTTTTATAGCATTTTATAGCATTACTATTAAGTAGTGCTGCACGATTAATCATATCGCAATCGCGATGTCAAGCCTATGCGATTATATGACGCAAAATACTGCGTTTTTATATGAAATAAACAAATTAGGGCTGTTATATCGCAGCATCTGTTATTTTTTGTCATCCTTTGGCTAGTGTTACTTGATCCCGCTCTTATTCATGCGAATGCTTCAAACCATTCAGCGAGACGAGTCAAAAGAGCGCGCGCTGCCTGTGAATGTCCTGACTGAAAGACGGACGCGCGCCAGTATCATGAGCATGCACAGACCGCGCGCCAGAATACAGTCTCTTTCCCCTTGAAGTGAACGAACAATAACACACACAATTATGCCAAAATATCATTTGTCGAGTGTCTTCATAACATAAGAGCAGTTTTATGATGGTCGTAAAGAGTTGTGAGAGAATAAGGCGCGTGTGAGATCCGCGTCTCAGCAACTCTTAAAGGGCCAGCATCCAATAATGCTTTCTGTCAGTAAAGTTAATCAAAGAACAAAGGGAACAGAGAAAAACACTCACTGTTCTTGACCAAAGAACTTGTGTAGCTTTAAATAGGATTTTAGTCCATATAATTTATAATTTATGCAGCGCAGACTGTTTGATAACTTAATTCAATTTCTGTATATGTCCTACCTGTAGACAGGAAGAGCACAGGTAAATATGACATTTATTATGGGTTTATGTGAGGATTGTTTGAAGTTCACTTAAATTAAAATTAAAAGAATTTTTATCCAGACATCAATGGCTTATTGATCAGGTGTTATCAATCATTTAGTTGTTGTTGCTAGTTTGAGTTGAGAAATAGACATTTCAGAATTATCACTAGTCTGTGTGTGCATTTTGCTTAAGCAAGCAAGTTGACTCATGAAACCATTTGTTTATTATATCGCATATCGCAATATTGACCTCAATAATCGCAATATGACATTTTGCCCAAATCATGCAGCCCTACTATTAAGTTTTAATTGTTTTTCAAACGCGATCTACTGCGGCTCTACGTTCACACGCTTGTTTACAGTCTTTCTATATTTATTTTATCAACTATTCTTATAATTCAATTAATCTTAAATAAAAATTAAATGAATTATATATTTGAGATGTTTTTAGTTTATATCTTCACATCTGAACAACATGTCTGTGTAAATTTGTAAATTTTACATTAATCATGGTTGTCAACTTGCCATCAGCAATTATCATTAAAAACAAACAAATATTGATATTAGTAAAACTCAATGTGTGGCTTTTGCACTTTTTAAAGTACACTTGACTTTTACACATAAACACCCTTGTGGCGAGCAGGACGAGGCCTGTGAGACGCACTGGTCTCGCATCTCTCACGGCCCTCGTCCTCGTCCTGCTCGCCACAACCCTGATTTAGGGTTTTATTTAGTTATAATAAACAAAAAATCGAATTGAAACTTTTTATCCGATTAATCCGATTAATCGAAAAAATAATCGTCCGATTAATCGATTATCAAAATAATCGTTAGTTGCAGCCCTAGTCTGAGATCACGGAACCTTCATGCACTGGCAGAACGCCTCCTTGTATGGGTTCAGCACAGGGAGAACGGTTTGTTGGTGCTCAGCTCGCAACCTGGATCCACAAGATTGTGGGGTATCAGAGGTTCTCTCCTTCCTGCAGGAGCTTTTGGAGAAGGGCAGATCCCCATCCACGCTCAAGGTATATGTGGCGGCTATTGCTGCGTTTGTCAAACATTTGCACGGCCAATCACTGGGTAGGAACGACCTTGTTGTCCGCTTCCTCAGGGGAGCTAGAAGGATAAACCCTCCTCGACCCCCCTCGGTTCCTGTATGGGACCCTTCCTTGGTCGTAGAGGCCATGAAGGGTGCCCCTTTTGAACCTCTACAGTCTGTGGAACTTAAGTATCTCTTGTTAAAAACCGCCTTTCTGGTGGCTATCGCCTCAGTCAAGCGGGTGGGTGACTTACACGCACTTTCTGTTAGCGCGTCGTGCCTTGAGTTTGGGCCTAATGACACCAAGGTCATCCTAAAACCGAGACATGGTTATGTCCCCAAAGTGCTTGCCACTCCTTTCATAGCGCAAGTCATTTCCCTGTCAGCCCTCTCTGGATCTGACAGCGAGTGTGACATGAATCTCCTTTGCCCAGTCAGGGCCCTGAGAATTTACGTGGAACGTTCGGCTGCTTTCAGTCAGTCAGAACAGCTCTTTGTTTATTTTGGTGGCCGCACTAAAGGTCTAGCTACCTCGAAACATAGCCTTTCCAGCTGGATAGTGGATGCTATCTCACTGGCTTATACATCTAAGGGCCGTCGTTGCCCTCTGGGTGTCAGAGCTCATTCCACTAGAGGCATGGGCCTGGTCCAGTGGGATTTCTCTTCAAGATATCTGTATGGCGGCAGGCTGGGCCTCTCCGTCTACATTTATAAGGTTCTATAACCTGGAAGTTCCCGCTCTACAAGCTAGATTGTTATCAGTCTAGTTAATCTGCTCAGTTCTGCCGGACTCGCTTCCGCAAACTGCAAAGTTTCAGTTCAGGCAGGCTAAGGCCTTCCCTGACTGTTATACAGTGTTAAGCACCCTTGTTCACTTAACCCTCTGGGGACCAGAAACGCGTCGGCGCGTCGGCGCGTCGGCGCGTTTTGCCGGTTTTTTTTTCACATAGCAGAAAAATAGACTTAAAATACTCTGTTGATTTTTATCGTACATATAAGTGTTATACATCATTCGATCCTGTTAAGTGTCTATTATTTTTCTGTATACTCACAATAAAAACAAAGTTTTGTGCTTTTTGTCAAATAAAAAAAAAATAAACATGATGCGAGTTTTGCCTTCTCTCTGTCAGTGCAGTCTATTCTGAAACGCGTCCTAAGATTAACTATAACTCCGCAAATACTTGTCATACAGGCACGAGAGATTTTTCTTTATGAAGCTTGAATTCTCTTCTTTTCAATGAAGTAATTTATATAAAAAAACAAATATTCTCAGTTTATGTAATCTGTATGAAAAGAGAGTGCTGTCAGAATTTTTTTCCCCAGCTCATTACACTTCATTACGCGTTAATCTGACACGCCCATGGAGGACGCGCGCTATTCAAACGCAAATGTTGAGGCAAGCCATGACAACGCCCACATCAGCCGTTCCACCGTGGCGGTAAAATGTGGGGTGTATTTGCTGCCTTTTACCGCTAAGAGGCGCTACAATCATAGAGTCTGAAAAGTGTTCGTTTATTCTTTCTAATGCGTAATCTGCCGCTGCGCCATTGAAAGCTGGTAGCAGATGAATTCAACAAGTGAAACGTTGTTAAAATAATTCATAATCACAATACTGAAATCAGGCTACTGAAATGAAATTGAATAAATAATGAAAACATAAAACATTGCAGTAAAACTATTTACAGACGGTAGCTCAGTGGTTAACGCAACAACACGAGCTTCAAGGAGCTTCAATCGACCCGAGCTCGAATCTCAATGTAGCATACATGATGTTAACCGATGTTGGCCAACAGCGTTTATATTTTACCTTTTGATGCTTAAACAGCTAACTGTTTATAACTGTTTGCTTATTTAAAGCCAAGAGTTTTGTTTAATTATCATTACAACATACATTTGCTACATTCCTGTAGAACCGCAGCCGCTGCACAAAGGACACAAACTGATGAAGGAAGATTGTCAGCCGATTGCATCAGAAAATGAAAATGAAGAAGCTCGTCTTTAGTCTGCTAAATTATTGTGTAATGTAAAAGAACACTAAAATTACTTAGCCTAAGTTTGAAACCAAGTTCGAACATTTCAAGGTTTAAATAAAGTGTCGGGACAGTTTTTTTTTTAATTTAAAACAGGGTTGCATCGGGTTTAGAGTTTATTTCTTTTGCGATGCAAAATAAGAAACACTAAGCTAATCTTATTCTTGCGACATTTTAAATTTGTATTGCCAAAGAAATGACAGCTATATTAAACAGTTAAAACAGTAGGCCTACAAAACGAAAATTGTCCAAAGCAACATAATTAAATTAAAAACATGCGTTTTTCTTTGCCTCTCTCGCGCTGGATCTCTTTTTAACACGTTTATTTAGTCTCCCTCCCTGCGCGCCCCGGGTCTCTCTCTAAATTAAACATTTCAGGGTAAAAACACATCATACAGATGATAATACTGTATATGTCGCTGCGTTATCCGACACTCTCCATATGAAAGAGGAACATTAACACCTAGGCCTATTGTCCTGCGCGCACGATACAGCACTGAACTGTCCCTCCAACCCCCCAACAGGCTATCGGAGTCTGAGGCTGACTTAACACAAAGAGAAGTCGCAATTCACACTTAAATCGCTATTCTAGACAGTGTTGATAATGAAGGAATTAAATGTTTTAAGTTACATATAGCCTAGTGATATTTCTGTCATAAAAGTTTATTACTAAATATTTCATTATTTCAATAATTAATGAAATAAAACTGGTTTGGGCCAGCCTTTTCCAAGCAAAACTAAATATAGTCTGAAAAAACGCATGTTAATTTGTTGTCATGAACAAAATGTTCAACTCAATATTAAATTCTACAGGGATCTTTGGATCCTTACAACCAGGCATGCAATTTGTGAATTAAGTTTGTTTATTTTTTTTATTATTCAAATAAATATCGAACCACGGTGCTTCGTGGTAATGCTGCTAAATTAAATAACATGTATAGAATAATTATGAACTTAAATGAAACAATATCGCAACATTTCGACAAATACATCATTTGATCTGTTTTTACATTTTAATTCAGGGCGATTTAGCCTGCTACATTTAATCAGAGCGAGATTTTCACCCTTGTCTTGTCATTTTCTCATTGGGAAGCGCTTAGGCTACATGTTTGAGTAGATCCTCTGTACCTCTCGTTTTCATATGGATTACATAATCAGATAACATTTATTAGCCTGAATATTTAGACATTTAAAGGCTTTAGACATAGCCGATTTCTTATAGTGACTGAGCTGAAGTGGCTTTCGGTTAATTTTTGTGACGCGAAGTTCCCGGAGACAGAGACGACAGATAAACTTTTGTCGTTAGCAAAAGTTCGAATAAAACCCGACTTTAGAAAAATGCATAGGGCCACTCGGCGTGGTGTGCCAAAACACTTAATTATAAACTTCAATATTTCATTCAAAATAATCTCAAAACGCTTTGTGAAATTTTAAAATCCGTGCATGCATTAAGGCCACTTGAACTAATGAACAACTGAAACGCTGGTTTTGATTTTATTGTTTGTCGTTTAAACGTGCTTGTTGCATATCTCTATTTTATATTTGATATGGTCTATTGGTGAAGTAGCCTAGCATTGATTACTGTGGAGGGAGGGATGTGGGGATTCAAATAATTCAGCAGAAGCAGGGATTGTTTAGACCAGAAGGAAATCCCCGTCCCCCCTGGCAAATCACACTTTACTTAAAACCATGTTTTTTAAAAACTCTAGGTTGTAGGGAATCAAAAAAAAATAAAAATAATAATAGGCCTAATTAAATTTTTTTTTTATATATATAGGCTATATATATAATTACTTTTTTTACAGAACTGCTTTTGAAATTACGATTGGTAGCCTATTATTATACAGATGCAAAGTCGTTCTATTGGATACTATTGTTAGTGTAAAATGGAAATGCATGGTAATTTTATTGTATAAATATAAGCAAAAAACTGTACATATGGTGTAACAGAGTTTTAGAGCTAGACAAATCTCTCTGCATTAATAAATATAAAATTTACAGTAGACCATGTTTGATCGGGATTTGAACCCGTATCATCTTGATGATCGAACTGTACCGCTCGGCTATGAATTTTCTCACTAAGAAATGCCCAAACGTTTGGTTCTCACATGAGCGAGAAAACGTTTTGTCGTTAGCCTGTGAGTGTAGGCCTACTTTAGCCTACATGAATAAAAGTAGACCTTTTACAGTTTTAAAAGATGATATCTTATCTGTATGATCAACAATTACGCAGTAAGTTCTTTTAGCTGTTATGAGAAAAATAAATTCAAATGAACGCGCCGCCGCGTTTGTCAAACTCTAATTCAACATGCCAGAATAAAGCCAGATTTTAGAATAATGCATAGCGCCACTCCGTGATGTGCCAAAATATCCTAATTATAAACTTCAATATTTCATTCAAAACCATCTCAAAACGCTTTGTGACATTTTAAAAAGCCGTGAATGTATTAAGGCCACTGGAACCAGGATCGTAACTGAAACGCGCTGCATGTCTCAATACAGGAGCAGAAGCGCTGGTTCAGATTGTATTGTTTGTTGTTTAAACGTGCATGTTGCATATTTAAAAATATTTGTTTAAAAATAAATGTTTGTTGTAGGCTTATTTGCAAATTACCATAACTTGTAGAATTTCATCCTTACTGTTGACATTAGCCCCACTTACGTTTTGATAAATGTCCCTTTGCGCCACCTGGCGGTCATTTCACGAACGACTTTGAAATGCGACTGGTTTATTTTTATTGTATTGGTCTACTTTAAAAAATAATACTTTATAAGACATTTATGGGAAAAGACTTTTTTCTTTTCAAGATGTTTCCAACTGTAACTTTGAACCAATTCTGTAGAATGGCCCATATAGCATTTGACCAGGATTTGTTTCCAGGTATGACTAAAAATGTGCTTTTGGCTTTCATTTATATTTTGATTGTTTGTATATATATATATATGTAGGCTATATATATACAAGAAAGAATGCAATGACAATAAATATATATATTTTCCTTGCATTCTTTCTTGTGTGACACCCCTGAATGAAAGGCTCATTATTATGCAGGGTCACTGTCTGAGAACCACTTAATTATTCATGATAGGGTTTGGGCCGTTCCGCCCATCCGCATATTGCCTTGGCAAACAAAAAAAATGTTTTTTACAATTTAAAACAATCTATTGTTTTATGTGAATGATTAGGAAGGATGCTTTTCAGATCATTTTGAAGCAAAAACTCTAGGCGACAACCTTCATTAGTCAAAAGTCTTGTGGACACATATTTAGTATGTTTTTTGTGTCCTTATTTCAAAAACTTTATTTTTTAGTTTTTTCAATAACCACGCATAAACAATATTCTCTCAAAAATACAAACATGTACATACATGTTGCTAACACATTATGGTAGCCCTGTTTGTGCTAAATAGAGTGTAATTTCACCTGTGCCATTAATATGTTTATAAGCAACTGAAAAAAGCACAAATGTCAGAGCATGTCAAAACATCTCAAGGACCCCAAAAACACCTTGGTCCCCAGAGGGTTAAGATTGTCGGAAGGGGTAAATCGGGGCTAAAATTTGCTTCAACAGCAAGCTTTGGATCCCTTCCACCTCGAAGGATATTAGTGTTTAATGGAGATCCATTGCAGTATGGCTCTTTTGAACAAGCCATTGAAAAAATAAAAAAAACAGGTGACAAGCAAGAATGCCTTGGTTCTCAACTCCAGTCTTCGGGACCCACTGCTCTACACATTGTGTATGTCTCCCTTATTTAACACACCTGATTCAGATCCTCATCTCGTTAGGATAGACTCTATGAACTGAACTGAGTGTGTCAGATAAAGCCTGGTTCACACGGCAGGATAATTAGGCCGATTTTAGCCCCGATTTACCCCTTCCGACAATCTTAACCCTCTGGGGACCAAGGTGTTTTTGGGGTCCTTGAGATGTTTTGACATGTTATGAATTATCGTCTGCAAGTCGAAAAGATTCCACAGGGAAAAGTGAAGGAGGAGGAGCACAGCGAAGGGGTTAGGCTGAGGCGCATGATGAGGATGCGCATGCTATTTTTGCTTCAGCTGGCATTACAGTCAGCCTTCTAGTTTTGAATAATTCTTGTTTAAATAAGTAATTGTGTAACTAATAACATTCAATGAATAGAAAAGCCTATTTCAGACGTATCTACTGTAAACTACCTCATCAGACAAAGATTTATCAAGATGCTTGAAATGCCCCTGATGCTTACATAAAGCCATTATGCTTATATAATTGAAACCCCCCATTTCATCACCGGATTGTTAACAACTAGTCTTACAGTATGGATAGATCACCTTTGTGTTGGCTACTTAGTCATTGGAAGAGAATTTATGCCTCTCTTTTAATAGAAAGCTTAAATTACCTTAATGTTGGAACAATGACGGTGATTGTTAGACTGAAATATTCAGCTCTTCTCCTGCTGTGCAATGTTAGTCATTAAAGAAATGTTACTCTTTATGGGTCACCTTTGTGGGTCTCTTCACTGTTGCTGTATTCTTTGTTCCATAGGAGGATCTAATCCACTTGGGAGCAAAGTTCTCCCCATGCATAAGACGAGACAGTCAAATAGTGAAGCTAGCACAGCAGACCAAAGATCTAGAGAGAGAGTCCGGCTGCTGTGTACAGAACGATGGATCTGGATGTGTGCAGACCCAGAATGATGACTGCTCGGTACAACTGTACACACACACACACACAAACATACATTCACGAACAATAATAAACCATACACAAACAGCAAAGCAGTTATGTGTCCAGTGAAGATTAATCGCAGTCAAAATTTCAAACAAAGCTCTTGTCTACCATCCAGAGGAAGCAAGCTGAACATACATTTTAATTACTTTTAATTCAGTGTGACTTGTAAGTAAAAATATGTCTTAATTTTGGTGCACCCTTTTTAATAGGATTATGACTACTAAATACATTTTTGCTTTTTGCTTTTTCCAGGAGACTTTAGCAACATTTATAAAATGGAATGTAGACATGCCGAGATCTTCAGGTGCAGTCTGTCATCAGGACTCAAGGTAAATTTCAATGTTAAATTTCAAAATATCTCTCATTCAGTGAGAGAATTTTTAGCTTTTATTTTATTGTTTTTTCTTTGCAATCCATGCTGGGAGCAGAACTTGTGAGGAGCCAGCCTCATCAGGACCCCATGTTTGGCCTCATGACATTGCAGAGTGGCCGGTGAGAAATGTTCACCAATGTTTTTACCGTCATAGAAGATTTTTTTTGTCGAACAATTCTGCCAATGAAGTCCAAAATCAAATAAATAACGTTTGGGTGTATATGTATATGTTGGAGGAAGGGTTTAGGAATACAGCTCTTGAGTACCCCCACCAAAAGTAATTGGAAAATTGACTCAAAAGCTGTTTCATGGACAGGTGTGGACTACTCCCCCATAATTGATTCATCAATAAAGCAGGTAAAAGGTCGTTAGTTGATTCTAAGTGCAGTATTTGCATTTGGAGGCTATTGCTGTGAACCCATATCATGCGGTTAACGGAGCTCTTCATGCAAGTGAAACAGGCCAACGTTAGGCTTCAAAAATAAAACAAATCAATCAGAGAGATAGCAAGAACATAAGAAGTGGCCAAATCAACAGTTTGGTACATTCTGAGAAAAAAAAAATTCACTGGTGAGCTCAGCAAAATGAAAAGACAACATAAAAAGTGGTAGATGATTAGGATCTTCTCCATGGTAAAAGTGAAGCCAAGTGAAGAACACTATTCAGGAGCTAGGCGTGTCTGTCAAAGTCTACAGTCAAGAGAAGACTTCACAATAGAAGATACAGAGGGTTCAACAAGGTGCAAGCCTCAAGAATAGAAAGTCCAGATTAGCCTTTCTATTTCCAAAGTATACAACATCATCTGTAAAACACAGTGGAGGCAGTGTCATGGCATGGGCATGCATGGCTTCCAGTGGCACAGGTGTTTATTGATGATGTGACAGAAGCAGCTGGATGAATTCTGAAGAATATAGGGATATACTCTCTGCCCAGATTCAGCCAAATGCAGCAAAGTGTATTGGATGGTGCTTCACAGTACAGATGGACAATGACTCAAAATGCACTGTAAAAGCCACCCAGGAGTTTTTGAAGGAAAAGAAGCGGAAGATTTTCCAATAGAGTCAATCACCTGATCTCAACCAGATCAAGCATGCATCTCACTTGCTGAAGACAAAACTAAAGGAACACAATTTAATAAACATCAACTGAAGACAGCTGCAGTAAAGGCCCGGCAAAGCATCACAAAGGAAGCATTAGTAGTGATGTTATATTGATGATGTCCATGGTTTCCAGACTTCAGGCAGTCATTAGGGACTTTAAGCAACAGCTGCTGATGGAACGGCAGTAAAGTAAACTGTTAACTGTTGTAGCCAAAGAATGCAAAAATCACTAAAGCAATAATAAAGAGGATGACATATCAAATCATTTAACAAAATACAAAAAAAGTATTTTTAAAAAGCAAGAACGGTTGCTTTTGGCATTAAATTATATACAGATCAATTCAAATGCAACATAACCATAAAATAAAACATTTACTTATCTAATCTGTCTTGTATTAACGACTACGGCAAATCAGCTGTTCTTTCGTAGTAGATGTTACAGTAGAACGTCACGAAGTAGCAGTTAAAATCGCACATGCGCTATAGAACGTCAGAACGTCGGTGCCGTTTCATCAGCAGCTGTTGCTTAAAGTCCTCTATTGCATGTAAAGGGTTCTCGATAAAATATTAAAAATGAACATTTTATTTATGACTATATTCATTAGCCCAATTACATTTGAGCCCCTGAAATTATGTGTATAAAAATGGTTGCAACTTTTCATATTTTTGTTCAAGCCCTTGAATTAAAGCTGTAAGTCTGCACTTCAATTTCATATTGATTGTTTAATTTAAATTGTATTCTGGTGGCATACAGAGCCAAAATTATGAAAATAGTGCCTGTGTGCCACACACACACACACACACACACAGACAGAGAGAGAGTTTTATGCCTTGATTGTTTTTCACTCTCCTATTCCTCTACTGCAGATTTGTACATACCCTAAAACATGGAACCACACAGGATACAAACACATGGACTGCACACTGAAGGGCAGGCCATGCTGTATTGGAACTAAAGGAAGGTAATGAATGAACATTTGAAATAATAAAAATCAAGGTTTAGATGATGACAGTTTGCATTAAACATGTTGACAATTGACTTACAGTCAAAAGCCACTAACCGAGTCTAGCTTCATACACGTAGTAATTGCCTTAAATAAATAGTTAACCCAAAAATTGTATTCTCATTTACTAACACTAATATTGTTCTAAAACCATAACTCTTCTTTCTTCCCTGGAACACAAAAATTAATTTTCAAAATAATGTTCATGCTTTTCCACAATGAAAGTGAATGAGGACCGTTGCTGATGAGCTCCAGAAATGACAAAAAGCACAATAATAGTATTTGTGTCAGAAACAAACTAAAATTTATGTTTACTCTAAATCTTGTCATCCACAACTGTTCTCCAATCATATTATTTCAATGCATGTAAACGCAATTGCTATTTGAGAGCTTAGATGGAAAGATTTTCAGCGGTGGTAAAAATTGGTCTGGAATGACAAATGGAAAAAAAATATTACATTTTTGGGTGAAGTTGCATCAGGTGCCTCATTATCTGACAGTGAAATTTTATAATCTTTATTCAAATCTGCTCCATTTTTATCCATTTATAAAGATGTGAAATTACCACTTGGGAGTACTGCCAATTCATGCATGGATATTTCCATGAGGAGGCCACACTCTGTTCACAGGTATCCATTTACATTGAAAACATAATTTTTAGCCCAGCCATCAAAATTAAGACAACAGGACAGGTTTTTAAAAGCTTAACTTAAAAATGCTCTGTGGTTCACTGTTTTCTGAAAATAGACTTCTCTGGACAGAATTAAATGGTAATACTGGAAAATGGAGGCCATTTTTTGTTGTTGTACATCATATCATCCGGCCCACTATATTTTTCATACATCATCAGGTCCACTGCCTGGATGATGTGTGTGGGTTGCTGCCATTCCTGAACCCCAGTGTCCCAGATCAGTTCTATAGACTGTGGCTCTCCCTTTTTCTTCATGCTGGGTAAGGTTTAGGTCTTTATACTCATTCTTTCTCTTGCACTCTTTCTCATGTCTATACATGGAAAGAGAGGCAGACTGAGACTATTACTAGATTTGACACTTAACACAAAAATGGTATTGACAGTTTCTTTGACCCATGCTCATGTGATTGTTCTTTAGTTTACTACATTGCCTGGTGTCAGTGATCTTCCAAATGACTATACTTAGAGACCTGGAGAAACTAGCAGGCTGGTTACGCATTTCCATCATCTACGTTCTCAGTGGTATTACAGGAAACCTTGCCAGCGCCCTCTTCCTACCATACAGAGCAGAGGTATGGCACAAGAGCCCAGCACAGCTAAACTTCACCTAATGGATTAAAATGACCCTATGCAAACACATACTACCATTACAGAATGTTCCAGATTTAATACTTATTTAAGCTCTGTCAAAAACATCACTGGCATTCCGATTTGTCCCTTGGTTAGTTAAAACAAACTAAAAAGGCATTTAAAGTGACATACAATAAAATTCTATGAGCCAAAACACATTAAACACATTTTCAAAACTATCCCTATATGACTTAAACAGTGTGATAATATTGCTTGTAATATTTCTGTGCAAAGTTACATCCAGTCTTTCAATTCTTGTCATGATCATGTAGAGCTGGTAAATGCGATATATTGCCTGGTACTGTATATGCAATGACACCATGAATATCATATTCATGGTATCCTTGTATATACCTGGCAATATACTGTATTTACATTATTATAAGTGTTCTAATAAAAATGACCTTCACATTCCTGCTTCTATACTCTCTGACAGCCATTGCCCCATAGTTGAAATGTATTGTCTATGGCAATTGCCAGAATGCTTAACTTGAAATGACCCAGAAAAATAATTTAGTTTTGATAAACTTCTGTGTCCACTATTGTTCATCATCTACATACATCCACTTGGTAACATCATACGCAGGCATGGACTTCAATTCCATTGTCACCTAAATAGTGCTGCTGTCACTGCTTGACATGTTGTTTCAGGTACACTATTTCATATTTCTCAGGATGAAGAATATGAAAGCAAGATATTTATTGGAAGTCTGGAAATTCAATCCCATCTTCTGCTGCCACCAGTATTGATGATTATGTAGTTTGCAGTATGCAAGAGTATGAGGCTCAGTCACTGCTGATGGATTTGATATATTAATAAAGAATTATTAAAGAGAGAGTTATAAATTAGGTGTGTGATGAGAGCATTGTGTGATGTGAGCCATTGGACTGTGTCTACTGTCACATCATCCAAGTGTATGCTGCACACTGGTGCTGTGAAGCACTTTGGGTGTACATAGGAAATGCGCTATATATATTTTTACCTCACTCACTCACTCACTCACTCACTCACTCACTCACTCACTCACTCACTTACTCCATTCATTCATTCAGTCATTCATTCATTCATTCAGTCATTCAGTCATTCATTCATTCAGTCATTCATTCATTCAGTCATTCATTCAGTCATTCATCCAGTCATTCATTCATGCATTCATGCATGCATTCATTCATGCATTCATTCATTCATGAGAACTCTTGCTGCTGAGTTTTGAACGTACTGTAGTCTTGCAATAAGTTTTTTGGGCAGACCAAGAAATAAAGCATTGAAATAATCTAGCCGTGATGTGATTAGTGCATGAATTAAGGTTTCAGCGTCAGCTAAATTGAGAGAAGATAGTAGACGGGTAATATTGCGAAGATGAAAGAAAGTTTTTGACGAGAAGGAATATGAGAGCCAAAAGGTAGTTTAGTTGAAAAGACACCAAGGTTGCGAATCAATGACGAAGGCTTAACATGAACTCCATCAATATAAAAGGACTGGTCCATCCTTTTGACTGAGGCAGCAGAGCCAATCACTAATATCTCAGTTTTTTTTTATCATTTAATTTGAAGAAATTAAGGGACATCCAGTGCTTGATGCAGAGGCGTAGGTTTGATTTTGAAATTGGTGGGGACGGGGACATCAATATATAAATATATTTTAAGTTTTGATCGAAATTATTGCTAGGGATATATCAGTGTCACTGGATATTGGTAGGGACACGTCCCTAGCGTCCCTACTAAATTCTACGCCCCTGGCTTGATGTCCCTGATACATGCAGTGAGTGAGTCAGGCAGGGATGACCTATCAGAGCTGGTGGTGAGATAAATTTGAATGTCATCAGGTGTTGACGGGTTACAGTGCTGCTGTACTTCCTGACAGATTTGTGGGCAAGGCGGTTACCCACAAACTTCTAATGTGGGGTTGACCCAGAGCTTGGGGATTTATGGTGATCCCAGTCCTGCTCTGGGTTTTTTCTTCTCATTTCCCAAACATGGGTTTTTTTCTTCTCATTTCCCAAACATGTTTATACTAGAGAACTGATGGTTGGTTACAGGTCAAATTTCAGCACTGCGTTTGACAGTTGTCTGTCTATTTACACCACTCTTACCAAGACATTCTAAGGATGCCCAGTATACGAAGTTGTTCACCCTCCACTCTGGCACTGCACGTCCTTGTTGTTCTCTTCCTGTCTCAGTGTCAGGTAGATCTGGTGATCGATGTGTGTCATCTTCTAATTAGTCCTTGGCTAATCCAGGCTCTTATCTCCACTCTCATATGCTAACGGAAAGTTGAAATGCACTCCTCTTGTCAGGAATGGATTAGTGATGTTTATGAGATATTAAAAAGCATTGCTGAGCTTGCAGATCTAAAAAAAAGAAGCAGCTTATACAGGAAGTGAGATCACTGCATCAATTAACTTCTGCAGAAGATAATTGGCTATGTACAGAATAGCATACTAATCTATTTCTACAGTATATACTGTATTCTACAGTATACTGTGCATAGTAAATTTTGAATCTTGGAAGTCCTGGTAATATTTGCAGTATAGTGTACAACTACAGCACAATAGCTGTGTCCCAATGTGAAGGCTTTATCATTCGAAGGCCGCGGACTGCGAAGGATGCAGCCTATTCGTCCTTCGAAGGACGCACAATGTAGCCTCCGTGGGATTTCCTAATTGCGCAACCAGGTGTTCCCGATAACCGCTCCTGGCACCAAGCAACGGTGCGAGAGTACAGCTGCCATCCTGATCATTCATTTGATCAAATTGAGTAAACCGCTATGGAGCCAGAATTGGTCATTTTTTTGTTTTATATTTGGGAGCAGGGGAGCAGGGGCGTAGCCAGAATTTAATTTTTGGGGGTCCCGTCTTTAAATGAGGGGGCAACATATATATACATGCACACAATATACACTCACCTAAAGGATTATTAGGAACACCATACTAATACAGTGTTTGACCCCCTTTCGCCTTCAGAACTGCCTTAATTCTACGTGGCATTGATTCAACAAGGTGCTGAAAGTATTCGTCAGAAATGTTGGCCCATATTGATAGGATAGCATCTTGCAGTTGATGGAGATTTGTGGGATGCACATCCAGGGCACGAAGCTCCCGTTCCACCACATCCCAAAGATGCTCTATTGGGTTGAGATCTGGTGACTGTGGGGGCCATTTTAGTACAGTGAACTCATTGTCATGTTCAAGAAACTAATTTGAAATGATTCGAGCTTTGTGACATGGTGCATTATCCTGCTGGAAGTAGCCATCAGAGGATGGGTACATGGTGGCCATAAAGGGATGGAGATGGTCAGAAACAATGCTCAGGTAGGCCGTGGCATTTAAACGATTCCCAATTGGCACTAAGGGGCCTAAAGTGTGCCAAGAAAACATCCCCCACACCATTACACCACCACCACCAGCCTGCACAGTGGTAACAAGGCATGATGGATCCATGTTCTCATTCTGTTTACGCCAAATTCTGACTCTACCATCTGAATGTCTCAACAGAAACCGAGACTCATCAGACCAGGCAACATTTTTCCAGTCTTCAACTGTCCAATTTTGGTGAGCTCTTGCAAATTGTAGCCTCTTTTTCCTATTTGTAGTGGAGATGAGTGGTACGCGGTGGGGTCTTCTGCTGTTGTAGCCCATCCGCCTCAAGGTTGTGCGTGTTGTGGCTTCACAAATGCTTTGCTGCATACCTCGGTTGTAACGACTGGTTATTTCAGTCAAAGTTGCTCTTCTATCAGCTTGAATCAGTCGGCCCATTCTCCTCTGACCTCTAGCATCAACAAGGCATTTTCGCCCACAGGACTGCCGCATACTGGATGTTTTTCCCTTTTCACACCATTCTTTGTAAACCCTAGAAATGGTTGTGTGTGAAAATTCCAGTAACTGAGCAGATTGTGAAATACTCAGACCGGCCCGTCTGGCACCAACAACCATGCCACGCTCAAAATTGCTTAAATCACCTTTCTTTCCCATTCTGACATTCAGTTTGGAGTTCAGGAGATTGTCTTGACCAGGACCACACCCCTAAATGCATTGAAGCAACTGCCATGTGATTGGTTGATTAGATAATTGCATTAATGAGAAAATGAACAGGTGTTCCTAATAATCATTTAGGTGAGTGTATATATATATATATATAGCCAGAATTTTATATACAGGCCTATTCTGGTGGGTGCGGTGATGCGGTGGCGACTCATGTAATATGTAAGGGTGGCGCTGCCAAAAAAGCACCTAAAAGCTGTCACAAAGAACCGGCAAAACTAATGATTATGAATATAAAATATAGCAAGGAGATATTGTAATTGTTTATTAATAAACAAGTGTTTTCTTGGTCGGCTAAGATGAAGTTGACGATGCTGACTCGCGATCTTCAGTAGTGAACGCGCCAGAGAGAAATGCACATTTCATAAGGATTTCATAAGGATTACATAAGCAGAGAGCAGTCTGTAGTCTGTCTGTTTTCTTTCGTTTTGAATTGTTCTGTTTACAAGTAGACATGTGAGGCAAGTAGGCTACCGTCGCGCCGCGGTGACGCAACCGGCCTTCGAATACGGCCTTCGGATGATGCAAAACTGAATTGGGACAGCCTTCAGCCGCTGCGATGACGCAATCGGCCTTCAAATGCGACCTTCGGAGGGTGCAGCCTTTGAATTGGGACCTCCTTCGTCGCGCCGCTGTGACGCAATCGGCCTTCAAATACGGCCAACCGGCCTTCAAATACAGCCTTCGGAGGATGCAGCCTTCACATTGGGACACAGCTAATGTGTGGAATGTTGTATCCCAAAATACAATATCCTGACTGGGGGCGAATTACCTGCATACTTCTCATCCTCATTATCTGATGATACATTTCACACTTTATCTTTCAGTATATTATTTCATATTTCTTTTCTAGATATAATAAATTCTTGATAAAAGAGATTATTGATAACTACTCTCTCTCCTCCACCTATAGCTGGTGTGTGATGAGAGCATTGTGTGATGTGACCCATTGGACTGTGTCTACTGTCACATCATCCAAGTGTATGCTGCACACTGGTGCTGTGAAGCACTTTGGGTGTACATAGGAAATGCGCTATATATATTTTTACCTCACTCACTCACTCACTCACTCACTCACTCACTCACTCACTCACTCACTCACTCACTTACTCCATTCATTCAGTCATTCATTCATTCATTCAGTCATTCAGTCATTCATTCATTCAGTCATTCATTCATTCAGTCATTCATTCAGTCATTCATTCAGTCATTCATTCAGTCAGTCATTCATGCATTCATGCATGCATTCATTCATGCATTCATTCATTCATGAGAACTCTTGCTGCTGAGTTTTGAACGTACTGTAGTCTTGCAATAAGTTTTTTGGGCAGACCAAGAAATAAAGCATTGAAATAATCTAGCCGTGATGTGATTAGTGCATGAATTAAGGTTTCAGCGTCAGCTAAATTGAGAGAAGATAGTAGACGGGCAATATTGCGAAGATGAAAGAAAGTTTTTGACGAGAAGGAATATGAGAGCCAAAAGATAGTTTAGTTGAAGAAGACACCAAGGTTGCGAATCAATGACGAAGGCTTAACATGAACTCCATCAATATAAAAGGACTGGTCCATCCTTTTGACTGAGGCAGCATAGCCAATCACTAATATCTCAGTTTTTTTTTATCATTTAATTTGAAGAAATTAAGGGACATCCAGTGCTTGATGTCCCTGATACATGCAGTGAGTGAGTCAGGCAGGGATGACCTATCAGAGCTGGTGGTGAGATAAATTTGAATGTCATCAGCATAACAATGGAATTGAAGTCCATGCCTGCGTATGATGTTACCAAGTGGATGTATGTAGATGATGAACAATAGTGGACAAAGAACTGAACCTTGAGGAACACCCTGTGTAAGTGAAGCAGTGGCAGAACTATGACCTTGTATGCTGATATAATACTTTCTGTCGCTGATATCGGAAATGAGCCAGGAAAGAGCGGAACCAGTGATGCCAATATCAGAAAGCCGAGAAATAAGTAATTTGTGGCAGACTGTGTCAAAGGCAGCGCTTAGATCGAGGAGCATCAAGATGTTTATCAACCCTGAATCGATGGACAAAAGAATGTCGTTAACCACACGCAGAAGAGAAGTTTCAGTGCTGTGAGATGGGCGAAAACCTGACTGAAAAGGTTTAAAAAGACCATTTATATCCAAATAAGATTGCAATTGTGAAGCAACAACCTTTTCAAGGATTTTGCTTAAGAATGTTAAATTGGATATTGGTCTGTAGTTGCCCATGTTTAGATGGTCAAGGCCTGTTTTTTTTACGAACGGTCACCACAGCCGTTTTTAATTCTGCTGGGACAATGGCGAAAGCCAAACTACAGTTTATCATATGCGTTATGAAGCGTGCGACCATATTTAAAATGTAAGTACTCTGAAAAGGAGAGTATACAAATTGAGTGTCATTAGTCCTCTCAGAGCTGCAATAAACACAGCTACTTATTCCATTCGGAACGAATGAAATGATTGGCTGGGCGACTGTCACTCTCCCTCACTAACATGGCTACCACCCCTGCTGCTACAGGAGCTGCCCACATGCGCGCACTCGGTTGATCTTCGCTCATTTCGGAAGAGGAGAGGCTCTCATCGTGGAAGCTCTTACATGCAAAACACCGTATATGTTATGAATCTTACACGAAATTCACCTTCATCACAGTGTAACTGATGGTAATGGGAAAACGTGTATCAATGCAACCTGTTTTTAGCTTTGCCTTATGTTACTAGCTCGTTACCGAATCAAACACAATATATTTTAAACTTTACCAGTATCGATATGCTAGCTTGATTGTGAGTACTAACAGCCATGTTAGTTGTTTATATTCATAATGATAAAGTTAGGTATTTTGCACTGCGCTCCTCTCCGCTTGGCGCTGGTAAACGCGTCCTCCAGCTCCTATTGAGTTTGATTCAGTAACGAGCTAGTCAACTAGTCAGCTAGAGTGCGCGCATGTGGGCAGCTCCTGTAGCAGCAGGGGTGGTAGCCATGGTAGCGAGGGAGAGTGAAAGTCGCCAAGCCAATCATTTAATTCGTTCCGAATGGAATAAGTAGCTGTGTTTATTGCAGCCCTGAGAGGACTACAGACACTCGATTTTTATACTCTCCTTTTCAGAGTACTTTTATTTTAAATATGTATTGGTATATAAAGACAGTTTAAACAAATTTGGGAAAAAGTGTTTTTGAAAAAACCTGCCTACCCTGCCTTTAAGTTAGCAACACAAAGGGCATTACTCTTAAGGGGTTGGATCCGTTCTCACTCGCAATGTAATCTCATTGACCTTACTCACACTCCTGTCTTATACCTCACACCTTTGCGACTGAGCTCCTCCCTGAAGTGTAACAGGGGCATGGAATCCTGCTGCGTGTGTGTGAGAACTTGTGTGTGTGTGTGTGTGTGTGTGTGTGTGTGTGTGTGTGTGTGAGAGAGAGAGAGAGAGAGAGAGTGTGTTTCCTGTCTCACTCATCTTCTCCTGGCCTTGCGGAAAGGTAAGATATCTCAGATTAGCCAACTGCCCAAGCAAGCCCTGACGTCATTCTAATCGGGTCACAACAAGTAGTCTCTGCAATGGATTTTCATTATTGCGTGTATAAGGGCTGCTATTTACCAGTTCTGATAATCCATACACTGCCAAACATGGAACACACTTTGTCAAAACACTGCCAAACAGTCTTTGCTCTAGTAAATATAATACAAGCTTTGCAAATCGATGATCAAATCCAATCAGTTAGAAAGATAAAAGCCTTGGAGTCATAGTTATTATATAGCAGGTAGATACGTCCACTATCTAAATTAACTGAAAGGATTTTTTTCATTTTAAGAAAAGTGTGCAAATAATGGGCCTGTATGTCTATTAAAAATTATATTTTCTCATAATTTGTAGCAGATTCCTTTTTCAGCATTTCATTCTCATCATACCAAATGGTTACATCAACTGATTGTTGAAAATGGCTAAATGGATTCATATTTGACCCTGTAGTGGCAAGCATTAATACAAAATTAAAATAGGCACGTCTGCGCTCGGATTCAGACCAGCTTTGTTTATCTGATTCATTGTTTATGTACCTGCTTGACACTCAGCGCTTTTGTTTCTCTACCATTTGACATAATAACAAGGCTTTAATAGTGGCCAAACCATTAAAAATGTCTGAAACATTCCCATTAGCACGATAACATCAGAGACTAAAGCTGCTGTGAGAATGTAACAGGAAGTCACATTAATTATCTAAACATTGGTCTTTGAAGGGATAATTCACCCAAACATTAACATTGTGTACATGTTGGTTGAAACCCTTTTTTTTCCGTTCCATGAAACACAAAAATAGTTAAGCATACTTTTCTCATCCATGCTTCTATTAAAACATAAATAAAATTTTAGACTGATTAGAATCCTTAAATTACAGGCCTTTTTAAAAAAAAAAAATGCTATTTTTAAGTTTTCCATTTGGGTTTTTAAAAGTGCTCAATGAGTTATTTTTAACTGTTGATTCAGGTGATACAGATTTCTATTAGAAATCAGTGTCACAATAGAATGACACAATAGCATGGTATCATTATCTCCCACCTTGAGCAGAATGTGGATTTCCAAGGAACTGCTCTTTAATACGTTTTATTTTTCATTTCCATTTGCCTTCTGGTCCTCTAAACTGTGGGGTCCCTCAAGATTTTTATTAGTCCTATCTGGTTTTCTTTGTAGATACTACCCTTTGGGTCTATTTTTAAAAAGCATGGTGTGTATTTTATCGTTACAATGATGACACACATATCTATCTGCCATTTAAGAAAAAAAGAACAATGCTTTAGAGTCTTTGCCGAGAACAGTGGTTTCCAATGGTCTTAAGGACACGCAGCTCTGCACATTTTGTATATCTATCTGATATACTGATTGATGCAACTCAATTCAGTTCATGGAGCTCTCTCCTAACAAGCTGATGATCTGAATCAGGAGTGTTAAATAAGGAAGGCATGTTTTTGGATGTCTTTAAAATCTCTTAATGAAAGAAACCAAGATTGTTTGGGGCCACTGATGTCCCTAGTTCTTCAAATCTAGAAAAAGAATTCTACTATGCATCATATGACTTGTGCACTATATACTGTTTTCTAAAACTATATAACTTTGGGTAAGAAAAGTATGCCTATAGCTCTTTTGTGTTCACCATGGCCCGGTTTCACAGACAAGGCTTAGATTAAACCTGGAGTAGGCCACAGTTAAATTAGGACATTTAAGTAGCTTTTATAAATGTGCCTTAGTGTGCATCTTGAGACAAAACAATGGCACTGAACTATTTTAAAATATGTTAGTGCAAGCTTTCAGTTAAAACAGCTCAAATATCAATTTTAGTCTGGGACTAAGCTTAAGTATCTTTACAGTAACATACAGTTCTGCATGTTCAAACCACTCTCAATACTGTACATGCAAGAATCAGTGAAATATGTGTGCAGTTTCTCCTCCTGTTTTGCCTTATATGGTGTTGAGTACACCAAGCCTTCAAATGTCTGCAAACAAAGTTGTCCTTGGATATTGTGAAGATTTTCGGTGTGTACTGAAAATAAATTTAGTTTTTTTCTTCAAACAAATCTATATATGGTTTAAGAAGACGAGAAATAGCCTGAACATTATATTAAACATAAATAGCTGAAATCATAGAGGTGTTGGAATTTTTTTTTTTTTTTTACTTTTTAAAAAGTTTTTTTTAATTATTCCTTTAAATGTTTCTTAAACATATATTTCATTTATATATATATATATAAATGAAATATCAGTTATATATATATATATATATATATATATATATATATATATATATATATATATATATATATATATATATATATATAATAGTCTTTATAATTGTCTTTAGATATTTAATTACAAGAGTTCATTAAAATGATGTCCCATTGAAATTTTATTGAAAGATTACATCACCACTAGCATCAAGTTGAAGGAATAATCTTTCTCTTAATCTTTCTCTTCTACTAGGTTGGTCCAGCAGGATCTCAGTTCGGTTTGTTAGCCTGTCTTTTTGTGGAGCTGTTCCAGGCCTGGCAGATGTTGGAAAAGCCATGGAAGGCTTTCCTGAAGCTATTAGGCATTGTTCTCTTCCTTTTCTTCTGTGGCCTTCTGCCCTGGATTGACAACATTGCTCACATCTTTGGCTTCCTCGGTGGTCTTCTGCTGTCCTTTACTTTCCTTCCGTATGTCGCGTTTGGCACCTTAGACAAGTACCGCAAACGAGCTCTTATTTTATTGTCGTTGCTTGTCTATGTGGGGTTGGTGTCCTCACTTATTGTCTGGTTCTACATTTACCCCATAAACTGGCATTGGCTAGAGCATCTCACCTGCTTGCCCTTTACCAGCAAGTTTTGTGAACGCTATGACATTGATCATGTGGTACACTAGCTTTGTTCTTGTGTAGACTAAAACTATCTTCAAGGACTGCAAGGGAAAGGAAGGTGAAACCCAATGAAAAAATAAAATCGAGGAAGACAGCAAATAATGCCATATTAAATTTGGAGTTCAGCACCTTTGTAACCCCTAGAATGCAGTGTTTTCCCAAAGCAGTTCTGAACATCTCTGATAGTGTGCAGGTAAACTATGATGTGTTGTTACTGAAGCCTGTATTGTACTCATTTACAAATATCTGACACTAAATGTCCATCCAAAGCTTTATACTCCCTTTTTAAATGTCCTTAAACTTTTAAAAAAATATGCAACTGTTAACTTCACACGAAAAATAACTGTAATATATATATAAAAAAAATTCACATACAGGTTAATTTCCTATTACTTTGGCTGTTTGTGTTTGCCGAGAAAACTGCAGAGCAATTTAAAAAAATGCCAGAGTAATTTCACTGAACTGGCTATGAATAATAAGGTTTTATGTTGAAATCTCAGTGACATTCAAAATACTTTATTCTTCATTTGGTTTTTGTGCCTCTATAGACAACTGAAAACCTCTGTCTAGGCTAGTAACGTCTAGTTCCACATTTATGAACACACTAGGGATTTGAATGTTGATAACTCTAGCTTCCTGTATGTGTGTTCCTGGATGCAAGCATGCGTTTGAATTGAACAGGGGGAGCTGTTGTTGACATCCAGCTATTAATGTTAATTGATGCACTGCATGCATTAAATCATGTGTGCATTCCCTTGGAACAGAATGTATTGTTTTGGTCTTTTGTCTCCATTTATTGTAATTTCAAAGTTAAATTCAGCTGCTGTTCTTTTTGATAATCAATGCATCATTGTTTACTGAGGGCTGCACTTGAGCCTTAAAAGAAAACAGAAGTAACAATCTTACAATCTGGAATGTGTTTTATGTTGAAGGTATTTGTACACATGATTAGAGGTGGACCAAATAACTAGTGCTTCAAATAATAATACAAATAAGTTTGGGAATGTTATTTCCTGTGAAACAAATGTTTATATTTTTGTCTTTCACAATTTGTGAGAAAAAAAGTGCTTAAATGTGACTAATTCGCTGTGCCTTATTTAATAAATAAAAGCAATGCTAAAACCAGAATCGTCATCCTGTGAACGCTACAGAAATTTACACAATGACTTGGACTAATCTAAAAAGGGAAAAGAGTAAACGTTCTGAAAAATACATTCTTTTATTTATTTTTACTTGCAAAATGTATACAAAATCATAGATGTCTTGATTCAAGACTGTGGAGGCATATGTGGTGGATTTCTACAGGGAAAGGCAATGGAAACCAGTCTTAAACATCTCAAATTGTCTGACACATTTAGGTGATGATTTCTGTTTTGCAACACCTCTGTACACGGAACATTAACTCTTCAATCCTTTGCTTTGAAGCGAGTAAACAAGTAATTCTAATCAATAAATCAAATAGTTCTGGTGCCTAACCAATAGTTTTTCATGTGTATGAGATTGTATATTAAACGTTTGTCACATTGGCACTCACAGAAATACCAGCCAACACGTATGCTCTCTTGTGGCTTTTTTCATAAGAGATCACAGTGGAAAAGTGTTCAGTTGATGCTATTTTAATGCTTCCATTGAACAGACACACATCTAAAGTAGCCACAAGACACTGAACACAAAAAGTAGCCCAAAGTAGGTTTACAGCTGAATCACTGCCATGTCTTTTCAGCCTTGACCTCCGATCTCACAACACAGACAAATCTGTCATGAATTTAAATATGTGCATGAGTAATTAAAAAAAAATGTAATCTAGGGAAATGCATACAAAATAAACAATAATATAAACCTAGTCTATTAGATAACCTGACTTTGAGAGAAAAAAATATCCAAGTTTGACTTGATGAATTTAAATAATACATTTCAGCCATCAGTTAGGTAAAAGGGTGGGATGCAGTTTGCAATGTTTCCTTTTTCTATTTTTTTCTTTTTTTTTTTAAATTATATTTCTAACCATTTTTGCTATACTGATCGAGTAATACAAAAGTTGACACAAATAGCACTAGACCAAACCAAAAGCTGCTTCAACACACCCACTGCTTCACTACTTTAGCCTTTTGGAGATCCAAAAAGCTATGATTAGTGATCCCTTAACAGCCACTGTTACGCCGCATGAATGCATGTCCCCGTATAGGATAATGCATCTCGATGAAGGTAAGTGGCCCTACAGTGATTTCAGAAGGACCCTGCCCTTTAAAGCCAGATTTCTGGTAGAAGGGCACCAGGAAGTCCTCACACATGAGCACGGCACGGCGGACATATGGTAGACAGCGCAGATACTGCAAGTAACGCCACAGCAGGATTGATCCTTTTCCCTGCTGGCGGAAGGTCCGGTGGACTGCCAGCACATGGATGTGGACAGAAGTCCCATGAGGCTTATGAAGGGTCAATGCATCCTATTAAGAGAGACAACTAAAATAAATCATGTGCACCAATTACAAGAAACATAACTACATGTTAAGATTAAATAAAAATAATACACACTTTTAAAAATAATTTATTTCTGACCATAATGAATACATGATTTGAAGGTTAGATTACATTGGTAAGGCGGTCCTGGTCCCAGAGTGATCCAATGATAAAAGCAACAAGCCTCCCCTGTTCAAACCAGCCCAAAGAAAGCTCAGGACAGAGGGTGAGGAAGTGCCGGACCTCATCCAGATGAAGAGGACATTCCCCAGACACTGATATAAAAGCTGAGAGATAAAACGAGAAAATAACTGTAAAAAAAAAAAGATATATGTATATATATATATATATATATATATATATATATATATATATATATATATATATATATATATATATACATACTCAATAATATAGTAACCAAATGTAGGATATAGTATTTAATTATATCAAAACGCATTTTATAAAATTTCATATTTAACTCAATAGGCTACAAACATAATTATGGTTATAGCCTATATAAACTAAGCAAATGAACGAAAACCACTGTTCCCCAAATGAATGAATAACACACTTTGATGGTTATAATAGTGTTAGTTGTGTCTTACCCTCTCTCTCTATTTCGAACACACTGATGGCGTCCTCAGTGTTGAGCGAGCGGAACTCGCTGGCGGGGAGCGTGTGCCTGCGCTGGCGGCCAGGGGAGATCGGAGCTCTCATGTAGATGGGCTTCAGGAAAGGCAGTGCGCTCACTACTGACATTTCTGTTGCTTTTAAAAATCTCTTTTCCCTTTTAAATAAATAAATAATATTCTAATGCCGTTTACAGGTGTTCGATTTCCAGGAGCTGTGTCAAAAGTGAATCATAGAGGCGTACCAAGAGCATTTATACCAATCCATCTGCTTAGTCACCATAAGCCTTAAACCAGCCCCCATTTCACCATTAATCACGTTTACTGAAACCGCGAGAGTGTATTTGATGGTAAATAGGCAGATATTGTTAAACTCGTTGGAGGAGGTGGTTAGAAACATTTCCCTCCACCTATTAAACGAAAGTGGCAAACTAGGCTATCTGACATCTAAAGTCTGGATTAAAGCAGTACCCCTACCTGTACAAATCACCTTCACTTGGGCTGATGGATCAGTAGCCTACATTTCCGTGAAACAGCAAAGCTGGTGGATTAGAGTTATTTACAATAAAGACCTGTAATGACTGTAGGCCTACAGACTACAGAGTTATAGCAAGCAATAGGCTATCACACGAGCAAGTGTGATTCTGACAGATGGCACATCGGGCCTATATTCAGTAGAATCATAACGACTGTGAGTGATAGCCTATAGCCTACTACAGTAAAGTAATTACCTTAAGTAACTTTTATACAAAAATGGCCAGCTAGTTATTGAAGCCATGTTTTCTCTGCAAACAAAAATAGTTCAAAGCCACTTTGTGTGTTAACATACACGATAAAAGCGGTCTAACAGTGGAGTGGAGCGACAGATTTCCCCTTTAAAATAACAAAAAACAGAATCATCAACGGTAGGGCAAATATAGGTTATTTAGGCTTATTTTTTTTATTTTTTTCTCAAATATGTTAATGTGGTGAGCTATTAGCCTACTTAAGTATGTCTATATGATGAATTAACAATAACTGCAACGAACGTTTCAGGCTGATTCCTGGTAAAAATGCAATAAACTAACGTTTTGAGTTCAACAGCAGCCTCTATTTGCTGTCAGACACTGACACCATGTGGATGATCTCTCAACTGATCATGTTTGGGCGAAGCAATTTTCAAACTAGCCTACATAAAACACAAATGTATCCAGTCTGTGCATGTCCTCAATGGTTCCTTCCAGAGCCATTGGAAAACAGATTTGCGACATTCTTTTGATCTCGAATATATTTTTAATATAGGCCTATTGTTTTTTTTTTTTTTTTTTTTTTTTTTTTTTGTGGGTGAAAGTGAGTAGCCTAAAGCTGTTTCTTGTTGTTACAAATGTTTTAAAAGTTCAAATTTGGGCTGCTCTGCCTAGCACTCGTCAATGTCAAATTAACGAGATGGCCAATCAAATCAAAGAAGTGGGGTCTTGTCCAAGATGTGCGAAATAGGGCGTTGTTAAGCAGCAAAAAAAAAATTTATAATAATATTTGACAACTGTTTTATGGTAGAAATGTTCTACGACCGACAGTAATATCCAGTTTTGAATTGAACATAGGATATCGTATCATGATTCATGTAGGCTAATTCATAACTGATTGTGACGAGACAAGAATAAGAAATATTTTGCGTTTTGACATAGGCCTATGAATAATAGTGAACGTGTGCATATTTTAAAATAAAATATTATTATTTTTCTTTATCTCCCACCCCTGTCTGACGGTAGGTGAATGCAAGCAGATGTTGAATTTAAACCAATACAGAAGTTTTTAATAGTGTTACATAAAACGAGGCAACAAACTGCATTCGCTAAACTCTATCCTATAGGCCTAATATATCCAGTGATGCGCTTTTCCTTGAATGGGCTATTCCTTGAATGTGCTGTCTTCATTGAAACTCATTCGACCTACTATGGGAGAGAAAGATAACAAAAAAAAAACTATAAACTGGTAAAATATGACAACTAGCATCTGGTTGTGGTATTAAAGTGTTGCTCAAGTTATCTAACTGCAATTATAGTCTAACTTTCTATTATCTAAAGATAATCATGAACTATAATACGCTACATAAAATACCACTACTGGCTAGATTCCTGAGAGGTCAACAATTATGTTAAGCCAAAAATGCAGTACTTTCATCAGTTTACCATCGAGTGTGCTTGAGAAACACTGAAATTAATGGGGATTCAATGCTGGAACTATTGACACCAAATTGTAAAGTGTTAACAAATTGATTTACTCAGTATATTTATCTTTCAAGATATAAATATGAAGATATATTTATGTAATTGTTCATTTTATTTATTTACAATTTAAAAGAGTTTAACCTTTGCTTTCAGAGAAATTTATAAAGTTTTAGTGAGATGAATGCTTTGCATTTCTAAGAAACGCTGTTGATATTTGAAATCATCAAAACAAACACGCCCCTACCCAAAAGGATCACACAGGCCTTTCAAGTAAAGCTTTTGCAGTCCCTAGGCAGCGGCAACGTGGATGCGGACACCGTAAAAGACCTGTCCATGGTGACAGACTTCACGCTGATGGCGACAAAGTGCTCTGCTCAAGCCATTGGCCGATCTATGGGATTCATGGTGGTCTTTCATCCTCCGCGGCTCCCCAACCCGAGCCGGATGTTCGCCACAAACAATGATCCTAGAAGGATCCCAGAAGAAACGTCCCAGGCCGAGGAGAAGTCCCCGCTGTGATAGCGGACCGCCCTCGGCTGCCAAGCCTTCGTCCTGGCGGCGCGTTCTGCATTGTGTCCCCTCTGTTCCTATAGACGACAAATGCAATTTTCTTGTTTCTGTTTATATTTCCACAATAAAAACACATACACCCTCACAAAAAGAGCTGTTTCCCTCTCATCCAATTGACACTGTGTTCCTTGCCCTGCCTCGGAGCAGCGCAGAGCCACAGTCTGTGCCTGTTGTGGCATCCCAGTTTTATCAGGATGCCAGCGGTTTTCCGCAGCGGCAGCCAGTTTATCCTCCACAAGCCGTTTCCCCAACGGCTATGGCGACCAGAGAGGAAATCCAGCCGTTATGTCAGTTTCTGGACGAGTGGAGGGCCATTCCAGGCATTTTGCATAGGCTTCTCAACATAATAGAACACTGGTACTCTCTCCAGTTCAGACGCAGACCCCCCGTTTCATTGGCGTTATTCTGTCACTGACATTGCATCAAAATGCCCCCGTTCCCAGCCTGCTCGCAAAAGGAGTGATGGAGCGAGTCCCTCCGAGTGAGCGGCAGAGCAGGCTTTACAGCCTTTATTTTGTGGTGCCCAAGAGGTATGGGGGACTCCATCCGATCCTGGGCCTGAGGCTCATCGACCGAGGGGTTCACAAGCGTGCGTTCAGGATGAAGACCTGAAGCACAATCCTGGCACAAGTCCGTCCTGGGACTGGTTTCCATCCATGGATCTGAAAGATGCATACTTCCATATTCAGATAGTGACGTGCCACATGCACTTCCTGAGATTCGCTTTCGAGGGCACAGCATACCAGTATTCAGTGCTCCCATTCAGGCTGGCCTTAGCCCCGTGCACATTCTCAAAGTGCATAGATGCGGCACTTTCCCCACTAAGAACAAGCGGTATGATTTTAGCCGATTTTAGAATGTGCTTATCAGTCATACGATTTGCCATCTGGAGTCCCTAAGGCTACGTGTGAATATGCAGAAAAGGCTGTTCACCCCAAGTCGATCTATAACATATCTGGCAGTGGCGGCTGCTGGTCTTTCAAAGAGGGGAAGCTCTTTTTTTTTTTAAGCGACTTTTTTTTATGCAGCTGATTCTGAACGAACTCGTCTTCGAGATGAACGTGTTCTAACGCATTTTTAGTCAATAAAATGTTAACACAATAGTACACATTTGACCATTAATTTTTTGACATTATAGGGGAAGCTGAGCTTCCCTTGCAGTCTTAAAGAAATCGCCACTGATATCTGGGTGTGTGTTATGCCGTGTGTTATGACATGTTCAGTGGGGGGGTTCCCCTGGAACTGCTGACAAGACGTATTGTAGTTACGACAGATGCGTAGACCTCGGGCTGGGGTGCAGTGTGCGAGGGCATACCAATGTCAGGTCTGTGATCAGAGTCACAAAGCAAGTGGCATATAAACTGCTTGGAACTGAAAGCAGTGTCCTTAGCCCTGGAGGTTTTTCTGCCGCAGCTGGAACAGCGACATGTGTTGATTCGCACTGACAATATGTCTGTGGCTTCATAAATAAATTGCCACGGCAGTGTGCGCCCCAAATCCCTTTTCGAGCCTCCTATTGTGGGTGGATCGACATCTTCTCTCCATCAGAGTGGCGCATATCCCTGGTCTCCTAAACCATGGAGCGGACATGCTTTCGAGGAGTGGGATTCCTCATGGAGAGTGGAGTCTTCCCCCCAGGTAGGTACGGATGATTTGGGACCGCTTCAGGAGGGCGCAGGTGGATCTATTTGTGACAAGCGAGAACAAGCACTTCCAGCTGCCATTCTTTTCATTGTCTAACTCCCTCCAACGGGGGATGCTCTGACATTGCGTTGGCCAAGAGCCAGACTTTACGTATTCGCTCCGGTGAATCCTTGCCTCTGGTGTTATGCAAAATCAGGGAGGAGAGAACGTTGGTGATCCTCGTTGTCCCGCACTGGCCTTGGTTTTCGGACCTGAGAGAGATGCTGGTGGCTCCTTCTCTGCGGATTCCCCTCAGGAGGGACCAGCTGTCTCAAGCAAATGGCGCAATATGGCACCCCAGCCCAGAGTTGTGGAGGCTTCATGTGTGGCTGTTTCAGGGGTATTAGAGGGGCTAGGTGCCCTGCCTTTCAGTGTACTTGACACACTCACAGAGTCTCGTGCGCCTTCCACAAGGTGCCTTTATGCTCTAAAATGGAGAGTGTTTGGTGCCGTGATAACGATATCGACGCGTCGGCCTGTCCCATGTCAGGTGTTTTATGTATCCTGCTGCATAGGTTGGATAACGGGAGTCTACCGTCCATGCTAAAGGTGTATGTGGCCGCTATAGCCTCGTTTCGTTCCCCAGTTTATGGGCAATTGATCGGGAGGCATGCGCTGGTGGTCAGATTTATTTGGGGGGCGAGGAGATTACATCCCCCACGCCCGCTTTCGGTGCCGTCAACCTCACATTATCAGATGCTCAGAGCGCTGTTTGCCCTGTCGGGGCTTTGCGGGGTTATATAGACCGCTCAGTGGCCTTTCAACAGTCGGAAAAGCTCTTTGTGTTCTACGGTGGCTGTACGGTGGCTGTACTAAGGGACAAGCACTTTGGGCACAGTTTGTTACCGCTTTAGCTGTTGACGCTATGCAAGCCTTTGTGCATACTTATATGTGCTTACTGTTGTTGTGTCTGCCCTGTATTCTGTACAGCCCACTCGCTTATTCTGATCCGATACGCTAATTTTGGTGTACCTGAGCTGGCAGTTCATTGGTCTAGCTCCACCTATCAGCTATGAGCACTCCTAGCTGAGTCGCTATTGATTGAATTGTAAGTTGTTCTACTCCGTGATTGGTGTAACTTTAGCCCTCTTTCTTCGGGCTGCTCTTCGCCGCTCTCATGGCGGGTTTGAATACAGTTCCCGCAGCGTCAGCTGACGCAATGTTGAAGTGACCGCTTTCGAAAGGGAACGTCTCTAGTTACTGTTGTAACCTCGGTACCCTGAGAGACAGGAATTAGACATTGCGTGAGACGCCACGAGAGCGGCGAAGATCAGCTGTGCTAGCGTTCACTCTTAGATTCTGATGCAATTGTCGCTTCTCTGCATTTTATAGTGTCCGAAGGCTTGTCAGTATTTGCATGCGATTTGCAGATTTTGCGACAATTGGTCAGTTGTTTTACTGGTGTTATCCTATAAGGTTTCAGGAATTTTGGTGAAGGGGAGGAGTTCCCTGCAGCGTCTTATTCCCGTCTCTCAGGGAACCGAGATTACAACAGTAACCGGAGATGCTTTTTTGGGCCAATTCAGCATGTAGAATCGGCGTCGGGCCGTTGTTAAGAGAGAGAACTCTGATTGGCTGTTCAGCTTAGTGAATAAGTCAGTGCACCACAATATTAGCAAAACAGCGAGCAAGGAAGTAAAAACTGTACAGATAGAAGGCTGTTCTAATTTTACGTCATTTTACCTGAGTATTATTCCTGGGGGAATATTTTAATATTAACAGGAGTGGAGTGGAATAAAGGAAGTGATCAGCAGGATTTTGTCAGGGTTCTGACACTTCTGTCTAGTTTATTTCTTGGTTTTGTGACAGAGCTTTGACACTCCTGTTTTGTCATGTCTTTGTGTTGTCAAAGCGTTCTCGAGTGGTGCGCTCTCTTGTCTGTATGCCTTGTTACATGTGCGGGGCGAGGTGTTTGGATTCCGGCATGTCAGTCTAGTTTGGTTTCGGTTCTGTGTTGGGATTCGGACATTCACGCTCCACGTGTTTGTATTGTGTCGTGAGTGCACAGGGTGAGCTTTCACTCATTCTCGTGCGCTCCGTCTTGCCGTGTGAGCATGCGGTTTCGAGTTCGCTCGGACCTTACGCTCTTCTGTCCGCGTGTGTTTTTGTGTTTTGTGTAGCATACGGTTAGTGTTTACATCGGCTGCATGCTTTCATGTCATGTTTTGTCTTGTACTGTTTAGCACACAGCTAGTGTTTTACACTAGCTGCATGTTCATGTCTCGTTTTGTGTGAGCACATGGCTTGTGATTTGTTTTACTGGCCATGTGCTTATGTTCAAGTCATGTTTGGTGTGAGCACATGGCTTGTCATGTATGTTTCCTTGTACTCTCCTGTCATTGTCTAGCCCCACCCATCTTGTTACCTGATTATTGATTCATTTGCCCCACCTGTCCTCCCTCGTTACCTGCTTTGTTTGCTCTCCTGTCATTGTCTAGCCCCACCCATCTTGTTACCTGATTATTGATTCATTTGCCCCACCTGTCCTCCCTCGTTACCTGCTTTGTTTGCTCTTCCTATTTATTCTCCTTGTGTTTGCAGTCCTGTGCTGGATTGTCATTAAATGTTACCTTGAGTGTTTCCCTGCTCTGGTCAAGTCGTGTCAAGTCTTGCTGTCTTGTTTTCCCCCATGGGGTAGTTTTTGTTTGTGTTTTTATTTTATTAATCAAGCCCATTATTTCGCCATCCACCAGCAAGCAGTGTCTCCAGTCCTCTCTACCAACGCATGCTCAAGTTCAAGGCCTTGAGCTCTCTCCATCAACAGGGGACTGATTTTAGGAGATTTGCCCTAGAGTTCAGCAGTGCTGCAGAAGGGCTGGGTTTCAATGATGCAGCACTCAAGGACTTATTTAACTATGCCTTTAATAATCCTCTCACCTGGTGGTGAATGAGAGGGCTGGATCACCTGACTTTTGGCTGTTTCGTGGATATTCTTGCTAGCCATGCACATACTCCTGCAAATACTGCTGCAGCGCCCCCAGTGGTGGCCAAAGAGGCTGCAGCGCTCCCAGTGGTGGCAAAAGAGACTGCTAGACCCCCAGTGGTGGCCAAAGAGGCTGCAGCACTGCCTTGCTCTAGGAAATGGAGGAGGAGGAGGAAGGCTTCCTGCATCCCACAAGGCCCGGAGGCCATCCCAAAGCCTGCTGTCGGCCCAGAGGCCATCTCCAAGCTCTTTGCCCTGCCGGCGCTGCCCAACCTCCTTGACCAGCCAGGCGTCGCCCAAGCTGCTTGTCCTGCTTGCTCCGCGAATGCTGCCTGTAATGTCTGCTCCACCCAAACTCCCTGCACCACCCTAGCCCTCAGCTAGGACTCCAGAACCGCCGGAGCCTGTCTGGTCTGTCCCTCTGTCACCACCCTGGCCCTCTTCCAAAGAATCCAGACATGCCAGAGTCTCCCTGGTCTGTCCCTCCGGCACCGCCCTGGCCCTTTGTCAGGATTCCAGATCCACCGGAGCCCGTCTGATCCACCGGAGCCCGAGAGGAGTACCTGTGACGCCCAGAGATGAGAGGGTGGACAGAAGGATCTGATGATTCACAGTGTCAAAGGCTTGTGCTGTCCGTAGGGCTTCTGTGACCGACAGCAATGCAGTCTCGGTTTAATGCCCTTTCTTGAAGCCAGATTGGTTGACATCCAGCTGGTTGTTCAGAGACAGGAAGGATGTTACTTGGTTGAAAGCAACTTGTTCAATAGTTTTCGCAACGAATGGTAGGAGAGAGACAGGTCTATAATTCTCCACAAGTGATGTGTTTAATGTTGTTTTTTTTAAGCAGTGGAGTTACCCGAGCCTGCTTGAATGCTGTAGGGAAAATGCCAGTATGGAGGGATGAGTTGATGATGTGTGTGAGTTCTGGTAGAAGTGTGGGAAAGATGGCTTGTAGAAGGTGTGAGGGGATGGGGTCTAGAGGGCAGGTGGTAGGATGACTGGAGAGGCGAAGTTTAGATACTACTTCCTCGGTTAGTGGAGAGAAGGAGGAGAGAAGGTTATTGGCTGTGGGTGTGGTAGGTCTGGGTTCCTGTGTGTGTGGAGCTAAGAACTGACTGCTGATAGTTGTTGTTTTGTTGGTGAAGAAGTTAGCAAAATCATCAGCAGTTAACGAGGAGGTAGGTGGTGGTGGGGGTGGACAAAGGAGAGAGTTGAATGTCTTGAAAGTGATCGTGTATTGGATGCGCTGTTGATCTTGTTATGAAAATATGAAGATTTTGCACCATAAACATCCACAGAAAAGGAAGAGAGCAGAGATCGATACATACTCAGGTCAGATGTATCTTTTGATTTGCGCCATTTCCTCTCCGCTGCCCTGAATTCGATCCGGTGTTCACGAAGAACCTAGATAACTAGGGGTTAGAGTGAGTAGCGTATACTGGCCTGGAGGAGAGGGGGCAGATATAGGCTGCGTTCCAGTCCACTTTTAGACACACACTTGCAAACTTCCCTAAGCACTTCCCCTTGGGGGAATCCCTGCCACCATTTTGAAGTGCGTTCCACTTCGTGAAGTGGACGAGGGAAGTTTATATAGACAGACCCTCGTTCCCTCGAATTTGACAGAGGGAGCGAGTCTACTTCATATGTACACTTCAGGCATTTCCATATACCACAATGCAACACGATTGTGACGTCACCACATATCTCGTCTAATCACCACCATCACAAACAACTCTATGATATATTAATTATGATTTTTTGGGTTTGGGTTAAACAACCCAAGCACATCTATATACACTTGGATGCTGCCTTAAACAAATTCTTAAAGGGAAACTAAATTAAATAATAAATCAACTCCATAGCTGATTCCAAGTGATCAAGGGCTTAGGACGTTCCAGTTCAGCCCATTGCAGTTTCCGCCAGTAATGGGCACTCATGCAACGTAAGCAATGACGTACATCCGATTGAACGAGACGGAGGGAAGTTAGCGAGTGAAGGGCATGACAATTTTGTACTGGAACGCAGCCCATAGTCTAAAGAAGATGTTAAAATGGAGCATAGTATAGGGTACTCATTTTCATTTTTTGTTGATAATTATTGATCTAGACTAGAGTGTCCAGATAATTTTACTGTGCTGGTTTTATTCAGATTGAGCGAAAAACCTAGGACAAGTTCGCAAAAGTATGTTTTTTTATTTGATCGTGAATATTTAATGAACGATTTGTTTGACCGCAGTGGTTCTTGAGGTAAAGTTGTTCAGTATGAGGAGATCTATCAAAATTCTATGTATATTGTGTGGATGTGTGAAACACCACGTGATTACAGAGCCGTAAAACTCCTCAGCGCCACCTAGTGGCTGATTTCTTTCAAAATTCTTACAGACCTTTAGGGCCATGATTCTAACATGCCCACTGCGTTTCTTTCCGATCAGCCCCTGTTAACCTTGTATAATAGGTGCTCAAACTTGATTGGCCAATGGCGCCAATGTTTTTCGAGATACGCCAGTGTCCTCAAAGACAGGCATGGCACCTCAGACAAATACAACGCATTTTAAAGTCGATCAAACTAAAGGCCCTTGCCCACAGTCCGAAATTTTCGTATGCGTTTTTTCGTATTCGTGATTCGGTGGCTCTGAATTGTCAAAACACTATTCATAATGCGAACTGTTCTCAGATCATTCAACATCAGCACAAAGCTCTTAAATGTTATAAGAGATATGGCAGTATATCTGTTGAGGACAAAAATAGGATACATAAGCTGATCATGAGAGCTGGTTCAGTTATTGGTCTTAACCCAGATGTATTGGAGGTTACTCTGGAGAAGAGGATAAGTTCGAAATTAAAAATGGTCCTGCCTTTTGAAGGCCATGCAAGCTCTTTTAGTGAGCGATTGGTAATGCCTCGGTGCTCTAGTGAGCGCATGAGAAGGTCTTTTGTTCCCGCAGCGGTCAGATATTTCAACAAACACTGTTAATTGTTGAATATTATTCTTGTCTTTTATAGTTTTAATTTTTTTATATTTTTTAACTGTGAAATTGAATCTTTCTTAAAATTGTCTCCTAATCAGGGTTTATTTGTCTCCTAATGCAGAATTATTTATCTGTCTGTTAGTTGTGTATTGTGTTTGATGGCTGTATGGTTGGTGGCAAACCAGTTTCCCTATCGGATTCGGGATTAATACATCAATCAATCAATCAATCAATCAATCAATCAATCAATCAATCAAAATGCTTGCTTCAGATGCGGAAAAAGCAGAAAATCGAACTCGATCTGAATTTTTTTTATGACGGACGAAAGTTTCGGAGGCAGTGTGCAAGCGTGATTAACATAATGTGAGTTTGTATTTATTTTTTAACGTGCGGAAATTTCGGACACGAAATGGCTATAAGTACACAGTTTTGTACTTATAGCCATTTAAAAAAAAACATTTTATAGCGCCACCATGTGGCCAATCACTGAAATTTCTTTTTACTGTGACCTCAGATTGAGCCGATAGTCCCATACACATGTGTAACAAGTTTGGTGAGAATCTCAATTGGTTCACGAGTTATAGTCATTTTAGTAAAAGTGTAAAAGCTGTAAAAGTGGCTTCACCAACTTCAAACATTTTGGTGCTCCTTAGAAACCATGAATCAAAATGTCAACTTTTTCTTTCATAACTATTGATATGCAGACTCCATAGAATATTTCTGCACTGGTTTGGTTCCAATCGGGCGAAAAACCTAGGACTAGTCCACAAAAGTAGGTTTTGGACAAAATTCTAAATGGTGGAATGTTTTTGACGGAAACGAAATCGGAGATATACGTTTTGAGGAGTTAATGGCCTTGCACACTGAGTCTGAAATTTTCATATGCGTTTTTTCGTATTTTTGATTTGGTGGCTCTGAATGATCAAAACACCATTCAAACACCATTCAAACTGCTTGCTATGGATGCGAAAAATGCAGAAAATCGAACCCGATCCGATTTTTCAGAAAGTTTCGGAGGAAGTGTGCAAGCCTGATTGACATAACGTGAGGTCGTATTTATTTTTTAACTTGCGAAAATTGCGGACGCAAATTTCAGACTCAGTGTGCAAGGGCCTTTATGGCCAAAAATGGGCAATTTTTTTTGTTTTTAGCACTGTAGTGCCACGGTCTGGCCGATTGGGCCATACTCTGCTTGAACCCCTAATAGAGATCCCAGAACTATGTTTGTCATAAATTGGAAGAAATACAACAGGCTCTTGAAAGTTACTATAAAGAATTATACACTATAATATTAATGATCAATCAGATCAACTCAAAACAGAATATTAACCCGAAAATAACTGCAGAGGAAATAAACAAGGCTATATCAAAACTTAAAACAAATAAAGTACCAGGAATAGACTGTTTTTCTGCGGATTGGTATAAAACATTTAGAGAACAACTGATGCCAATGATCTATTGATGTTTTAACTACACATTACAGGAAGGTGATCCCCCTAGATCCTGGAGGGAGGCACTATATCTATAATTCCAAAAGAAGGAAATGAACGGATGGAATGTAGCTCGTATAGACCCTTTTTCGGTTCTAAATATTGAATACAGACTTTAAGCATCCATAAAGCCTTAACGATTAGTACACATTCTTCCAGATCAAACAAAGTTTTGTAAAACAAAGACAGACATATTATAATATATGACGGACCCTACACATAATTGATCATATATTTCAGAATAAAACAAGTGCCCTCATAATTAGTCTAGACACAAAATAGGCATTCAGTGAGTTGGGATTTCTTATATTTAGTTTTGCAACATTTTGGGTTTGGAAATGACTAAATTATTAACCCCTATCAACCCCTACAGCAGGAATTAAAATGAATGGTGACATTTCGGATTATATCATCCTTTAGAAAGGTGATGCCGACAACGGTGCCCTTTAGGCCCTACCCTATTTGCTTTATTTATTGAGCCACAGTAACAGCTTAGAGATGATATTGAAATAAGAGGTGCGGTAGTCAAGGATATAGAACACAAGATATGTTTATACGCTGATGATGTGTTGTTGTTTCTCACTTGCCCTGAACTCTGAGCCTTCTCAAAGTTGTGTATTCCCTTGAAAAAATTGGATCATACTCATATAAAATATACATAAAACCCAAACTCTCCTGTGTAATTATAATCCAAGTAATAGAATATTAAGTGAATACACATTTAAATGGAATACATCCTCCATTAAATATCTTGGATTTCAAATTCCTGCTGACTTATCAACCATCCATCAAATACATTTTTGCCCTTTTACAGAAATCATAAAAACGGACTTGAATAGATGGCTTCTCCTACCTTTAGATCTATATAATCGAATAGAGATTATAAAGATGAATATTTTGCGACAATTACTTTTTCTTTTTCAAGCTTTACTAGTGAATATACTAGTAAAAAAGCAATTTGATGCATGGAAAAAACTAATATCTCACTTCATTTGGAAAAGTGGACGGCCTAGAATTTAACACTCTACAACTTCCTAAAGATCAGGGGAGGAGAGGTCTGGTATCGTAAGACGATTATTATAAAGCAGTGCAGCTAAGACACTTGTTTTGCTGGTGTAATGAAGAATACTGTGCAAGGTGGAAAGAATTTGAACATTCACAACTTGAGTTACCCCTTCAAGTGTTATTGGGGGATAGAAACTTTCAGCAGACACAATTACATAAATTGAACTGCTGGACAAAGATTCCATTGGAAATTTGGTATTGTTTGGGGACTGTCATGTGGAAAGACAGCATGTCACAAAAAGGCTCTAAAAGCAGCCAGGGCTGAGCGTTTTCTGCAAACTCATAGAAAATGACCAAAATAATCCAGGGTTTTTGTTTCAGAAATAAACAGACATCACTTGAACTGAATATTCCATTACAGTTTAGTAGTAATGACTTCACCCCTCAAGAACAATTGCAGTGCTTTACAACTATAGGACAGTTTAAGACTTGAAAAATTAGAAAATGCCCTCTTCCCCTATCCCTTCTCTCTCAACCTGAGATCACCTGAATATCATCCAAAAATCTGATGTTTAATGTAAACAATTATCATACAACACTATACAGACCATGATGAATGCAAATTCCTATTGTTAGCAAATGTTACCATTTGAAAGAGGTTTCTGCCCCGGTCTGAGTAGCTACTTAAAGAAATGCCTCAAGAGGCTCGGCGCAATTTTGTAGTCAGATCAGCCCGTAATGCTGAATGTCCTCGGGCGTAGTATTTCGGGACAGGCATTAAGGTGGTTCAGATCATACCTATCAGACCATTTTGTCTATTTAAATGGGGAAAAATCTAGGATATATTCAGTAAATGTATTGATTCATGGATTGCCGCAAGGATCTGTGTTAGGCCCTCTATTGTTTATATGTCAATATATATGCTGGCACTTGGTAGTATTATAAGAAAACATGGAATTAGTTTCCAATGTAATGCCAATGATACTCAGTTATTTCATCACAACCAGATGAAATCTCTAAATTATCCAAGTCAACAGTGTGTTAAAGATATAAAACATTGAATGACCTGTAATTTTCTTCTATTAAATTCAGATAAGACTGAGGTATTACTTACTGGACCAAAAACCTGTACACAGAATCTCTTAGAATACAATTTGCATTTAAAAGGATGTACTGTTACTTCTTTAAAGAAGTATAAATTCTAGCCATTTCATTCTTAAACAACGTACAGAAAACGGAATAAAATTTGAGCGTTTGAGCAACCAAACACTGTGACGTGACAACGGTCGCTTTGGCCACGTCAAGTCAAGGTGGTATTTATAGCTTAGGGGGTGACACGCTTTAGATTCTAGAGAGCATTTGATTGGACAGAAGATGTGACGAGAAGCTGAAGTCCACTGTGATGTCATAAAAATCAGTGATCCATTTTTGCGGAAGTGAGAGACTGTAAGTTTTGAATGCTTATATCTTCTAAATGCAAATTTTGTCATTGTTTTGGAACACACCAACTTATTCATAACCTCAAGCCTAACATAATCATACTAAAAGCTAAAAGGGGGGCCTTTGAGGTCACAAAACTCTGGACTTTGGTTGTACCTAGGATATCTAAGTCCACTAAAGGAGGGAGAGCATTTTTGCATTTGGCTCCTAAACTCTAGTGTAAATGATAAATCACGTTTGAGATTTGAGCTGACTACTGTGTACAGGCCACAGGGCACCATTCAGACTTTATCAAATCATTTGCTGACTTTCTATCAGAGTTAGTACTGGCTGCAGATAAAGTCCTAATTGTTGGTGATTTTAATATACATGTAGATAATAAAAAAGTTGCATTGGGATTGGCATTTAAAGACATTCTGAAGTCTTTTGGAGTTAGACAACACGTGTCAGGACCTACTCATTGTCGTAATCATACTCTAGATCTAATATTATCACATAGAATCAATGTTGATGCCTTTGAAATTCTGCAGCAGATCGATGACATCTCAGATAATTATCTAGTCTCTTTTAAACTTCTGCAAAGCCGACTCCCTGTTACAAATAATTTAGACCTTTTACTTCTGCCACTAAAGATGGCTTTATAAATAATCTTCCTGATCAGTTTCATCATCTCAGCATCCCAGATAGCTTAGAAGAACTCGATGTTGCGACAGAAACTTTTAACTCTCTCTTTTCCAACACTTTAGACACAGTTGCTCCTTTGCGCTTAAAGAAGAGTAATCGTTTGCACCTTCGCACCTATTTCAGGGAGTACGTTATCGATACACTAGGCACTGTTTTGTGCGGATGGGGGGAAGAAAAAATGAAAGAAAATAGTCCAACGCCATGGTACAACGAGCACACTTAGGCCCTTTAGAGAGCAGCCAGAAAAATGGGTCGCTATAGGAAGAAAACTACACTAGAGATATTTCGCATTTCATGGAAAGAGAGCACGAGTGCATACAGAGAGGCCTTAAAACTGCTAGACCTGCTTATTTTTCAACCCTATTAGAAGAAAAGAAACAAAACCCTAGGTATTTATCTGAAACATTGGCTAGACTAACGAAAAATAAAGCTTCAAGCCCAGACGTTTCCAAGCAGCACAGCAGTAATGACTTTATGAACTTCTTTACTTACAAGATTGATAATATCAGGGAGAAAATTATAACTATGCAACCGACTACTATTGCATCAGGCAGTGCATTGTAGTCTCCCTGATGAAAAATTCGATTCATTCATTGCTATAGGAGAGATGCATTTTCTAAACTCGTTAAATCATCTAAATCGACAACATGTATGTTAGACCCTATACCGACTAAACTACTGAAAGAGATGCTTCCAGAGGTCATAGATCCTCTTCTTAATATCATTAATTCATATTTGTCATTAAGATACGTACCAAAACTTAATCGTACCGCCTAACCCGCCTGGACTAATACTTAGGCAAATATCTATTATCTTTAGTATTGTACCTTTTTAATTTGGGATGTAATCATAACACACACATTTTCATGTTTTTTGTGGGTTGTACAACAGTGTAGACACTATTAGTAATCACTCAGTATAATTAGTAGGCCTATATTTATATGTACGCAAGATTTATAGTAGAACTGCAAAATGTGTTATCTTACTTAAGGCTGCCAGTTAGAAAAAGGTCAATCAATTAATTCAAATTTGCAGTTGATATTTGACAGATTTTACTGTAGCCTACAGCAATTTTATAAAACTATACATTTAGTAAACGAGGCTAAGCCTTTTGAATTATAAAATAATAAAGTATACGTTCAGTCTACATTTTATATACTTCTAAAAAATATACTTTATGTACCTCTCAGAAATATGCTTAAAATTACACTTAGGTATAGGCCCTACTTGATTTATACTGAGAGAACAGTCCAAGTATATTTGGCCTGCACTTGTACTCAATCTTTTGATCAAGGTACTTAAAAGCAGTATTCAAAGCTAGGCTGGTAGTTATGGAATGCCAAAGCTGACTTAATTAAAAATAAATAAATGCATAAATAAATATACGAAGAAATGTAAAAAAGCAAAAATACATAAATAAATACATAAATAAATAAATATACAAAGAAATGTAAAAAAGTACAAATAAATGAGTATTTATACTTTTATTTCCTTATTTATGTATAATTGTATTTTTTCACACATTTATTGTTTTTTTTTATTTATACATTTATTCAATTATTTATTTCCACTTTTATTTATTTCCACATTTATTTATGTATATATGTTTTTATGTCTACAGTTATTTATTTTCACATTTATTTATTTCTACATTTATTTATTTCCACATTTATTTATTTCTACATTTATTTATTTCAACATTTCTTTGTCCGTATGCTAATGAGGGGGGCGTGTTTTACCTCAGACATCAGCAATCGAGCTCAGAGTGGCAGCGCTGAAGCTTTGAGGCCACAGTGACACCTTGTGGTGTGACCAAACGAAACGCAAGAGGTGTGCGGACAATATCACATTTTAAGTCATGTATATCACCCTAACTGTATGTAGGGTAGGCTATATAGGGTTAACACACTGTGGCGAGGGGGGCGTGGTTCAGCGGAGTCTGTAGCGGGAGAGCGAGGGCGGAGCCGAGCGGTGAGTAAGTGGGTCAAGTTCAAATGACGAACACCTGTTTGTGATTTCAGTAATTGGCGTGAGGAGACCGCATATAAGCGGGCTGTGCTGATAACGGAAGAGAGAGAGACTGGAAGCTCGTGCACGCTGACGATCGGGACGAAATGTTTATGAAGCTGTGAACAGTGGAAAGAGTGCTGCCTCGTTGGATGTTTATGAAGCTGTGAACAGTGGAAAGAGTGCTGCCTCGTTGGTGATCTGAGAAGCTGTAGTCAGCGGGAAGAGTATTGCCTTACATGTGAAAATTGAATGTTTTTGTTTTGAGTTAATTTTGAGAGCGCAAGAAAGCGCTGTTTAAAGAGGATCTTTAATAAAGTGCACGAGCTCCACTACTTGCCGACCCCGAGTCTCCTTCCATCACCCACACACGAACCCTGAGCTACATCACACTGGTGCCGAAACCCGGGATGGAAGGAGAGGCCGCCGCCAGAGCCACTCTGTCATCGCCATTTGCGGACATCATCAACGCGCTCGCGGGACTCCACCAACAACACCAGGAGGCTCTGCTGAAGATGGAGGATCAGCAACAGCGCCGTTTCGAGGCACTCCTCCAGACCCAGCATGAGGACCGCAAGCAGTTCCGGAGCTGGCTAGACCGGGAGGCTCGGGCGTCTACTTCATCGGCCCCGGCCCTTCCCCTCCACAAGATGGGTCCCCAGGACGACCCGGAGGCGTTCCTGGACCTCTTTGAGAAGTCGGCCGAGGCCGGGTGCTGGCCGCCCGCGGACTGGCCCATGCGTCTGATTCCGCTGCTCTCGGGCGAAGCGCAGATCGCCGCCCAGCAGCTGCCAGTCCGCAACCTCCTGGTCTATGAAGACCTGAAACGCGCCATTCTTCAGCGGGTCGGCCGGTCCCCAGAGCAGAGTCGTCAGCAGTTCCGCTCCATGGAGTTCGGGGAATCCGGCCGGCCCTTTATCTTTGCGCAACAGCTCCGGGACGCGTGCCGCAGATGGCTGATGGCCGAGGCCCGCGACGTCGATGGAGTCATCGAGGTGGTGGTACTGGAACAGTTCATCGCCCGTCTGCCAAAGAAGACCGCACAGTGGGTCCAGTGCCACCGCCAGACGTCGCTGGACCAGGCCATCCAATTGGCAGAGGACCAGCTGGTGGCGTGCCCAGGGGTCGGCGAACCCCTATCGACATCTCTCTCTCTCTCTCTTCCTTCTCCCTCTCTCTCTCGCCCTGTCCCTGCTCCCAGGTCCCGAGGTGGCTTTCCACCACGCCCGGCACCCCGCTGGAGGACCAGCCCTGCAGCTGATCCGGCCCCTGCACCACGTGCACCGCCCCGGGGAACCCCATCGATGGTTGGCGGTCCGCCAACCCCGGCCCCTGCGGTCTCCTCACGTCAATCACCTGACCCACTTCCCGCCACTGGGATGGCGGGGAGGCCTGGGCCGGCCTGCTGGCGTTGCGGGGACCCTGGGCACTTCGTGGATAGGTGCCCGGTGATGGAGGTCGGAACGCTGGTCAGGGTCCCCGACGCGCCACAGGTTGCCCCCGATCAAGCTGGGTTGTACCAGATACCAGTAAGTGTAAAGGGGGGTACCTATCAAGCTTTGGTGGATTCAGGTTGTAACCAGACCTCCATCCATCAAAGTTTGATTCATCCAGTGGCATTGGATAGGAGCCGCGTGGTTAAGGTGCGGTGTGTGCACGGTGAGGTGGTGGGTTACCCCTTAGTGCCAGTCACTATCCAATTTCGGGGGAAAAAGCATAGTGTAGAGGTGGCAGTTAACCAGCACCTCCAGCACCCGTTGATTTTGGGAACCAATTGGCCGGGGTTTAAAACATTATTGGCTTATTTATGTACGGGTGCTTCTGGGATTAAAAGAAGGCAGGAGAAGAGAGCGGTGGTTCAGGTTGGAGAGGCTGTGCCGGGACCCTCGGGGTCTGTCTCAGAGGAACGGAGCGCTTCAGAAAGGGAAATCCTTTTTGAACGCGATGATTTTCCTCTGGAACAGTCCCGAGATGATACGCTTAAAAATGCGTTTGATCAGGTCCGCGTGATCGACGGACAGCCTGTCCACCCAGACCAACCGCTCTCGTATCCTTATTTTGCCGTGATAAAAGATAAGTTGTATCGGGTGACCCAGGATACCCAGACAAAACAAGATACAACTCAGTTGTTAGTTCCAAAGAGCCGCCGGGAAATGCTTTTTCAGACGGCTCACTGTAATCCGATGGCTGGGCATTTAGGGCAAGCAGCTACACTGAATCGTCTAATGACCCGATTTTTCTGGCCAGGCATTCACGAGAATGTGCGCAGGTGGTGCGCGTCTTGTCGTGAATGTCAGTTGGTGAATCCACCGGCCAACCGAAAAGCACCTTTGTGCCCCCTTCCATTAATAGAGGTTCCCTTTGAGAGAATTGCCATGGACCTCATCGGGCCGTTAGAACGATCCGCACGGGGGCATCGCTTTGCATTAGTTCTGGTGGATTATGCAACGCGATACCCCGAAGCAGTGCCGCTTCGCAACATTTCTGCTAAAAGTGTTGCGAGTGCACTGTTTCAATTAATCTCCCGGGTGGGAATTCCGAAAGAGATTCTCACCGATCAGGGCACGGCGTTTATGTCACGCACAATTCGCGAACTGTACGAATTATTGGGTATTAAATCGATTCGTACCAGCGTCTATCACCCACAAACGGACGGCTTGGTAGAACGATTTAATCGCACGTTGAAGTCCATGATTCGTAAGTTCGTACAGGAAGACGCCAAAAATTGGGATAAGTGGTTAGAACCCCTCTTGTTCGCTGTACGCGAGGTCCCCCAAGCCTCCACGGGGTTTTCCCCTTTCGAGCTGCTCTTTGGTCGCCAGCCCCGCGGGGTGCTGGATGTACTTAGGGAAGCTTGGGAGGACGGACCTTCGGATAGCAAAAACGAAATTCAATACGTCCTGGACCTGAGAACAAAACTCCACACGTTGGGGCGGCTCTCTATGGAGAATTTGTTACAGGCCCAGGACAAACAAAGTCGGCTGTACAACAGGGGGGCTAAACTACGTAAATTTGCACCGGGAGATAAAGTGCTTGTATTGCTTCCCACATCCAGCTCTAAATTACTCGCCAAGTGGCAAGGACCGTTTGTGGTCACACGGCGAGTCGGGGATCTCAACTATGAGGTCCTTCGATCAGATAGGGACGGAGCACATCAGATTTACCACCTCAACCTGTTAAAAAAGTGGAATGAGGCGGAGTCAGCGATGCTGGCGACGGTAGTGAGTGGGGAGGAGGATCTCGGGCCAGAGGCGAATTTAAAGTCTCAATCCTCCGCTCTGGCCATTTGCGGAGATCACCTCTCACCGTCCCAGATCGCTGACATTCGAAACTTACAAACAGAGTTTGCTGATGTGTTCTCGCCCCTCCCTGGTCGAACAAACCTCATACAGCACCATGTTGAGACCGAACCGGGTGTGGTGGTACGCAGCCGGCCATATAGATTGCCTGAGCATAAAAAGAAAGTAGTTCAGGCTGAATTAGAGGCTATGCTGGATATGGGAGTAATAGAAGAATCCAACAGTGACTGGGCGAGCCCGATAGTTTTAGTGCCTAAAACTGACGGCTCAGTGCGGTTCTGTGTGGATTATCGTAAGGTGAATGCTGTATCGAAGTTCGATGCATATCCAATGCCACGGGTGGACGAATTGCTTGATCGGCTCGGCACGGCTCGATTTTACTCGACACTGGATTTAACAAAGGGTTATTGGCAGATCCCCTTGTCTCCAATGACTAAAGAAAAAACCGCTTTCACGACGCCGTTTGGATTACACCAATTTGTCACCCTTCCTTTCGGCTTGTTCGGGGCACCTGCCACCTTTCAGCGCCTGATGGATAGAATCCTCCGGCCGCATGCTGCATATGCCGCGGCGTACTTGGATGATATCATCATCTATAGTAATGACTGGCAGCGGCATATGCAGCACTTGCGAGCTGTCCTCAGGACGCTGCGAGGGGCGGGGCTCACGGCCAACCCAAAGAAGTGTGCGATTGGGCGCGTGGAAGTCAGGTATCTGGGCTTTCACTTGGGTCATGGGCAGGTGCGTCCCCAAATTGATAAGACGGCAGCAGTTGCGACCTGTCCAAGACCTAAGACCAAAAAGGAGGTTAGACAGTTCCTGGGGCTAGCAGGATATTACAGAAGGTTTGTACCTAATTATTCGGACCTTGCTAGCCCGCTGACTGATCTAACTAAAAAGGAGGCACCAGATACCGTCCAGTGGACGGAGCAGTGTCAGCAGGCTTTCACCCAGATAAAGGCTGCCCTGTGTGGCGGGCCGCTATTACAGGCTCCTAACTTTTCTCTCCCTTTTTCCCTGCAGACTGACGCGTCGGACAGGGGGCTGGGCGCCGTCTTGTCCCAGGAGATGGAGGGTGAGGAACGGCCGGTGCTGTACATCAGTCGTAAGCTCTCAAAGAGAGAGACTATGTACAGCACCATTGAGAAAGAAGCCCTTGCCATCAAATGGGCCGTCCTCACTCTCCGCTATTATCTCCTGGGGCGAGAGTTCACCCTCTGTTCGGACCACGCTCCTCTGCAGTGGCTCCACCGCATGAAAGATACCAACGCGCGGATCACCCGTTGGTATCTAGCTTTACAGCCTTTTAAATTCAAGGTGATCCACAGGCCGGGTGCACAGATGGCTGTGGCCGACTTCCTCTCCCGGAGGGGGGGGGGGGGGGGGCTGCAGGCCGGACGGCTCCCCGGCCTGAGACGGGCGGTGGGGGTATGTGGCGAGGGGGGCGTGGTTCAGCGGAGTCTGTAGCGGGAGAGCGAGGGCGGAGCCGAGCGGTGAGTAAGTGGGTCAAGTTCAAATGACGAACACCTGTTTGTGATTTCAGTAATTGGCGTGAGGAGACCGCATATAAGCGGGCTGTGCTGATAACGGAAGAGAGAGAGACTGGAAGCTCGTGCACGCTGACGATCGGGACGAAATGTTTATGAAGCAGTGAACAGTGGAAAGAGTGCTGCCTCGTTGGATGTTTATGAAGCTGTGAACAGTGGAAAGAGTGCTGCCTCGTTGGTGATCTGAGAAGCTGTAGTCAGCGGGAAGAGTATTGCCTTACATGTGAAAATTGAATGTTTTTGTTTTGAGTTAATTTTGAGAGCGCAAGAAAGCGCTGTTTAAAGAGGATCTTTAATAAAGTGCACGAGCTCCACTACTTGCCGACCCCGAGTCTCCTTCCATCACCCACACACGAACCCTGAGCTACATCACACACACATAGCACACATGAACAGAAACTGCACTTCAACGGGTCTGATAGCAGACACTTGGACATGGAAGCGCATGAAAGTATCCACTATTAATAACAATGTAAACGCGGTGGATAGGGCTGATACGAGCTTGCGTTTATTGTCGATGAGACTCGCACACCAGCGCAGAACGCGGAGAGAAACCAGCGCACATTTCACTGACTCCTGCGCAAGCATATTGATCAATGAGTTTGAAACGCGACTCAATACACGGTTTACATTCGCGTTTCATAATTTCGTATGCATAACAGGTGACAATTCAAATGCTTAAAACACAAACCATATTTCATAGATGCTGCTCTTAGATACTGATTAATCACAAGTCATCAATTTGGAATTATTCTTAAATCAAACAAAAGGGGCTCATGTAAACGCAGCTAGTGAGCCACGCATCTCACCCCATGCAGTGGAGGACAGAAGCATCATCATGCCCTTTCAAACAGCACCTGTCGTGCCCATGGTCGTGGTGGTGATATTTCGCCCTATAAATTGATTTTATATCTACCCAAACCTTATTAAATAGGTAGGCTATATATATGTCAAGTTCTTAATATTAATTGATAAACTACTCAGTTATAATTATAATAAGGCACTATGGCTGTTATCAGTAAAATAAAATTAACAAAAGTCATTAAGTCATTAAAAGTCAAAATCTTAATACAGAGGAGAATGCTTTTACACTGCAATTACAATAGCATAAAAGTCGTTATGAGATTAATGTTAAAAATAAATGAATATAGAAATATGAAATGATGGAATCAATTAAATTGTATGTTTAAATATAACAGCCAGTAGGTGGCGGTAAGTCACTGTCTTAAACGAATGAGTCATATAATTAATTCAGACCGATTCATTCAAATACTGATTCATTCAGTTCGGAGGGAAAATTATAAAACAGTTATCTCATACATGGGCTTTTTTTACAGCATTTATAAATGCAGACATTTTTTTTATTAATGTTGGTGGGATGTTTGCAAGGTGGCGTAAGAAAATAAATACAATTTATAGGGGGGAAATATCACCACGACCATGGGCACGACAGGTGCTGTTTGAAAGGGCATGATGATGCTTCTGTCCTCCACTGCATGGCGTGAGATGCGTGGCTCACTAGCTGCGTTTACATGAGCCCCTTTTGTTTGATTTAAGAATAATTCCAAATTGATGACTTGTGATTAATCAGTATCTTAGAGCAGCATCTATGAAATATGGTTTGTGTTTTAAGCATTTGAACTGTCACCTGTTATGCATACGAAATTATGAAACGCGAATGTAAACCGTGTATTGAGTCGCGTTTCAAACTCATTGATCAATATGCTTGCGCAGGAGTCAGTGAAATGTGCGCTGGTTTCTCTCCGCGTTCTGCGCTGGTGTGCGAGTCTCATCGACAATAAACGCAAGCTCGTATCAGCCCTATCCACCGCGTTTACATTGTTATTAATAGTGGATACTTTCATGCGCTTCCATGTCCAAGTGTCTGCTATCAGACCCGTTGAAGTGCAGTTTCTGTTCATGTGTGCTATGTGTGTTAACCCTATATAGCCTACCCTACATACAGTTAGGGTGATATACATGACTTAAAATGTGATATTGTTCGCACACCTCTTGCGTTTCGTTTGGTCACACCACAAGGTGTCACTGTGGCCTCAAAGCTTCAGCACGGCCACTCTGAGCTCGATTGCTGATGTCTGAGGTAAAACACGCCCCCCTCATTAGCATACGGACAAAGAAATGTTGAAATAAATAAATGTAGAAATAAATAAATGTGGAAATAAATAAATGTAGAAATAAATAAATGTGAAAATAAATAAATGTAGACATAAAAACATATATACATAAATGAATGTGGAAATAAATAAAAGTCGAAATAAATGAATAAATGTATAAATAATGTCGGCGCTGATAGCCTTGTGGGTTAGTGTGCCGATATGTAGCCGGTGTGCTTCTGGCGACCCGAGTTCGAGTCCCGGCTCGTGGACTTTTCCTGATCCCATCCCCCTCTCTCTCTACCTTCTCACTTCCTGTCTAGCTACTTTCCTATCTTAATAAAAGACAAAAACGCCAAAAATAAATCTTTAAAGAAAAATGTATAAATAAAAAAAAACAATAAATGTGTGAAAAAACACAATTATACATAAACTAGGAAATAAAAGTATAAATACTCATTTATTTGTACTTTTTTACATTTCTTTGTATATTTATTTATGTATTTATTTATGTATTTTTGCTTTTTTACATTTCTTCGTATATTTATTTATTTATGTATTTATTTATTTTTAATTAAGTCAGCTTTGGCATTCCATAGGTAGTGGGTTAACTCTTTTGATCGAGTAGCCTATTATGTATATATATATATATATATATATATATATATATATATATATATATATATATATATATATATATATATACAGTATAAAACAAACCTGTCACAGTGTCTGGTTTGTGTTTCCACGGGTGTCCACTAGAGGTCTCTTCCCCATACTGTCACCTTTCACTCTGGAACTGCATTTCCCACAATCCTTGTCTGTACCAATCACTGTTCATTGCACTCAGCATAAATAAATATATATACATAAATGAGATATATAATAGTGTTGTAAACCCCCCAAAACATGAAGACAGTGTGTGTTATGATCATATCCCAAATTAAAAAGGTACAATAGTGAGATGATAGAATTCAGCCTAACTATTAGGTTAATAGCCAGACGTTGATCCACACGTTTATCCACACGTACGTTATCCAGACGTTGATTCACACGTTTATCCACACGTACGTTAACCAGACGTTGATCCACACGTACGTTATTCAGACGTTTATCCACACGTTTACCCACGCGTACGTAATTCAGACGCAAAGTAAAAACAATAATTTTTCAGCTACGTCGCCGCCACGCCGCCGTGTATGGCGCTTATTCCGTGCCAAAATCAAACATTCGACCGACCGACCGACCGATCGAACGTCTCTCCGAACGTTTATCCGAACGTCTTGTTCTTTTGAGCGTCTTACCGAGCGGGTGACCCACGTGACGACCTGACGTGACGTCAACGTCTTGAAATTAGCAGTTTTTTTAACCATGCAAGTATCCAAGCTAATGTGTAAAGACTATAAATGGACATTAAAGGCAATACATATAAATATTGTACCCCTAAAACAACACTAAAACATTTCTCCTGAATCCTGTGCATGTGAGGCTATGTGTTTTACGTTCAAAGAGCAGAAATACTGTAGGCTAGCCTACAGTCATTCAATAGTCTTAATTTGACCAATATAATCATTTAAACTACTTTTTATTGTTCATTTTATTGCCCAATGTACAATGTTCTCACAGTCCATAAAAGAAAACACTCCAAATTAATCAATGTAGCATTTCATTTAAAAAAAAAAACAGATCCAGAAGGTTTTCATAAATATATATTATATTTATATATTTGGAAATATAGGTAGACCTATATAGACCTAAATAGAATATCCATTTATACACACACACACACACACACACACACACACACACACACACACACACACACACACACACACACACATTTATATTTTAAACCTTTGTGACCTGTGAATCTAGAGTTTAAAATATTTGCAGAACTTAAAAAAAAGCTAAGTACAATTTATTGTAATAATATTGTTACTGAAAGTTTTATATAGCATAATTAAAATAATTTACTTTTCCAACAAATGTTACAAGTCCATACTGTCATGGTGCTCTTCGGTCACTTTTGACCAAACAATTTTCTGTTTTGAATTTTAAAATTCACAATTATACGCAAATGAACTGGTAGGGCTATTACCACACAGCATAACTGAGTCAGAAGACTGAAATAAGAGGTTGAAATGAGATCAGATCCAGATGGATTAAGGTGTGATAAAAGATTTGCTGTTTATTTTTTATTTATTGAGTTTTACTGTTATGTGTAACAAAATGCTTTCTCTGTATTCAGGTTTGACTGTAGTAATAATAATGCAAATATATTTTTTATTGACTCGTTTGTGCATGATCTGAAAGCACTGTTTGATTTTGAGCACAGATAAAATGGTTTTGAGTCTTCTTCTTTTTTTAAAGAAGAGTCAGATGTTCTCTGAATGTAGTTTGAAAATTTGGTTTTGTGTTTAAGGTTTAAAAAAATTAATGATGTTTCCAAGAAATGTGTTAGCAATTCAGGAAACCTGTAGGCTAAAAACATGCATACTATTTTTTATACATATCACACAGATAACAAAATAAATAAAAAGTTAATCTAATCAAGCATAATATCAGTCTTAATAAAATTACTAAATTATCATAATCTTTCACAAATAGACATCATAAATGTTAAAGTGGAAAGGTTTATTTAAAAAAATTGTATAAGAGTTCTAATATTACATTTAGACATAATCAGCTGAATATACTTCACTTTGTAATTAAGGTTCATTGATTTTCATGTCTGCCACATATAAACAATGAGCCAAAACGAAATTAGTGATCATTTTCATAAAATCATATGTAACACGTTCCTACGTGTGCTGACGTGTTGTTAACGCGTTCCCATGGCGACCGGTCGGAAGCGCGAGTAACCGATCGTCATCCCAACGTGTTGTTAACGTGTGAAGACACGTTGTAACACGTTTGTGTTTTTCTTACCTTAGTTTAACTTCTTATGCTTCTATTGTGTCCTCTAACTAGTCCACATTTGATTATTGGCTGATTTAGAAATTTATGTGCTGTGTAGGCCCTATTATTAAAGTTAAATATAGCAGAGCCTAGGCTATTAACAATCAAATGCAGCGAAAACTGCAGCCCTATCTGCTTTTTTATGCATAATACAAATCAAATAGACTAGCCATGAATTAAAAAGCCCATAGTCTATAAAATATACTGACAATTTATCAGAGAAATGGAATTTCAAATGTAACAATTGTGGTCTCAGATAAATATAAAAAGGTTTATTCCTACTCTATAGAGGTTAAGATATGTCTGAATCTCAGGAGGATATCTTTGATCAAGTAGATACAGTTATCTCTGTAAATGCAAATAAAATTGATGTTCTTTATTTTATTCAAGACCTTACACCAAAATCAGCTTGGCTTCTATGGAAACTGAACATGTGTTTATACCTCAATTAAAACATCCAGAGCTGACTATGAAAAATCAGATTCTAGCGGTTGAGAACATATAGGCCTATTGAAAGTCTTTAAGTAAGGTCCACTGTAAAGGTTGAATTGTAATGTTAAACATCAAAGTATTAACTAAAATAGGTTTATGTTGAACTATTTTAATATTGAACAAACTAATAAATACATATTTTCAGCAATGACAACTCCCAATATTGATATTTTTGGCAGCCAGCTTTTAAAAATATACATACCGTAAAACTTCAAATAATAGCCGAGTCCCAAATAGACGCCTGTCTCTTTTACACGCCTGGTGTGGCTGCAGGTTTGGGTAAATAAAGGCCGGTCTCAAATAGAGGCCGGGTCTGTTTTTTAGTTTCGGGTTGTATTTAATCCTCTAAAACCGTCAGATCGTCCGCTTTTTCGCGGCCGCCAAAGCAATTTTTTGTCCCTCCAAAGCTTTTTTTGATCGATGAGTGATGTAGAATAGAATGACTGCTGCGCTTGACAGGGCGCGTTACGAGCAGAGAGAGAGAGAGAGAGAGAGAGAGAGAGAGAGCGCGCCCCGGCTATTATAGCACTGTCACATCTTCAAACAACACGAGCGCTGTCTTGCTCTCTCTCCCTCGCGCATATTAATCAAAATCAATTGACGACGCGACAGTAAAAGGTTGGAAGACCGCAGTTTAACGTGGAGCATTTGGAGATTTTTATAGATTAGAGACATACACTCAATGACCAACATCTCAACACTAAATTATAAAGGCCTGACTCATATAGACGCCTGTCTCAAATACAAGCCGGTGCAATTCGACGGTTTGGGAAAATAAAAGCCCGGGCTACTATTTGAAGTTTTACGGTATATATTTATGCAATAATTATGGTTCATTTTTACCATTAAAAATAATACCAAAAATTTTGTTCTATTTTTTTTTTATTTATATTTTTTTTATTAATGCAGTATTTCAGATTAATATAGAAACTAGGCCTTTTAAATTATTATTTTTTTAATCAGATTAGTGCCATCTGTTGAGAGAAAATGAAATAAAACGTGTAATTTCATGGTGTTACCACTAGATGCCCGTATTGCTCTCTGGAGAGGCTCGTGAATTCTCTAGTAGTTTTTGGACAAAATTACTTAATTTTAAGGTGTGGATTTGAATGTATTTTTTTTTTAATTCTCAAATAATACTTTTTGTCGAAGTTGATAAAAAATAAATACATTTTGATTAGAAGTGTACACGTTTTTGCATTATTATTACTACAGTCAAACCTGAAGAAAGCATTTGACACATAACAGTATATGACACATAACAGTAAAACTCAATAAATAAAAAATAAACAGCAAATCTTTTATCACAGCTTAATCCATCTGGATCTGATCTCATTTCAACCTCTTATTTCAGTCTTCTGACTCAATTATGCTGTGTGGTAATAGCCCTACCAGTTCATTTGCGTATAATTGTGAATTTTAAAATTCAAAACAGAAAATTGTTTGGTCAAAAGTGACCGAAGAGCACCATGACAGTATGGACTTGTAACATTTGTTGGAAAAGTAAATTATTTTAATTATGCTATATAAAACTTTCAGTAACAATATTATTACAATAAATTGTACTTAGCTTTTTTTTAAGTTCTGCAAATATTTTAAACTGTACATTCACAGGTCACAAAAGTTTAAAATATAAATGTGTGTTTGTATAAATGGATATTCTATTTAGGCTAGGTCTACCTATATTTCCAAATATATAAATATAATATATATTTATGAAAACTTTCTGGATCTGTTTTTTGTTTTGTTTTTTAAATGAAAGGCTACATTGATTAATTTGGAGTGTTTTCTTTTATGGACTGTGAGAACATTGTACATTGGGTAATAAAATGAACAATAAAAACTAGTTAAAATGATTATATTGGTCAAATTAAGACTATTGAATGACTGTAGGCTAGCCTACAGTATTTCTGCTCTTTGAACGTAAAACACATAGCCTCACATGCACAGGATTCAGGAGAAATGTTTTAGTGTTGTTTTAGGGGTACAATATTTATATGTATTGCCTTTAATGTTCATTTATAGTCTTTACACATTAGCTTGGATACTTGCATGGTTAAAAAACTGCTAATTTCAAGACGTTGACGTCACGTCAGGTCGTCACGTGGGTCACCCGCTCGGTAAGACGCTCAAAAGTACAAGACGTTCGGATAGACGTTCGGAGAGACGTTCGATCGGTCGGTCGGTCGGTCGAATGTTTGATTTTGGCACGGAATAAGCGCCATAGCCGTGCACTTTGAGCGCAGCTCCAACACGTGACCGTGACGTGTGACGTCTCAAATCTTACGTCTGGCGCCTGAATATGGGATTTGGGCCAGACGGCTCGCGAGCGTATACACGTTAGTTCACCTCTCAGTTTGCTTAGCGATCGCCAAAAAGTGCACAAATCACACCTCATACACACACACACACAGCTGATGCGAATCCTCCGCCCCCTCGTCAATTTCAGTACCTCGTCTGTATTTCTTTCCAGTAGTTTCACCCTTTTATTGATGGACAGTGCTATATAGTGTGAGAGATTATTTGCTCCAAGTGAGAATGTTAGTGTGAAATTGAACACAGCTTGTCAATGTTGTTTTCAATAAAAAACACATTTGCACAAAGCAAGCCGATCCACTTTCCCATGTTGATAAGAGCATTAAAATGAGAAAAAAGAATGGGACAAAAAGAAAACAAGAGACATTTAGAATAGAAAAAATGTGCGATTAATTGTGATTAATCGTGAGTTAACTCTGACATTAATGCGATTAATCGCGATTAAATATTTTAATCGTTTTTGACAGCACTACTTTCTACACAAATTTTGAAATGTTTATTTTAAGGTTTTGGCTTATCTTGTTTTGACTTATGTTTTTTTGTAAACAGACACATTTGTACATTGTACATTTTATTTAACTTGCAGCGCTTGGGGTTTGTTTGTTGGCCTGTTTGCTTGTTTGTCTTTGTTTTTGATGTATTATTTGTATTATTTAAAAATCCTCATTATTTGAATAGTATTATTTGAAAATCCTTAATAAAAATAAAGGTAATACTTTACAATAAGGTTAATTATTTAACATTAGGTAATGCATTAACTAACATGAACTAACACTGAGTAATACATTTGTTACAGTTTTTATTCATTTATATTAATGTTAGTTAATAAAAACAGCTGTTCATTCTTTGTTCGTGTTAGTTCACAGTGCATTAACTAATGTTAACAAATACAACCTTTGATTTTTATAACGGATCAGTAAATGTTGAAATTAATATAAACTAAGATTATAAATGCTGAAGAAGTATTGTTCATTATAAGTTCATGTTAACTAAGTTAGTTAACTAATGTTAACTAATGAACCTTATTGTAAAGTGTTACCAAAATTTTTTTTTTTTAAAAGATACGTACCAAAAACTTTTAAGCTGGCTATGATTAAACCGCTTGTTTAAAAAACATAACTTGATCCTACAGAATTAGTCAATTACAGGCCGATCTCAAATCTACCTTTTCTGCAAAATATACTAGAAAAGGCAGTATCTTCACAATTAGGTTCCTTTTTAGAAAGAAATGGTATCTGCGAGGATTTTCAATCAGGATTTAGACCGTATCATAGTACTGAGACAGCTCTCATTAGAGTAACAAATGATTTGCTCTTACAAATGATTTAATCTTAGCTCTTATCATCCGATCGTGGTTTTATCTCTCTATTAGTGTTACTCGATCTCAGTGCTTCATTTGACACTATCGACCACAACATTCTTTTAAATAGACTCGAAAATTATGTTGGCATTAGTGGAATTGCACTAGCATGGTTTAAATCATACTTATCTGACCGTTATCAGTTTGTGGCAGTAAATGAAGAGATGTCTTATCGGTCAAAAGTTCAGTATTGTGTACCACAAGGCTCAGTATTAGGACCGTTGCTGTTCACTCTGTACATGCTACCCTCAGGAGATATCATTAGGAAGCATTGCATTAGTTGTCACTGTTATGCTGATGATACTAAGCTCTATATTTCTTCACGCCCTGAAAAAACTTACCAATCCACAAAATTTACGGAATGCATAGCTGATATAAAAGACTGTATGTCTAGCAATTTCCAACGACTTAAAGGGTTAGTTCACCTAAAAATGAAAATTCTGTCAGTAATTACTCACCCTCATGTTGTTCAAACCCCGTAAGACTATTGTTCATCTTCGGAACACAAATTAAGATATTTTGATTAAATCTGAGAGCTGGATCACACCTCCATAGGCTTCTTAGGGGACCGAAACTGGCCGGCCCAAAAGTTATGAAAGACATCGTTAAAATAGTCCGAGTGACTACAGTGGCTCAGCCATAAGTTTATCAAGCGATGAGAATACTTTTTGTGCGCAAAAAACAAACAAAAATAACGACTTTATTCAACTATTAATTTCCTTCCCTGTGGGCCTCGAGTGAGTTCACGTAGTGATATTGCGCAAAGCTTCTGTGTTGCACATCACACGTAGGCTCACTATTGGACGACGCTGGTCATGTGTGTGATGCGTGTGACGTACAACACAGAAGCTTTGCACATAACACATTATAAACTTCTATAATTCAATGTTAGGCTGCATAGTTTAGATCAGCCGGAACCGGGAACACTTCCCATAAATCCTGATGTACTTGGTACATCATAAGAAGGATGGCATCTATGCTAATATTAGTCTTTGTTCATCCCAAGGTTTACCACAGTCCGCCGGATCCAGGCCGTATCCAGATCTGATGTCCTGCAGTGTCTGTGTTTTCGCGGGTTTGCATTTTTGAGGTTTGCGCAGAGATATCGGATAATCGTTTGCACCTTCAAACCTATTTCAGGGAGTGCATTCTCGAGACACCAGGCACTGTTTTGTGCGGATGGGCGGCCAGAGTGTGTTCAGAGTTTTTCTGTTAGAACGGTGTGGTGTTAGCGGCCCCTAAGTTAATAACTAATGATCTTCACAATAGAAGTGAATCAATCAAAACGTCTCTGGTTACTTGCGTAACCTATGTTCTCTGAATAGGGAACGAGACGCTGCGGACAGCGCAGTGGGATATTCTCTGAATGTGCCGATTGTCTGAAGCCTTATAGAATCACGCCAATTCATTGGCTGATGGCGTCCGCGCGATATGGCTCCGCCCCTTTGATGCAGCAAGCCCACGGCGGCTAGCACCGAAGCAAACCAGATGCTGGTTAGATTTCCTCCAACCGCCTGAGCGGTCTACATATATCTTAAGAGAACGAACTGGGCAGAGCAAGTTAAGCTTCCTATCTTCCTCAGACGAAAATGGAGGAGGGTGGAAAGTGTTAAGGTTAACTACCTGTGAGCGGAAAGTTGAGGAAAGAACCTTGGGGACATACCCTGGTCTCGGCCTCAAGGAAACTTTGACCAGGCCAGGGGCAAAATCCAAGCAAGACTCGCTAACAGAAAGAGCTTGTAAGTCTCCTACCCGCTTTAATGAGGACAAAGCTAACAAAAGAGAAACCTTGATAGTCAGAATCCTCTCCGGAGCTGACTCCAAGGGCTCAAAGGGGGCTTTCGTCAAACCCTCTAGGACAACAGAAAGATCCCATGAGGGAACTCTAGGAGAGCGAGCCGGTTTCAGGCGCTTCACCCCACGCATAAAGACAGAAACTAACCTTAATTTGCCCAGGGGAATCTCATCCGATTCCCTATGCGCTGCAATAGGCGCGACATAAACTCTGAGAGTGGTAGCGGCTGCTCCAGCCGAAAACTTCTCCTGCAGGAATTCCAGTACTGAACCAGCAGGGCAGTTAACTGGGCTCCTATCATGTGCTAAGCACCAAGTCTCAAAAACCTTCCATTTTGAAGAATATAATCTCCTTGTAGAAGGGGCTCTAGCACTCGCAATGGTCTCCTGAACGTCAGTTGGGAGACCAGAGCTTAATGCTAACAGCCTCTGATCGGCCAAACATACAGCTTCCACATGTCTGGGCGAGGATGCCATATCCTGCCTTGTAGCTGGGACAGCAGATCTTCCCTGACCGGGATCCTCCAGGGGGAAGAGTCCAGTAGCGGAATTAGCTCCGAAAACCATGGCTGAGATGGCCAGAACGGAGCTACCAGGAGGAGGCGGACTCCGCTCTCTCTCACTCTGGCCAAGACTGCCTGGATCAATTTGATGGGCGGGAAGGCATAGAGTTTCTGCGTTGGCCAAGGGTGAGCGAACGCATCTATCCCCAATGGGGCCGGGGGACTCAGGGAGAACCAAAGCGGGCATTGGGACGACTCTTGAGATGCAAAGAGGTCCACCTCCGCCTCTCCAAAAACCTTCCAGATCAGGGCCATCGTCTGGCGGTTCAACATCCATTCCCCCGATCTGAGTTTCTGTCTCGACAGAAAATCTGCTGCGAGGTTCAGAACCCCTGGGACATGAACCGCTCTTAGAGATACGAATCTGCTCTGAGACCACAGAAGAAGGTGACGCGCATGCCTGTCTAGGGTGCGCGACGAGAACCTCCCTGCCGGTTCACATGAGACACCACTGCCATGTTGTCTGTTCTGACAATGACATGGTGACCCTCCAGAAGAGGGAGGAAATGAAGCAGAGCCAGAAAAACGGCCCTTAACTCCAGGCAGTTTATGTGCCAAGAGAGAGCCTCTCCGGTCCAGACCCCACACACTTGTCTGCCCTCGAAAACCGCTCCCCAGCCGGTGAGAGAGGCATCCGTCGTAATCATCTAGCGACGCGATACCGCACCCATGCTGACCCCTTTCCGAAGAAAAAGAGGGTCCCGCCAAACTGACAGGGCTCGAAAGCAACTGCGCGATACCCTCAGTAGGCGAAGGGTTGACCCGGAGGGTCAAACCCCTGAGAGTTTCACCCACCACATGAAGGGTCTCATGTGGAGTAGGCCCAGCGGTAGCACGGAGGAGGCCGCGGCCATAAGGCCCAGCATCCTGCGGCAGGTGCTAGTGATGGGGACGAGACCGCCTATGCCGAGTCCGAGTCAAGACCGAGTCTTTGAAGGGTCGAGTCCGAGTCGAGACCGAGTCCGTTGGTTTTCAAAAACAGTCGAGTCCGAGTCAAGACAAGACCGAGTCTTTGAAGGGTCGAGTCTGAGTCGAGACCAAGTCCGTTGGTTTTCAAATACAGTCGAGTCCGAGTCAAGGCCGAGTCTTTGAGGAAGCAAGTCCGAGTCGATATTTTGTCCCGACATATCAGTTTTGATATTCATGATTTAATATCACCCCAGTTAATGATCAACAGTTAAGCCTACAGACTAAGCTACATTGGGAATTGTTTAGAGCAGTCGTCTTAACGTCTTAAAGGGATAGTTCACTTTGAAATTAATTTTTGGTATGTTTTAGCTTACCTCAAGGGCATCCAAGATGTAGGTGTCTTTGTTTCTGCAGTAGTTTCATTTTTGATATTTTTAGGCCAAACTGTTCTTGTCGGTCAGTCATATAATGCAGGTGTATGGTCACCAACGGTTTGTGGTTCTGAAAGGCGAATTTGATGATGGCAGACTCGTTGCTCATCTTGCCACCTCTCACACCAGGCAGCAACTGAAGACACTGATGGCTCTGACGGCAGTATCTTTGCATTGCACAATGGGATGTCATATTCAAATAATGCCCATCAACATTGCATTTTATTATTATTGTTGTTATGTGTTGTGTGGTTTTTTTTATATGAACATTTTTATATGAAAAAAAAAATCTCAAGGACTCGGTCTGAAAATTACGAGTCCTTCTCCTCCCACTGTGGTCCGAGTCCGAGTCAAGACCGACTCTTTGAAGGGTCGAGTCCGAGTCAAGACCGAGTCTTTGAAGGAACTAGTCCGAGTCGAGTCCGAGAAAGCAGAAATCGGTCTTGAGACCGGTCTCGAGTCCGAGACCGGACTCGAGTACTACATCACTAGCAGGTGCCCACAGACACATGATGGCCTAGCAAAAAACGAGCCAAGCATGCCGTCAAGCTGGAAATCCGTGCAGGGGCCACGCGGGCCTACATGAGAACGGAATCCATGTTCACCCCCAAGAAAACGGTGCTTTGAGCCGGAGCAAGAACACTCTTCTCCGAGTTCAACCTCAAACCGAGAGACTGGATATGACTCAGAACGATGTCTCTGTGGTGGGCCACTAGCTTCCTGGACTGGGCTAAAATGAGCCAATCGTCCAGGTAATTTAGAACACGGATGCCCTGGAGCCGCAATGGGGCCAGAGCTGCATCCATGCACTTTGTGAATGTCCTCGGGGCCAGAGATAGGCCGAAGGGAAGGACCCTGTACTGGAACGCCCTTTCTCCAACGGCGAACCTGAGGAACTGCCTGTGTCGCTGCACAACCTGGATGTGAAAATAAGCATCCTTTAGGTCTATCATCACGAACCAATCCCCTGGCCGAATCTGAGATATGATAGCTTTCAGCGTCAACATCTTGAATTTCCCTTTGTAAAGGGCGAAGTTCACTCGGCGGAGGTCCAGTATGGGACGCAAACCGCCGCCCTTCTTCGGGACCAGGAAGTAACGGCTGTAAAAGCCCCACTCGGTTTCCCCTGGAGTAATATCCTCTATTGCTCCTTTGAGAAGGAGGGAAGAGATTTCCTGCTGAAGTACAGAAGCCTGAGTGGCGCTGTCTACTACAGTAGGAAACACCCTGTTGAAACGGGGGGGATTGCGGCAAAACTGAAGAGTGTAGCCGAACCGAATTGTGCGAAGAACCCAAGACGATACCCCTGGTAAGCGCTCCCACTCTGGAAGGAAATGTGATAGAGGAGGAGGGATGCTGTAATGCAGACGACATACCTGAGTGAGGGTGCCGTGCTGACGCTCCTGGGGTGAAGAGGTTGACTGTGCAGGAGGACCATCGGCGTCCTGGCACGTGATGGGAGGCATCGAGACTGGGGTCATGGTGACCAGGTCCGCCTGCTCCGGAGGAAAACGGAAAGTGCCTCCGAGGATGTGGCCGGCAGTTATAGAGAGTGTGGGGGGTGAGGGGAGAAAGCCGAAAGCGTCTCCTTCCTCCTGCACCGGACTGAGTAGAGACGGTGAAATATGGCCTGCACTTCGAGACACTCTGAGTGGCGAAGGTGACAGGGCAAGGAAAGGAGAGCTGGTAGGTGGGCAGAAACGCTTGCGCGGTCTGACCCAACCTTGAGGAAGCAGAGGAGCTCTCCTTTTTCTGACCGGAAGGTCAGGAACGGCTCTGGGCCGCCGGAGCAGTCGGTTTGTCGGACCGCTTCAACTGGAGGCGCTTGTGAGGCCGTTGACGGGGAAAAAGGCGGCCGCGGGCTCCCCAAACCGTGGTAGGTGGGGGATGCCCCGGTTCGCTTCTTCTGGAAGAGAATTCTGGTCTATGAGAGGGACGTTCTCTGGGTCGGACCCGGGGGGTCGGGGGGGGGGGGGGGGGGGAGCAGAAGGTTCCCTAGCCCTTCTGGGCATGAACTGTCTGAACGCAGCCGATTGGGATTTGGAGGAGCGGAATTTCTCAACCACTGTGTTGACCGCCTCACCAAACAACCCCGTTTCAGAAATGGGGGCGTCCAAGAGGAAAACCTTCTCTTTGTCACGGATTTCCGTGAGATTAAGCCACAAGTGGCGCTCCACCGCAACAGAACCAGCCATAGAGCGACCTATAGTGTGTGCGGTATGCTTGGTGGCTCTTAAGGCTAAATCCGTAGCCTTACGAAGCTCCTTGACCGCTTCAGGGGTCACGCCGTTGCCCTCGTCCATATCCTTCAGGACGTCCGCCTGGTAGGCCTGAAGAATGGCCATAGTGTGTTGGGTCATGCCTGCCTGCCCAGCCGCCATGTAGGATTTCCCAACGAGAGAGGAAGTAGTCCTACATGCTTTAGAGGGGAGGAGGGGGCGCGACTTCCAGGACGGCGCAGACGACGGAGCAAGATGGTCGGCTAAAGTTTCCTCAATCGCTGGAATGGCGGAATAGCCCTGTTCCACAGAGCCTACCAGGTTGGTGAAATCAACAGCAGCCGCATTAGTGAGGCGCGAAGAGAAAGGCTGCTTCCAGGATCTGGAGATCTCATGATGCAGATCACTGAAAAATGGCAGCTTCCTCCGTTGAGGCCTAGAATTAGGGCCACTGAGAAGCCTTTCGTCGAGTTTCGACGACTGAGACTCACGTGGCTCGTAGGGCCAATCAATAGTGAGCTTCTCCGTAGCGCGCGAAAGCACGTCAACGAGCTCCGCGTAGGCCGCAGTAGGCCGCGCCTCCTGGCCGCTCGGCGGGATAACCTCGTCGGCGAGAGTAGGCCCGAAATCCTCGGAGTCGGAAGCCTCGGTAAAAAGTATATCCTCCAGCCCGAAAGAAACAGCGTCGCGTGCTCCCGGGCTGGGGCGCAAATAATCGTGTGAAAATTCGACTGGCATGCCTCGCGCGTGCCGAGGGGAGGGAGGGAGAGAAAGAGCGGGGCTCGTCTGCTCGAACTCCACATCCTCAAGCTCTACATCCGAACCCCAAGTCGCGGATCCTCGAGAGGCCTCGGGAGCGCGACAGGGGGAGACGAATGATTCCCTCTCAAAGACCGCGAGCCGCGATTTGAGGGTTTTGAGCAACACATTTTCACAGAATTCGCATTTAGACGATCCTATAACTGCCTCACGCGCATGTGAAAAACCCAAACATTTAACGCACTTACTGTGTGGGTCGTCGTTAGCGATGTAACGAGCACATGGCGGAGTACAGCGTCTGTAATCCATGGCAACTTCACCGACCGTAAGGAGAAACAGAGTTCCGCTTGAACAGTCGCAGAAGTGCCGAGAATAATCCTTTGATGTATTTGTAGCTCAGAAAAATCACGAGCGAAGGGCAAACGTGACCGCTTCGTTCTGAAGGTAGAGAAATCTGAGGAGCAGATGGCGCGCGCGCGAATATGTAATGATGCGACGTAATGAATTGGCGTGATTTTATAAGGCTTCAGACAATCGGCACATTCAGAGAATATCCCACTGCGCTTTCCGCAGCGTTGAGTGAACCTATGAAAGAGAACTAACTTTAGCGGGACAATAACTTATCCTAATGCTGTTGTAAAGCCTAAACAATCTGTTACGGTCATTTCTATTCATTCTAAAGCTGCTTTGAAACAATCCTGTTAAAATGAAGGTGACTTGAATACAGACACATCTCTTTAGCCAAGCATTCACATAACGCATCTTATAACATTGTATCACTGTAAAAAAAACAAACAAGTTGGGTCAACTTAAAAAAATAAGGCAACTTATCGCAAGCTCTTTTTTGAGTAAACTCAACGAACAGGGACTGAAGTCAACTCAAAAGATTATGTTAGTCATAAGTTGCCACAACATAAAGTAGTCATGCTCACCTAATGAATAACAAAACAAAGTATTTTTAGTTGGCTCGAATACAAAAAACACAAATGGGCCTATTATCTATAGGCCTATATTGATTAATTATATATTATATAAATAGTTTAATTAAATAAGAGACTCATAACATGAGTCAGACAACTTTTTCCTTTTTATTTAAACAGTTTTGTGTCCAATGTACAACAATGACATCATAGTACCAAGTCTTGAATTTGTTAACTCAACCAATGCATGTTAAAGAACATTAGCCTGAAGGTTTAGTTCACCCAAAAATGAGAAGTCAGTTATCATTGATTTACCCTTAAATTGAACACAAAAGAAGATATTTTGAAGAAAGCTGGTAACCAAATAGTTGACGGTAGCCTTAAAATACTGCGGCAGTCAATGGCTAATATCAACTGTTTGGTTAGAAACATTCTTTACAATATCTTCTTTTGTGTTCAGCAGAAGAAAGAAACTCATACAGGTTTGGAACAACATGAGGGTGAGTAAAGGGAAAGAATTTTCATTTTTGGATGAACTATCCCTTTAAAGCAAAGGTTGGAACCAACGAATACTTAACAAACATTAATCAATACATTGACAGAGCAGTATTGTTTTTTAATCATAACTATTAAAGTATAAAAGAAACAGTGTTCAGTAGAGGAATGTCATTCAAATGTTGCCATGACATTGGCAAAATGGCTTTGACTGCATTCTTGCAGAGAAGGTACCTCCAAGATCCATGAAAATCCTCTGAATTTCTTTGAAAGTATACTTCAGTTATTTTGGATACTCCATATTCAGTGCATTAATAAATCCGAACAAGTACGCGTATGCTGCTGGCAGATCTGTAATGACCTCAAGAACAATGGCCTCTTCCAGTATTAGTTGGTCACAGCTGGTAGTGATGTAACAGCGGCAGCTTCGACCACAGTAAGGACTCTTTACACCTTTGGTGCCGTGATCTACAGGATCAGTATCCTGGGAGAATAATTCATGATATAGGGGTATTAATGGAAGTGTAAATTTAAATATAACAACAACAACATTATTATTGATGTTATTGTGCAAATCAGTGTTTCCCAACCCTGTTCCTGGAGGCACACCAACACTACACATTTTCCAACTCTTCCCTAATCGATCACACCTGAATCAACTCATCAGCTCGTTAGTAGAGACTCCAAGACAAGAAATATATGGGTCAGAAAAGGGAGACATCCAAAATGTGCACTGTTGGTGTGCCTCAAGGAGCAGGGTTGGGAAACACTGGTGTAAATAACCTGAATACATGTAAAACATACATAGTTTTAAAAATTACCAAGAAATAGGGTATGAAAATGGTAATTTACTAGACGCATCTTGAGTAAACTTGTAGAGTTTTCAAGTGGCAATCCCTCAAGATCTGTTCTTTTCCGACGTGTGGTAATGTCTCTCAACTAAAAAGAAAGAAAAAAATTATATAGATTTTTTTTAAATCTGCAGATGCACTATGACCTTAACTCTTAATAATTTGACATAGGGATCTCAAGTGCTTTGGGAGTTAAAGGTACAGCACACCCAAAAATAATAATTATTTTTACTCATCTTTTACTCTCCCTCATGTAATTCCAAATCCATTTGACTTGGTCCATAACAAAGATTTTTTTAAAGAATGTACAGATTGCTCTTTTACATACAGTGGCATCAAAAAAGATGTAAAATCATTAAATTTGTCAACAAAACATGCACTGTTTCCCAATTGACACAAATGAATGAAAAACAGACTGATATTATTATGAAGTTTGTGATATTGATAACTGATATTATTAAGTTATTTACTTACTATTTTCCTCTCTATGTGTTCATTCAAAGTAGAATCTCATGGCTGATTAAAAAAACAACTGTTTTTTTTAAACAACTTTAATAAACTCATATAATTTAATAATAATAATATGTCAATAGGAATCACTACAAAGTTTTACTAAGTATTACTAATATAAGTATTATCTTTAAAAAGACCAGTGGCTTTTGGTAATACAATGGCTGAAGCCCCAGCCCCTCGCAATGGCACTGCTACTACTACAACCAAAGACTATTGAAAGGGACTTTGTTACCAATCTTAAAGGGATAGTTCACCCAAAAATTTAAATTTTGTCATTTGTCAATTTTTTTCCAAACCTGTATGAGTTTCTTTCTTCAGCTGAACACAAAAGAAGACATTTTAAAGAATGTTGGCATTGGCAACCAGACAGTTGACAGTGGCCATTGACTTCCATAGTATTTTTTTGTCCTACTATGGAAGTCAATGGCTAGGCCTACCGTCAACTGTTTGAATACCAGCATTCTTTAAAATGTCTTCTTTTGTGTTCAACAGAAGAAAGAAACTCATACAAGTTTGGAACAACTTGAGGGTGAGTAGCCTAAGTGATAGATTTTCATTTTTGGGTGAACTATCTCTTTAAGACTATTGGAGGACATTTTCAATCTGATGCTTTACAACCACAACGCAACGTCAAAACATTTGCATTGAAGAGTTGCATTTTCTGTTGAATGCAATTCTGTAACATAAACGTAGCCCATGAGTGCTTGCTATTAAAGACACTGATGTAATTCAGGACAGTGGTAACAGGTGACTATTCCTCCATGCTACGCTCTACGTACAGACGTAAACACGTGCTGCTCCTGCTCACAGGTTTCTATTCACTTCTCCATCCCTCTCCTCCCGCATCATTCAGCAGCAGCAGAGATGGCGGAACCCGCCACAGCAACGCTTTCTCCGGTCATGAGCCCGAGCTCCGAGCCTCCGTCCGGCACACACTCTCCCACGGCAGGCGGAACACAGCGGCTCCTGTTTACGCATGACCTGGTCTCTGGAAAACACCGCGGGGCGATGCGTTTTGGGCTCGTACGGATGATTCACGGCGAGGAGGATTTTGAAGATTCGGACTCCGAGATTGACTGTGATGGCGGAGGGAGAGGAGGTGGTGGCTGCGGTGGAAGAGGTGGAGGCGCTCCCGGTAACTCCGACAACGAGAGCGGGGCGGCGGACACACGGTCATGGCCTCTCGGTAGAGAATTCGTGCGGGTTCAGTGGTATCCTGAAGGAACGAAGCAGGATATTCGGGAAACACAGGTAACGTTACTGAACGGCGCTTATGATTTGTGCGTATTGTTCTTCCTTTAGCCATAAAGCCAACCACAATGAGCAGCAACTGAATATTCACTTTCATTCTCCGTCCCAATGATTTAAACGAGGCCGAGATACGTTTATTGTCTTTTACTTTCATCAGAACATGACCATGATGATGTAATTTCTAATTTGATTGATGATCCCCATAATGCTGTAAGTAGCCCACAAGGTTGAGGGATTCGCTGAATCTAACAGATCTAGCAGCTAGCCTATCGAAAGGGCGCAGTTAGCTATTTATGAAAACACTCAAACAAGATAATTTAACATTAAGCGTTTGGGACTAACATGGAATCTGTGAACTGTTAAGTTTTTAATATCTAGATTGTAACGAGTCATTGGTCATCATCTGTGTAACTAAGCCTATTTTATTCAGGCGTGGACAGTATCCAATCACTGGTCAATAAAAAGTGTTTGTATCTCCAAATCAGCCAGCAGTAAACAAGGTCAGTCTATGGTCAGTAGCCTACACAATGATGTCAGCGTACAATAATTATGGCCAGGTAACGTTAGGCCTTCCTCTGATGTTTCTGGACCTTCAGTGTCTTTATTTTGCAGAATGGTTTTCAGATTTTTGTGTCAGTTCCCTTTTAAAGCATGGACCAGCCCTGGCTAGAACTCACTATTTTATTCACCAGCTCTCAGCTGTAGTTTTAGAATAAAACACTGTGAATGAGAATACAACACTGGACAGCTGTTGTTCCTAACAAAGACATACCATCAGGCAGATAACCACCCCACCCTTCAATGCATGGTTAAGGCCTACCAGTACAGGAGTGAATTACAATGGACTAAACCCCCCAAAAATCTGTAGATTGTGAAGTTGTTTTCATACTAACATAAATGTAGTCTAGATATCTTAATATTTCTGGTGCCAGTGCAGAATTATTTGTTTAAAACCATCTCAGAAAAAGATGCACACAATGCACTTTTTTTTTAACAGAAAAGACTATCCATACTATGACTAGAATGTGTAGATGTTTTATTTTTGAAAAAGGTGGTGGTATTTTTTTCTTTCAAGTCATGTATGTAAAGTGTTCTCCCAGTTGTACAAATAAATGTAGGCCTAATTCTAGGTCTACACACAGTATAGCTTTCTCACCACAGAAAAGACAGCAATGCTCATGACTAATCACATTTACATTTATACATTAGTAATTTATATTTGAACAATAATATGGATATACCTACTGTAAATGGAGTCTTATAGGATCTTTTCCATGTTTATTTAAATTCCTACTTCTTATCGTGGCCTGTATTACCGTAATATTGCATTGTCTTTACCACTAGCAAAGGACAATATTGTATAAAATGTATTGTTATCTGACATATTTAACTTTTTCTGCACATGCACTTTATGCTTTAATTTGGTATGTGGTGTCTGTGATGCAGCATTCAAGCTGTCAGGGACCAGAAGCATGTGTCAGCATGTGGTCTGCTGGGAAAAAGGACCCAGTGGGCAGGCAGGACCGTCCAGTTCTTTATTTCTTTTCTGAGCTTTTGGACAGATGTTGGTTATGCTAATGATGACTTTGCTTGTCCTTGATAAGTAATTAGCATATCCTTCTTATCCAAGCAAAGTTTTCTTCCTTGCTCTAAGTTTTCAGGCTCAGAATGACAAGGCTTAGTACACGGGAAGATTGGTCTGCTTCTATAGATGAGTCCTGCTCTACATCTCATCTGTTCAGCGGATGTTTCTTACCAGAGTAATTTCAAATCAGGGATTGCATTTTTGGTATGCTTCATCCTATTTCTTGTACTCATCAAATGGCTGCAAAGAGGAAATTGATGGAAAATAGTCTGTTCATGAGATCTTTAAAGTATTTATATCACCAAAACTAAATTTTCAATAGAATTTCTAAATAATATCTCTTATGTGTTAGCGATATTCAATATTGGTAGTGATATTATCCTTGTAGCTGAGACTCTTTTTATTAGGATTATTTATTTGTGTAGATCGAGTACAGTCATGATAGGCCATTCCATCATTATGTCCATCTCTGCTATGCAATAATGCAGTATTATGCCATCATATTAATAGCCCGATACGTTAATATCAGAGCTTTCTCTGTTGCATAAGCCTTAAAGGTTTAGCAGCAGACAGCTTTAGCTGAGGTTTTCTCTATTGCCATTTGCCATGCCACTGAGTCTTTAATTGACTTAACTGTAGTTTGAAACCTAGACTCTCACTTATGTTTTTTCCCCTTTCATTTTACTTTCAAAGTATGTTTGTTGGTCCATTTTTAATTCCGTAAATCAAAGGCTGTCTTGATTTTTTCTTAATAGTTTTTGTCCATGTGTAGATAGTTAATCTGTAGTAGTAGTGGATCTGATCGAGCAGGTTAGGACACCCTGCCAAGGACCCACGTGCATGTAAGTTCAGCTTTGTATTAGAAAGATGTGGGCAAAGTGTAGGGCTGTCACTTTACGTTCGAAAATCGATTGGACAATCGATCGGACCAACCAACACAAGTATCGAAAATGAAAATAGGGAATCGATTTTATTTTATTTTTTTTACCAAAAATGTGTTTTAGGTGGACAGATCAATACAGTACACAGGACATGTAGGATGTTGAAAAATAACAATGTCTTTTCTGTTAACCAAATGCTTTTTAATATTCCCTATTACTTCAATGCAAGTGAACAAGCGCGCCGTTATTTGTTGCTCAGTGACGTGTGTGTTCAAGTAAGCCCGAAATGCGCAGATTCTGCGCAATACGCTGTATTTAATATATCATGAGGACTCGTGAGTTGCGTATTTGCGCTAAATCCGCGCAGATTTGGCTTACACGAACTTCCCCAGCAAAGTGAGTAAACATAGAAACATGCCAAATTGGCTCGTGATTTGACAGCGTTTCCCGACAAAGTTCATTTTTACTCGCATTTGGCGGGTTGGAGGGTGTTAATTTCAATCCCTGAATGTTGCACTCCTGTTTGTCATTGAGCACGAAACTTCACGCCAATAAATCATCCGAAATATTGCTGACTTGTGCGTCTCAAGCGCCCTCTTTACGTTCGTCCTAATGCCTGTTAGGTGTCAGTGGATTTGGTGTGGAATATGGAAACGTCTTTAGACATGGGAAATCGATTTTACAATCGATTCAATGAACACTTATGTCTCAAAAATCGAACAGGATTTTTTCATAAAAGTGACAGCCCTAGCAAAGTGTCACCATGGTTCTCTTACGAGAGGTTCTCTCGTATTGCGTAAGTTTAGCTTACGCTACGGGTAAAGTTCATCTTTGCTCGAGATATTGAAGCCAAAATTATCCTTAATTTTGTATATATTGTCAACGCAGTGCAGCAGCTGCAGACCTAGAGCAGGCTATCTAGCGTGCTCATTGGCTGCCTTGCGGCAAACTGCAGCAGCCTACCAGTGAGCCTGGCGTGACGTCACGCCCAATGGTGGCGCTTCGCGCCCAACACGCGTCACAGCCCGCGCAAAGGGGTGTGGCTTAGCATATAAAAGTGGGGCTCAGAGGCTGCTTCCCTGATTTTCATCTCTTCAGCGAAGCTCTTCATTCCGCTGGATCCGAGAGAAGCCGCCGCCGTTGAAACCAGCGACTGCCAGCAGAGGAAAGCGCCTGAGGAAGCCGGTCGACTTCAGCCTTCCGTGCCAGCAATGCTATCCGGCGACATATATCCTTTTCTGCTCTTATCACTGTTTTTACTGTGTCTGTGTGCTCGCCGCTGCGACACACACTTTTACTAAAAGAGCGCGAGCGTTCTTTTAAGAATGCCTCGCACGTCCTGTGGCTCGGGCCGAGCCCCTCTCAGCGCCGGAGACCGCCACGTGATTTGCGCTCTCTGCCTGGGCCAGGACCACGCAGCCCTTGCACTTTTGTCGGGAGGCTGCATCCACTGCGAAGAGCTGTCTATGGCGACCCTGCGGGCTCGTCTGGAGCTCTTCAGCGCTTAAGCTGTCACTCCGCCTTCCATTTCACCGCGCAAAAAGAAGCGCCGTGCTCAGAGGATGCCGGAGCCCGACGCGGAGGACAAACACTCGCCGGACCGGCTCCCTTGAGTGTCTCTCTCGCCTTCCCCACCCCCCCTCACCGACGCGCAGATGCTGGCTTCCACCCTCACTGCCGTTGGCTCAGAGGACGAGGCGGACAGGGGTGCCGCGGGCGACAGCTGTTCTATCCTGGCTTCGGATAGCGAGGAATGGCCTGGATCTCTCCACTCCTCCTCTGCTTCCATCCAGGAGTCCGGACGGACACGTTCGGGTGTGGATGCCGAGCTGATGCGTCTCCTGGTGAAGGCCGTCGACCGCTTCGGCCTCGAGTGGTCACCGCCCAAGGAGCCTGCGCTTAACCGCCTGGACGGCTGTTTTCTTCAGCGCCGCCATCAGCCACCGGCTTCAAGGCCTGCTCCTTTTCTGCCGTAGCTCCACGCCGAACTCTCTAAATCGTGGAATGCACCTTTCTCCGCGAGGCTCCACCACGTGGACGGCGCCGCAGAGAGGGGGTATGTCTCCATCCCCCAAGTGGAAGAAGCGGTAGCAGCGCACCTTTGCCCGCCCTCCTCTGGATGCTGCACAAAGTCTGCGCTCCCCTCTAAAGCCTGCAGGACCACGTCAGCTCTCGTCGGCAGCGCCTTCTCCACCGCCGGACAGGCTGCTTCCGCCCTGCACTCTATAGCCGTTCTGCAGATCCTGCAAGCCGACCTCCTCCGCGAATGGGACGAGAAGGGCTCCCTAGATCGCGCCCGGACAGACGCTACAGGCCGCCTCCCCCGCGGGGACCCTGGCCGAGGATTGTGTTGAAACCCGAGCAAGCGAAGCCCTCCTAACACCAAGGGAGAAGAGACGGGTAAGTCCCGCTGCGGCCGGATCACCGTCGAAACGCCACGCCTCGTCAGTCCCCCCACAGAACGCTACTGCGGGAGACTATTTAGCAGCCAACGAGCCGGCTATAATGCCCTCTTGCCTGCACACAAACGCAGTTTTTACGGCGACCCACAGGAATCTCATAAAGAGTGTATTTTCTGTGTATACGGCTCACGCCGATGGTGTTTTACGTGTAGATAATGTGCCCACGTCCCAGTGTTCACCCCTACACACAAGCACTCAAAAACATGTGTCCCTCAGGCCCACAGAGCCCACTCTCATAAAGCTGGCAAATGCCGCTCGAGTGTTAGATGTAGACATCGCGCCCGCGAACTCACGCTCGCGTCCATCTCATGCCCGCTCTGTCACACGGCCATTTCAACCTCAAGTAAGTCAGGTTATGAGTGTAAGTCACCTGCCCGCTCACAAGCGCTCACTCTTACTAACAGACACACTGTCTTCGGCGCTGCTCGCGCGTCACAGAATATTCATGGCACGCTCCCCGTTCACAGTAACCGGCTCGCCTCATTTAAAACAGCCAGCTGTTGCTTTCAGCGAGCCGCCGCATATAGACACCCATATGAGTCAAGCTGCGATTGTAAGTCACGTGCCCGCCCCAGTGCGCTCATGCTTACTAATAAACGCCTCGCCCCCCGCGCCGCTCACTCGCTACAAAGCTCTCCTAAAACGTTCCCCGTTCAAAGTAACCGGGACGTCACATATGAAACAGCGTGCCATCGCTGTCAGCGAGCTGCCGTGTTTAAGCACTCATACCGGTCAGACTGCAAATGTATGCTACGAGCTCGCTCACGAGCGTTCGCATGTACTATCAGTCGCTCCGCCTCAAGCGCCGCTCACGCTTCAGAAAGCCATTGCAAAACGCTCCCCATTCAATGTAATCGGGTCGTTACGTGCGAACCAGCCCAAAGCGGCTGTCAGCGAGCCGCTTCATCCAAGCACCAAGTTTCAGTTCCTGAAGTCCACAGTGTGCGGCGACCGAAACCCGGAGGCCATTCTCCCCCTGGCCACACATGCACAAGCATGGGAAGCCATTCCCGGGGTTTCAGAGTGGGTGCTAAGCACAATAAGACAGGGCTATGCACTACAGTTCGCTCGCCGTCGCCCGCGTTTTCACGCTCGGACCGAGTCGACAGTGAACGTGAAAGTATCAGATCTACTTCGCGCAGAAATAGCCAAACTGCTGTGCAAAGGAGCTAAACAACCGGTGCCGCCTTCTCTGAGCGAGTCAGGCTTTTACAGCCGTTATTTCCTTGTACCGAAGAAGGACGGAGGCCTGAGACCTATATTAGATCTGAGATTTTTTAACAAAGCTCTCATGAGGAGACCGTACAAAATGATTACAACCAGGCAGATCCTCACGCAAAATCGCCCGAAGGACTGGTTTATATCTCTCGATCTGAAAGACGCGTATTTTCAGATACAGATTATATACCCCGTCACAGGCCATTCTTGAGATTCGCCTTCGACGGCCAGGTATATCAGTACACCGTCCTCCCGTTCGGCCTGTCCCTGGCACCCCGTACATTTACGAAGTGCATGGACGCGGCGCTCGCCCCCCTCAGATGTCAGGGTGTGCGAATTCTGAACTACTTGGACGACTGGCTGATTCTAGCACAGGCAGAGATAGAGCTCATATCTCACAGAACTATGCTTCTCAGTCACTTGGAAAGATTGGGCCTCACGGTCAACTGGACCAAGAGCTCATTACGGCCCAGCCAGTCAATCTCCTTTTTAGGGATGGAACTGGACTCCGTGGCTATGAAGGCTCAGTTGTCGACAGAGCGCGCGCGCCGTGTTCGACGCCTAGCCGCATCTTTCCAGAAGGGCAGAACCGCCTCCCTGAAAAAATTTCAGAGGATGCTGGGCTATATGGCCTCAGCTGCAGCAGTGGACCCAGTTTGGACCCAGTGCTGCCTGCGCTCGCTGAGGTCGACGCACATGCCAGGGGTCCTGAACGAAGGACCGGACAGATTGCCCAGGGACAATATTCCCCCCGGGGAGTGGTCTTTACACCCCCAAACAGTCCAGCAGTTATGGCGCCTCTTTGGCAGAGCGGAAGTCGACCTATTCGCGTCAAAGGACAACGCTCATTGCCCAGTGTTCTTTTCAAGGAACGAGGATGCGCTGGCCCATGTCTGGCCCAGCCGGCCCGCTATATGCCTTCCCTCCGATCTCTATGTTACCACAGGTAATCAAGAGAATCAGGGATTCGGACAGTCCGGTGCTCCTCATAGCCCCGCGATGGGAGAACCAAACCTGGTTCCACCAAACACGGCTGTCACGTTCAGCCCCGTGACCGATTCCGGTGAGGAGGGACCTCCTCTCTCAAGCCTGCGGCTCGATCTGGCATCCCCACCCAGAGCGCTGGTCTCTGCACGTGTGGTTGATCAACGGATACCCGTTATGCTGCCAGAAGGAGTTATGAACACGATCACGCAATCTAGAGCCCCCTCTACGAGACGTCTATATGCGTCTAAATGGTCTGTGTTCTCCAAATGGTGCACCGACAAAAATCTGGACCCCAGAACGGTTGAGGTTTCGCAGGTGCTCGGTTTCCTTCAAGAGCTACTGGATAAGGGCAGGTCCCCATCCACGCTCAAAGTATACGTGGCGGCGTTGCAGCCTTCGCTGAATCGAAGTAAGGCCGGTTGCTAGGAAGGAACGAGCTGGTCATCCGCTTCTTAAGAGGAGCCAGAAGGATGAACCCTCCGCGCCCTCCTTCGGTTCCTATTTGGGATCTCTCCGTGGTCCTAGAGGCCCTAAAGATGCATCCCTTCGAACCATTAGATTCAACGAATCTAAAATACCTCTCGCTCAAAACCATTTTTCTTTTGGCTCTGTCATCAGTTAAACGTGTGGGGGACTTGCAAGCGCTATCTGTTAGCGCAGTGTGCCTTGAGTTTGGCCCGAATGACTCTAAAGTCATCCTCAAACTGAGACATGGCTATGTCCCGAAGGTGATTGGCACTCCCTTCAGAGCGCAGGTCATTTCTCTGTCGGCTCTGCCAGCATCCGACAGCGTGAGCAGCGACAGCCTCCTCTGCCCTGTCAGGGCACTGAGAGCTTATGTCACGCGCTCCGCCCCCTTCAGACGCTCCGAGGAGCTCTTCGTTTCGTTTGGCGGATGCACCAAAGGTCTCGCCGCCTCGAAACAGTCCCTATCCAGATGGATAGTGGACGCGATTTCTGCTGCCGACGCGTCAAAAGGTCTGCAATGCCCTCTGGGCATCAGGGCTCATTCCACAAGAGGCATGGCCTCGTCGCGGGCATGGTCCAGTGGAATTTCCATTCACGACATCTGTATGGCGGCGGGCTGGGCCTCCCCGTCTTCATATGTGAGATTCTATAATCTGGAAGTTCCCACTTTGCAGGCCAGACTTCTATCAGTCTAATGTGTGTATGATCTGCCCACATCACTGTTGCGCAGGCTACCTCAACATTAGCTCTCCTGGTTGAGCTGCACTAATATGGTTGGATACACATGTACATGCAGCCCGGCGGCGCCGCTCTGCATTCCACATGGGTGCTTATACATGTGTCGGCCCGCTTGCTGGCCGCCTGAATTTCCCACTTTCAATGTTCCCCGGGTTGGGACTCATAGAGTGGATGCTGGGCGCGCATGGCGTTGACAAAGTGTTCCCGTAGCGTAAGCTAAACTTACGCAATACAAGAGAACGAACTCGGTTACCTAATGTAACCTCGGTTCTCTCTAGAGAGGGAACGAGGATTGCGTAACCGGCCGTGCTAGCGCCTCGAGCGATTTTCGCTTCAGATCATGAAAACCAGGCAACCAGCCTCTGAGCCCCGCTTTTATACGCTAAGCCACACCCCTTTGCGCGGTCTGTGACGCGTATTGGGCGCGAAGCGCTACCATTGGGCGTGACATCACGCCAGGCTCACTGGTAGGCTGCTGCAGTTGCCGCAAGGCAGCCAATGAGCACGCTAGATAGCCTGCTCTAGTTCTGCAGCTGCTGCACTGCGTTGACAATATATACAAAATTAAGGATAATTTTGGCTTCAATATCTCGAGCAAAGATGAACTTTACCCGTAGGGTAAGCTAAACTTACGCAATACTCGTTCCCTCTCTAGAGAGAACCAGGGTTACGTTAGGTAACCGAGTACATTTTCTTTTCTTTTTTTTTCAAACCAGGAATTAGGGGGGGGCGAGATGACCAACATGTTACATCACTATGTGTCATTTTATTTCACAATGATATATATATATATGTATATATGTCACATTATAGTTATTTTTGCTTTAAATAATATCAAAAGTTTGATACCATAGAACCCACAAGCTTACTGAAGACATGTAAACAATCAGTGATAAAATAAGAACAAATAAACTAATTATAAGCAATTTAAATCAATTTCAATCAATATTAAATAAATTAGAGAAAAAAAATCTTTAAAATAAACATGCTTAGGCCCTATACTTTAGATGGCAACTTCTTGATTCTGCAATCCTATTACAGTATTTTTCACAAAGATTAATAAAGTAATTGTTTAAAAATATATGAATATGTGAATAAAAAGAAAACACTCAGTAATCTGGTAATTTCATGCACTCTGATAATCATATTTTTTCAAATAAAGACTTTTTTTGACTTTGACTTTTGACAAGGTAACGCAAAGTTTACATAGCACACAGTGAAAACGATATGAATATGACACAGTGGGCAACTGGATATAGCACAGCATATTTTAAAATCAAGGATTTAAAGTTTTTCGATCGCGTGACGTGTCTCATGTGAAGCTGATCTTCTGTTCGCATTCACTCACACGGACCGTCACTCACAGTGGCACGTTTATGCCGGCTACAAATGCAGACTTCACAAGATATCACAGCTGGATTTGATTAAATCTGCAAGGTTTGTGAAATTAAATGTGTATTAGATATTCAGAGATTTGTTTAAATGATGTTAGCGAATTTGCTGAAGAGCTAACTTGCATTGCTGCTTGTTGTGAATGTGATCAAGCACAATGCAAGGCCTCTTTCCTCTGTTTCTCACATTTAAGGTCAGAAAATTGATTAAAGGGGTGGTATAAGGCCCTTTTCACAAGATGTAAAATATGTCTTTGACGTCCCAAGAGTGTGTATGTGAAGTTTTAGCTCAAAATACCCCGCAGATATTTTTATATAGCATGTTTAAGTTGTTATTTTTTGAGGCTGAGCAAAAACGCACCGTTTTGTGTCTGTTCATTTAAATGCAAATGAGCTGCTGCTCGCAGCACAGAGGGTGGAGCTTCAACAGCTTGTGTCATTTTACCTCACACAGACATGCACTGAAAATTTCAACAACTTTTAGACTTTTATGTTAAAACTGGAGTCAGATGATGTCAACGAAGTCAATGGAGAGACTCAAGAAATTACAACATGTAGAATGCAACAGGACATTTCTGAATGGTTAGTTGATGAATTTATGTAGCTGATGTGTAGTTATATTCTAGTCATTGATTAGCATATTCTGTCTTGATAATCTATAAATCGTGTTCAAGGGGTTTATGTAAATTCTAGGCTTGGTGATGTCACTAACCTGGGAGGAATGTTGTGTAGTCCCTTTTGTTGTAGTCCTTAAAAAGCAGAAAAGTTAGAAAAGTGAAATCATAATCAACCACCCCTTTAATGCTGACATCATTAACATGAAATCTGTAGAATTGTGAACTTTGTTTTAACAAACTGTAAAGTATATTCTTTTTACTTCTAGAATTTTCTCATTGTTAGAATGTTTATTTTATTGGAATTAAGTTATATGTAGTCCAGTTTTTCACAAACAAAGAGTGACAGCATCACGTTCATGTGAAAAAAAGTTTAACATCATCAATCTTTCAGGGTCATTTATATGACGTCAGATTGTTTTCAGAAGTTTTGCATCTAATATAGCCCAGTTCTGTGGATGTTATTAATTTATTTGTTTATTTTTGGAACAATCCTAGTCTCTACAGTGTGAACCAATGATCCAGTTTGGCAATACGTAGTATCTAACTGCTGAACACTACTAATTGCTTACTACAAAATCAACATAATGACAGGAAGATTTTAATCAATGAAGGCATTTAAACAGTCAGAGAAGGGGTGTGTCCTTTTAAGGCGTGGCTCCTTTAGTGCTGCAGTGTTCTGCTGCAGTCCCTCCTTCTTTGCTCCAACGCACACGTAGCCTACATGTACAGCATTTTGTTCATTTGCACATGAAGTCTAAACAAACAGAGAGCAGATTCTTATTGATTTTTGTAATTAAGCCTTGTTTTGGACTCGGCCAGTGAAGGTTACTGAAAACTGAATAAAATATAAGCCTGTTTTACTGAAAAAGGTTCACAAATTTTGGACGATAATATGTGACATTTTAACATGACAACGTGGCATTTTTTTTCAAGAATGAAAGAATATACAAGAATTAAACTTATTATCAGGAAAATATATATTTGTTTGTGTGTGTGGAATAAGTACCATCTGTTTTTAAAATTGTACTGTCAGTGATCCATTCAGCTCTCTTCAGTGTGTTTATTTGTGTGGATGAGAAAGAGAGAGACATTGCTGGAAATGCTGGGATAACTGCCCATTTTACTCTCCACGTCCCACCTGACTGTGCATTACCATGCACTGCACTGCTCGGTGCTTAAAAAAATTCCTGCTGTGAGCCAGAGCTGATCTGGAGCTATTTGTAATCAACTAGTTCTAGGCTTCTACAATTTGCAAAAAACAGGATAGCTCTTTTTAGAAAAGTCAAGTTGTGAAATGGCAAAACTTGTAGAGCAGTAGAATATAAAGTCTATTTTTGGATCAGGGGTTGTTTTCTTGTGGAACTAACCTCAGCAAAATATTTTTTTGCCTAACTAGGTCCACTGTGTCCAAATATATGGGTTTGCATGTGATTTAAAAAAAATATCAAATTTCCTTGGTTACAGCAGTAGAAGTGTAGCCTGACTGCGTCAGACTTCGTACTTCCGCTCTATTTCAGTTCGCTTCTGTACTCGGTCTAAGACATCGACATGTCTCTCAGTTTTCCTCCGGCCTGAAAACATCCAGCCAGTCAACGAACAGAGGGGGCAGGCTGAGAGCCGTGACGTAGACGCTAAGCACTAGAGATGCTCCGATCAGCATTTTTGGGGCCGATCATTGATTACCGATCACCAAAATCATGATCTGCCGATTGCCGATCACTGCCGATCACAGAATGGCAGGGGAATGGGAATCTTTTATCTATAATCTAGCAGAGTTTGCACCATTTGTAGAAATGTGTTTATTTAATTGTATTTAGAAAATGAGATGTCTTAAGGCTACTGTAGGCCAACTTTCCAAATAAGACAGAGTAACATAAAATGATTCCAAACAAAAAGGGGTCAGGCAGACCAACACACATCAGATCAGCCTAATGGGAGGGGATCAAGTTACACATACTTGGAAATTGTAGCCACTTAATACACCGACTACATTTACTAATCGGCAACAAAATGTACAACTTGTTACACCAAAACTGGCTACTGACAAAAGGACAAAACTATCGCAAGTTTTTTTTCTGTTATTATTATGAACGTCTGATGTAGTTGAGCAGAATGCTCTTTTATGAAGTTAATACTTCATTAAAGAACATATTTAATGAGATTATGCCTGAAAAGGTTTTGGATTTTTTATGTTAATTTAAAAATATATAGGCCTATTGTATAAAATTACTTGTTGTTTATATTTGTTTTGTTTTATTGTATATGATATTTGTATTTTTATAATTGAATTTTTGCCATGAAAATAGCTTTGAATGCTGACATGGCATTAAATAAAAGAATCTGAATCTGATGTAGTTGAGGAACCAACTACATCAAATAAAAAAATACCACCACCACTTTTGAAATGTCTCGCGGCACGAATGTACCAATACAAATAAATAAAACATCTCCAGTTAACTAGCAGAGCATCATTTTGTTCATTTGTTAAAAAGAGGCGCTCTAGGGCTGAAATGTTTTTATTTTTTTATCAAGTGATCAAAGTGCTCGTTGCCGCAGCGATCAGTGGCGCGGATACTGTGTTCTGTTGTGGCTCGCGCGGTGCACGTGGTCTTCACTCGGACACGCGCTTCAATCCGTTGAGGGACTCCCTATTCGTTCCGGTGATTTGAAGGAGAACTCATGTTGCCACTGCCAAGCTCCGCTGTGCTGTTGTGTGCCCGTGCGCCACGCATGCAGAGTAATTTACGTCACGTGAACGGCTTTTTTGATCGGCGCTTTTGGGGTTCGCCGATCAATCTATTTTTAGCCAATATCGGCCGATCATGATCGGCATCCGATCAATCGGAGCATCCCTACTAAGCACCGAGTTTAAGATTGTATTTTAGGTTAGGTAAATCGAAAACGACCGAGGATATGGAGACACGGGATGCAATTCGCTCTGTTGTGGAGAATATTCCCGGCATTTGCAAACTGAAGCCCGAACAAGAAGAGTGTTTGTTAAACATTTTGAATGGAGGTGATGTTGTTGGCCTACTCCCAGGGGCGGACTGGCCATCGGGAATACCGGGAGCAATCCCGAACGGCCGGTCCATTTCAGGCCGAAGACCGGCCGGTGGTCAAAGAGTTTTTATTTAATTTTTTATGATATGATGCGCAACCGGCCTAACCGGCCGCTCAGCTGCAGCATGTGTGTGTGTTTCAGACCGGGCCATGCCAATACTTTAAATCTGAGGGGGGATACGAGCGGCCCCTCCCAACTTGGACTGATCCTCGTTTTTCCTTGACATCCGAATGGCTCAAACTAGGCGCCGATCAAAGGAGTTTACTTTTGGTCATGTTTGGCGGGTTTGTGTGAATGCAACAGAGACGGACGGTAAACATGGCAAAAAGAAGGAAAGAAGAGAAAGAAATGGGTGGGGCCGAAAACATAAGAATTAAAAAAGAAAAAAATGTTGGCACAAGAGGCAGCTAAATGCGCCAAATTAACAGAACTTTTCCGTACTAAAAAGGGTGCAGCCAGAGGTGCAGATGAGGAAGGACCCAGCAACGTGGACAGGACAGGTGCACAATTAGTGATATATTAGTGATTTATTATACACTGAAATTGCTTATATTTGCATTTAAATATTGGTATTTATTACATGGCTTGGTAGAATACCAATGTAGAATGCGGTCGGTTTCTTGATAACAGATATTTATTCCTTACATGTTATATTTTTATAGATATATTATATACTGACTGTACACGTGACATACTGTGACTTGACAAATGTGTTCGAGATTAGGTTTTGCTGACCTGGTTGCGTTAGTGCAGTGGTGACTTGCTTATACAACCTAAAGAGGCAGGTGTCATCCTAAAATTTCTTGAATGTCTTCAGTGTAATCTGATTTTCTTTCAAACCATAAAAACACTATTAGAATAAAAATAACTGCAAAAAAATCCTTCTGCTCGTGCACCAAGGTCACTCGCATAAAAGGCCTCTCCATCTTAAAGTCCCGGGCTGAATTTCAGTCCCAGTACGTCCCTGCCTACTCCCGACAGGTTTTGGGAAAGTTTAATTTATCAACTATTACCGATCGTCAGCGAGAAACTGGGCAGGCCAAAGGCCGGTGTTTTGACGATTCATGCTACCCATCGAGATTTGCTACTTACTGGTTATGCGCATGTGCAGACTCACAGTTTTTTTAACAAAAGATACATTTTCATGTGTTATAATGTCATTTCCCTTTAAAAAATGCTAACTACCATATGAATATTTGTACGGTCAGCCAGCTGAACAAGAATAACTGAAAGTTTCAGTTACTAAGGAAAGGTGTGCTTTGACAAGTCAAAGATGAATATTTGATGATCATTTTTAGTACTTTTCACACCGTTTTAAAAATAAAAACAGTAGTCTACAGTATACAGTAGCTACTCATAACTTAGAATTGTATTATAATTGTATTTCATATAATATTAATCGACATTCTGTGATCGATTCGCGCTACGATAGCATTTTTCGACAAGGCAGCACAAATCGTCAGAACACCGGCAAGGCGATGGGCTGGGACAACGCGTCGACGTCATAGATGAAGTCGACGCAAAAAATACGTCGACGCAAAATATGCGCGTGGATTCGTCAGACCCAAGACAAAGATGGCGGCGCCGGAGAGTAGTAGCTGACTGGATTGTTGACTATACTGCGCGCATAACATACATAGCGCGCGTACGGCAGAGAGGGAGAGAGCGAGAGACACATGCAAGGTCTCTCGCTCTCTGCCGTGTACGCTATGTATGTAATGCGCGCAGTATGTTCTCTCGCATGCGTGCTCTAGATTCTGGGAGATTTGAACTAATTTGCGGGCATCAGGGAGACGCTATCAATATGCGGGGGACTCCCGGAACTTCCGGGAGACTTGGGATGTCTGGGGTGCGGAGTGTCAAAGTTTTATTGAATGCTACCCTCTGACTAAGAATGCATTACTTTGCGCTTGTATAGTCTTTTATTTTGGAATTTTAAGAGCAATAAACATATATTGCAATGTTAAGGAATTCATGTTTTTTCATTCAGATATGTAAATCAACATGTATAAATTGCTATTAGTCAATTAATGGGGAGATAATCAATAATCGAATCGAAATCGAATCAGACTGGAAAAATGAATCGTTAGATTAATCGATGCAGCGAAAAAATAATCGCTAGATTAATCGTTAAAAAAATAATCGTTTATCCCAGCCCTAGATAGTTGTGATTGTGTCCCCCTTGGTTGCACTCATGTAGGATCAGGTTAAGGAGGCAGCAAAACTCGGTCAGCCATGTTCACTCCGGTATTTCGCTCTATGGTTTCGTTTTCGCATCATGCATGTGTTTACACATGGAAGTTCGGATGTTCGATGCGGCTGAGCTGGCGAATAACACACGTCATAACCAAACGTTATGTGATTGGCTTTACGGGTAACCAATGATTTTATACTACATTCTATGCTAGATCTATGCTACATCCTTCTCTTCATGAAGTGTGGGGTGAGAACACTAGAAAGAGTGACTGAGTGATAGGGATGGGCATTTTTCAAAAATATTGCATTCGAATATTCGGCCTCATAAAAATCGAATATTCGAATATCCGTTTATTTAAATGATGTTTAACGAAAAATACCTTATTTTTTAAGTTTAATTTTTTTCTATGTTTTTGTCACCATTTCTGAACAAGCTTACAATTAGGCAATATACACAACAAGCTTACAATATATGTTAAAGTTTTATTTTAGTTGAAAACATTAAACAGTAGGCCTGTTTAAAGAAAAAATATAAAAAACAAAAGCATTAATAAAAGCATGCTCAAGCAGCGCGAACGGAAAAAAAACGCCCAATAAAGCAGATTGCTCAGAACGTACACACACACACAAACTCGAGTCAGCATATGATTATCGTGTTTATATTGTTTCACGTTTATATTGAGAAAAACAATAATATCCACATGCAGGGGCGCCGCCAGCAATTTATGCTCGAGTGAGAAAAGGCGCTTTGCTGTCAGAGACACAAAGATAACGGTGATCCAAGTTTCTAACAGCACTTTGCGTTTTCTGTTCTTAAACCGGTCTCCCTCAACGAACAATGAGATCAGATCCATGTCCCCTGAGATTTTTCTGGATGGCAGCTCATCAGGACACAGCATGAATCCTGAATACATGATCGCAAAAAGAAGGTTGCAATGTCCCATCTGTCTTTTGTCTTACGACATCTTTCCTTTGTTTCTCTCATTCTGTCTCTTTCTCACCCCTGACTCAGCGGTGGGGGTGGGGCTAACCCTATAGATTGCCCAATAAGACAATGGGCATTCCCTGTACTGTGGCTTTGTTATAGATGACCATTTCACCACATTGATCAATAAACATGTTTCCCCTGTGTCACAATTTCACATTTAAATAAATGTAAGCTCTAAAATGGACAGAACTAATCTGTTTTATAAAATGCATTCTTTTTCAGATGTTTCAACAAATTTAGTTTACATCTAATACAATAGAAAAACAACTAAACTAGTCTCAAAGGTTTAATTTTAAGCTACCTTTTAATTTTTGTCAACTACTATATATTCTCCTGACCTATTCAGAATACTTTTCATATTTTCAATATTCTTGATTTTTTTGTTGTTGTTTCACCTCATCTCTCTTTCTCTTTGGTTCTTTATGCATTTTGTCTGTTCGTTACAAAAAACTGAGATACTACATTCTTTCTTTTTTTGTTGTTGCTTAATCTGTTTATTAAACTTTTACAATAACAGGATACAGGTACAAGAAAATAGGGAAAAATATTATTCCCACTCCAGCCCTAACCCCACACACGCATTTGCAAATATTAAGTATATATAGAGAGGTGTTTAGACATACATGCACACAAAATCATACACGCCTCAACAGATTCGAGCCACCATCATGATAACATCTTATTTTTTAAATTGACAGGATGTAGAAGTAGTAATAGAATTGTATACCTGATTTTTTTCCAAATGAATATTGCATCTCGGAGCCAGTTGTCAAAAGATTGAGGGAAATTTTGTTTCCATAACAGGAGAATGTGGTGTCTAGCCAGTAATGTTAGGAAGGCAAAAGTGTTTGCAGTATAATCGGATAGGCCATTGACATTTGGGGAGAGTCCAAAAAGTGCAACCAGAGGACAAGGCACAATCTGTTTCTTTGACACTGAGTAGAAGTAATTAAAAATTGATAGTCAGAAAGAAGTTATTGATGGGCATAACAAAAAACATATGTATTAAATCAGCCGGGGCCTGATGGGAATGCTCACGAAGGGGATCAATACCCTGTTTACCCAGTTAAATTTTTTTGCTAGCATCACTTTTGTCCAATAAACACAATGAATAAATTTTAATTGAAGGAGGAGTATGGACACGGAGCAGGATCTGATTTCAAGTCTCTTCTTCAAATGTAAGCTCTTTACCACTGCTGTTTAATAAAGGAGAGAGAGAGGTGGTGATGGAAGAGATCAGTCTGTATAAAGTGGACAATGTACCCCTTTTGTCTAGGGCTTCTTCAAGAATATGACATATCTGGGATTTTAGTGGGTGATTCGGAAAGTCAGGGAATTAATTTTTATCAAATGATACTACATTCTAATTTTGTCTCATGGGGAGGGGTTGATATGGGAAACCTCTGAAAAAGACCACCATCTTTCAGAATCAAGTACATTTTGAACCTGTATAAATTATTTATACCTGTATAAGATTAAATTTTTTTTTGATTAAATACTTTTTGAGTTGAATTTGGTTAAATTTGGCCTTTATTAGAGTGGGTCAGTAACAGGATCTCAAGGATGCCCCAATTAACAGATAGAGCTGTCCTGGATCCAGATTTAGTGTTTAACCCAGTAATTGCAGATTTTCTCATGTTCATGTATTACACATACACTTGGTCAGATTGTTATTTGTTGCGTTGTTTCTACCATAGTTTTATGATTTTGACAACCAAATTATATGAAATATTTCCAGATCAGCAGATATTATGAAGAACAATTTAAACTGATATTCAGACCTAATAGAATATGACACTATTCAGTGTCTCATGAATAGACGATTTTAGTAAATCCGAATCTGATGTTTCAAAACTAGACTGACTTTTTTAAATATCCAAAGCATGTTTATGAGCATTGAGCAAATGTACATCAGGTCAGATATATCTAAATTTGTCTTGATACATAGACCCTGTCCAAAATGGAAACCTAAGCCCTCACAATCTTACTCTGAGTCCACACTTTCGTGACATGACGCTGCTTTGACTTTCTGGTAGAAGTCTGCTGCGTAGCTTGCGGGCACTTGCGAGCCCGGCTAAAGTGCGCATTGCCTATTAGCCGCAAAGGGGGCGCTCGCGATCTCCCTTCTGAAACCTAAAGTGACAAATGGGACATCCCACGGTCTTTTGAACTTGAGCATGCAAGTCCATAAGACTGCAAGTGCACATGAAGTGTGCCATTTAGGACAGGGGCACAGGTCATGGATCAGCAGTCGTCTTTTTTTTTTTTTTTTTGCAGTTATGCTGTGAAGAATAATGTTAAATTATTTTCTGTTTTGATTAGGAGAGTGAAGAGTCAAATGGAAATAGTTAAAGCGGTTGGACTTCTTTGAGATATTGCTATTTTTCAACTGCTCACACAAATCTATCTCTCTATCTCTCTCTCCCCCTCTCTCGATTCTGTAGCTCAAACTTGAGGATCGGTCTATTGTGCCTAGAGACTTTGTCCGGCGAATGAATTCAAATGTAAGTTGTATTTTTATCACTTGTATTTAAGGACAAAACAATGTACAGAATAATAGAGAGAGTGTCTCAGAGGCTTGGACTTTACTAGAATGCCTAGAACTACTAAAAAGTCCAGTTATATAGAAAGGATTGTAGTATAGACTTATAGTCTTCAATTTTTTTTTATGATGACAGTATTAGTACTTGAAGGTGTGCTGTGGTTATTAATTTGTTCTTTGAATCCTGCAGGATAAACAGTGTGGCATTGTGACTAACATAAACACCAAATGTGCAGTGAAACTTGTTGGAACCAACTGTGTTCTATATCCTGTAAATAGCAAAGACCTGCAGCACGTCTGGGTGAGTAAAAAAAAAAGAAATTTCAGCAGGTGTTATATAGTGGTCTATATGGGTTTTAATAGATTATTAATGGAAATTATAATAAATGCAAAAACTAACAATGAAGAAATATTTCTGTAAATTAAAATGGGTTTGGAAATGTGTACTACATTATTAACTATATAGAAATGTCTTTTAGTTTCATTTTCATTTTGAATGGTCTTTTTTTAATTCACATATAAATGCATACAAAGAGCACATTACAGTACATATGGTAAACAGGGAAACTTGTGCTTGCTTCACACCCTTGAACAAACCTCCTTAGTTCTCTTGCAGCATGCATGTTTGAGCTTCCATGCATATACCATATGGGATGAGCTCTGTCTAATTTCTATGCATATGTGTCAATATTTTTTTTGATGTCAATTAAAGCCTAAATTAAATTTGTTATCTTGGTAACGGGAGGTTGCACAATGTCCTAAATGTAGGGAATGCTAATAATTGTGTTAGCTGAGGAGGAAAAAAATTATTCTTGTGGAGGGAACATTATCATAAGGGATTAAAAATGAAAACTCTACTGACACTCAATAACTAATATTAATAGTAATTTCAATAAAGCATCTTAAAATTGATGACTAATTGATGGTTAACTAACTATGTATCTGTGTTTTGTACCTGTCTACAGTCATTTATGTATGGTGACTACATTGTATATGATTTCTGGCTTGGAAAAGTGTATGATCTCAGCATCCAAATCGTTGTGAAGCTTTCCAACGGTGCACGGTAATGTAATCACTATGTAATGTAATCACAATGTAATCACAAATATCTTATTACTTCACGCCAGTGTGGGTCATGCAGTATGATGCTAAACATGTTAAACCTTTAATCTTGTTCAAGTGCAACTCCACAGTAGAGAAGAAAGAATGCTACATAAACTGACTTTTTAGGATTTGTACTGAAGTGTTGTTTAATACAGTTAATTTTTTCACTGTAGATGTTCTATGAGTGAGGAAGATGGTGCAAAACTCTATGATATTTACCCTCACGTCAGTGATGTGGTAGGTGCCAAGAATGTTTGTGTTCTTGTCTGCATTATCAATTATGTGGTCTTTTTTTGTTGTCATATAATATTCATTAGGGCTGGGTGATATAACGGTATTCACAGTGTGTCAGTAGAAATATGCCGGCCAAGTCATTTTTATTTGCCCCAGTGTTATACTGTGCTATAAAAAACCTTTTCCCCAAGTTTCACAGACAAGGCTTAAGCCTAGTCCCAGACTAAAATGCATGTTGGAGCTGTTTTAACTGAAAGCAACTTGCACTGAGATATTTTAATATACCGGTAAGTTAGTGCAAGTTGCTTTCAGTTAAAACAGCTCCAACATGTCATGTCAGTACCATTGTTTTGTTTCAACTGCACACCAGTAATGTTTTTTTCTAAGGCATGTTTATAAAAGCTACTTAAATGTCCTAATTAACTAAGGCCTAATACCAGGGCCGGAGTGGGGCCGCTTTTCAGCCCGTGAGTTTCAGGCCCAAGACCGGCCCACTTTTTTCATGGTGGTGGAAATTGGATAAATGAAGCAACAGTTCAACTCTTACTATTGTGTAGTTTTTATTAATACCATGGTTCAACAATAATGTAAAGGTTAAATAATAATTCACTTAAGCTGAGAAGTTAAAAAAATATCATGGTCATTAACATTTTTCTGCACGGGTATCAAATTGTGGTAATTTACTCCTTTACTACACCCACTTCTGAACAAACAATACATTTTGGTTTATAATGCACCGTCATATACTGCTCTTTCTTAAAATTTCTTGCCTTAATTACATTTAATATTTTGCTTGTGAATAGGTTAACAATGCTACAATGGTATTTGCCGAATAAATACGTTGCAGCAGCGTTGCTAATGCGAATCATTACTAGGCCTATCTCTCTCTACCTGTTGCCACTTGTTCACATGTCCTCTTGAAAATAAATCTGTAAAGCTTGACACATTTTGGCAGCATCCTCCCTGACACATGCAGTTACGGCCCAGCTATCGGTAGCCTACTACCTGAGAAAACGTTTTGAAAAAGACGGGCTATGGACCCAACCAACTCTATTTGGAAGAGGAGGGGAGAACTCCCTTACATGGTACAACCCAGGCAGAGGCTGTGCGCTGCGGTGTTAGAATGCGGAACGTGTGTAGCCTTTAAGAGAAGATGGAACACGTGACAAATGTAAAAAAAAAATAAAAATATTAAAAATTCTTCGACAGGCCCAAAAGTGAAGCGGCCCACCGGGAATTCTCCCGATTACCCACCCCTGGCCTGCCTAATACTGGCTTAATTTAACCCCTGTCTGTGAAACCTAGGCCATTATGTTTAATTTATGCATTATGCAGTCAACTTGTTGAATGTGTCTCAGTGTGAAATGTTGCTCTGCCTTTTACTCCAGGGTTTGTTCTTTGACGATGCCTATGGGTTCTATCCGGGTCAGGTTTTGATTGGGCCCTCAAAGGTTTTTGCTAACGTGCAATGGCTGTATGGTGTGAAGCCTGTTCTCAGTAAGAAAAGCAAGTTCAGAGTTGTTGTGGAGGAGGTAAGACAAAAGTTTGATTCCAACTGAGACAAGAGTTCTGTAATTGGGACTGTCGAAATAACGATACCAAATCAGGCTTCTGCTACATGTCTCAACATGTTTTAATAATTTACATTTCTAGTTGTATGTCTCGTGCAAGAAATCTGTGTATAATTACAGGTTCAAGTGGTGGAGCTAAAGGTGACATGGATTACAAAAAGTTACTCTCCAAAGGGGTCAGACAGTGTCTTTCCACCGCCTTCAACCATCACACAGGAGAACCTTTGCAGGTACAATCAGCTTTTCACACTGCAGTTTTATCATTTTGATTATTTATAACTAGGGCTGTCGATTGATTTAAAATTTAAAACAAATTATTCACACGCCTATTCACTAAACTGCCAAAAAGATTGTCACAGAGATAGATAGACAGTAATCCAAAGAGGCAAAGACCAGTGAAATCTCAACAGATGTTTGGCATCCCATGAGCTTTTTTAACAGTAAATATTTAACTTTTTTCATTTCCATGTTGTAAATAATCTTATCACTGACCTGAAAAATATTCATGTCTTTCTTTCTTCAGTGGAAAAGAGATTAAGTTTTTTGAGGAAAACATTTCAGGATTTTTCTCCACACAATGGACTTTAACGGTAACCAAATTGTTGAAGTCCAAATCAATGGAGTTTCAAAGGGCTTTGAAGAGCTTCAAAGGGCTCTGCACGATCCCAGCTGAGGAATAGGGTCTTATCTAGCGAAACAATCAGTCATTTTCAAAAAAAAAAAAAATGTATATACTTTTTAACCACAATTGTTCGTCTTGTGCTGGTCTGCGACGCGCCAGGCATTACGTAATCACTTTGGAAAGGTCACGCTGGACGTAGACGGAAGTACCGACCCATTGTTTTAAACATCCAGGATACGCACACGAAAGCACCATTTTAAACAATAAACTGACACAAAGACATAAATATTTCATTCAACATACAATCAAATTTGAACAATCCTCCTTCTCCACGCTTGTAAACAATGGGGTGTTACTTCAGTCTATGTCCAGCGTGGCCTGTCCAACGTGATTGCGAAATGCCTGGTTGGTCACAGGCATTACGTAAGATGAACAATTTTGGTAAAAAAATATATACATTGTTATTTTTTTTATAGAAAATGACTGATCGTTTCGCTAGATAAGACCCTATTCCTCAGCTGGGATCGTGCAGAGTAGGGATGGGAATTGATAAGATTTTATCAATATCAATGCCACTAACGATTCTGCTTATCGATCCGATTCTTTAACGATTCTCTTATCGATTCCTGATAGCACTGTGTGGAAAAAAGTAGTCTTTTTCGGGGGAAAAAACAAGTGGTTTTATTTGTTTTAAAGCTTACACTTGACTAAGCAAACTATACTTTTTATGTAATTTATGTAATAAATGGAACCTTATTGTACAGTGTTACCGATTAGTTACACACCGATTAAACGTCCTGTGAGTTCAGTGTTGGAAAGATCAGTTGTTTTAACCATTCATTAAAACGAATCGGTTCAAATGAGTCATTAGTTCGCGAATTGGACGTGTCATTATCGGACGTGTGCCGGCGGTTGGGGTGTGTCATCTCATCACAGAAAACATTTCATCACTGGATCGTATTTTTCGTTTATTTGAAGTGTGGTTTTTGTCAGCTGAATGTGCGGAACAGTTTTCAGAGAAGATAAGGCAACGTATTTTAGCACAATTCACACCCAGCGGCAATTCAGGAAAAACAAATCTCCGAATGCTCCACATGAAACTTTAGTCTCCCGACCTTACCATCGTGTTGTTTATTTTGATTAATATGTGCAAGGGAGAGAGAGGAAGACAGCGCTTAGTTTTGAGACGGTGAAGCCTACTTTCGCCTTGCTCCGAAGAGAGAGAGTGCGCGCGCGCGACCGGCGCTCTCTCTCTCTCTACTCGTTCAATTTAACATGCGCCCTGTCACAAGCGCAGCGCTTCATCTACATTACCAGAGAGAGACAATTTTACTCACTGATCAAATAAGACTTTGGCAGTACAAAAATTCGCTTTGGACGCCGTGCTATGGTGCTTGATAAAGGGCAAAAGGGACAGTTTTGAGTTCACGGTCTGTATACATACCATGGTTGACTCAGAGAAGGAGCATCGATAAGAGGACTCGTTAACGTCGAGGGCATACAATATCGATGGATCGTAAAATTCAGAACCGGTTCTCGAGTGGAACCGGTTTTCAATTCCCATCCCTAGTGCAGAGCCCTTTGAAGCTCTTCAAAGCCCTTTGAAACTGCATTGATTTGGACTTCAACAATTTGGAGATCCAGATGTTACAATTTTTCAATTAAATATTTTCTTTTGACTTTCTCTAATGTTCAGGGTGAAGCGACTTGGGTACTTTGATCATACTCAAAGGCAACTTGGGGAGAGATCCCTGTATGTTTTTCCTGCCAAGAGTGAAACCACACGGATAACTTGTGAGGGGCCAGAGGGGGCACCTGCTCACCCTGAGGACCCTGTTGTACGAAAGGTATGGATGATTTAACCATATCTGGCATGTCTTTTGAAAAGCAGATTCTTTGTTGTTAGAAGTTCTGCTGAGTATAGGTGTCTAAAGTATCAGTACCGCTGCACTAACTTGATTCTACAGTATCAGTAGTACAGAGTACCTAATCAGTCTGGTACCAGAGTGATTTAAGAAGATTTGGGGCAATGTGACGTACTTTTGCACAAGCCCCGCCCATGACTGTTTACTGACATTGCCGTATTAGTATAGACCCGCCACGATTGAGCTATACACAGTCCGCCATTGTTTCGATGCCAGAACAGCTGTAGACTGTGTATTATTCAGTCCCTCCATAAAAATGCGATTATGCGATTGCATGATTCAGTGCATAATCAGCCAAAGTCCGCATATTTTTGCGGGGGGCGCATTTTTTCAAATAGGCCGCACTTTTTCAAATACGCCGCACTTTCACCGCATAGATTGCCGATTTTCGTGCAAAATATGCGGGGCCTGCATGATTTCATATTCCTCGCATTTTCATTGCAAAAATGTCACATATATCTTTATATATACATTAACCCTCTGAGGTCGTCGCTTTTTTCTTATCAGTGCAAAAGAAACTCAAAATACTCTGTTGATTTTGATCTAACATATTAACCCTCTGGGGACCAGAAACGCGCCGGCGCGTTTTGCTCGTTTTTTTCACATAGCAGAAAAATAGACTTAAAGTACTACCATAATTTCTGTTCATATAGAGTTAAGAAATATGAGAAAATAATCTGTTAAATGTCTACTTTTTTATGTGCCCACATACAATCGAAATGAAATATTGTGCTTTTGTAAAATAAAGAATATAAACAGGGTGTGCGTTCTGCCTCTCAGTCACCGTGAACTTTTTTCCTGGAGCACGTCTCTAATCTTCAACAAAACTCAGCAAATACTATTCACCCAGACATGAGCAATATATCTTTTAAATCATTTGAGTTTGTACTTTTAAATGATCCGATTCAAAACTAAAATAAATATTCTCCGTTTATGTAATCTATATAAAAAGAGAGACGTGTCAGCCATTCTAATTATCTTTCTCTCAGCTCATTATCTCCGGTAATGTGACACGCCCACAGAGAGCACGCGCTATTCAAACGCAAATACGTGAAGCACCACATTGAGACGCGTTAACGCCCATAAACTCTGAAAACACACTATATTTTTTAGTCAGATTAATCTACTGTCATCTTGAGCGGCTATGAGGAACAATCCTGGGACATTTACCTACCTCAGAACAAGTGCTGGTTTATTTTCACCACGAGGAGGAGCAACAGATTCAGCTGAGAAGTGTGTAAGTGTTTTATGCTTGTGCTTTGTTCTAATCGCGATATAGAATAACGTTAGTGTCTGTAAACGGAAAAATAGTATACTGTTTAAATGTGAATCATGTTTCTGTGTGTGTGTGTGTGTGTGTGAATGAATGAATGAATGAATGAACGCACAGATACGCACTGTTATAGACGAAATAAAAGACATTTTGTTGACTAGTTTTGGATAGAGTATAAAGTTTTTACTCTAAAATAGACATCAAATAAGCTTTGGTAGGAGTTTCTGCTCATATGTTAAATATATAGTATGTTTTGTCAATAAACTAATCAACTAAGATGTTATAGTCTAGTGTTTGTTCCAATCCAAGCTAAATCAAAATAATGAATCCTCAACTTTGAAATATGTATGATCAAACTAAGACATTTATGGAAAAGACAATTTTCTTTTCAAGATTTTTCCAACTCTAACTTTGAACTGAAATAAAACCTTGTCTATATGGTGAAGGGTGTGTGATAGATGTGTCCAGACGTATGCACCCTGTATTTTAAAGAAGAACATTTAATTATTTGTGATAAATTTTTCATTCACAAAGAATTCAAGGACATTATTCATGTCCCTAAAGGTTGTAGTTTTCCTCATTTTTTTAATTAAGGCATTACGATTTTTTATTCCTCTTTTTAGTCAACTTTAGCATGGGTGTGTTCACTTATTCTAAGCAGTGTGTGTGTGTGTGTGTGTGTGTTGTAAATAAATCCAAACAATCTAAAAGCCATTCTTTTTTAAATCTCCTCATTCTTTCTGCAAGGCTCTTCATAATGATATGGCCTGATAGCACCTAATAGGGCCAATATGGGAGGGTCTTTGTCTTTCTCAGGTGTGAAATGGATACATACTAATGAGAGATCAAGCCTCCTCGCATAAAGCTTTCTCAAACAAAACACGTCATACACATTCTAAAAGACTTTATTGACTTATCTGAATGAGTAGTCAGGATGTTTCTCACATAGTTTTGGAGCAAATATTCTAGACTATGTGATACAATTTGCAAAAGTCTTGTGAAGAAATAATCAATATGTGTTTCGTGGCCTTATTTCAGAAACTTTTATTTTAATTTTTTTCAATAACCACGCATAAATAATATTCTCTCAAAAATACAAACATGTACATGCATGTTGCTAACATATTATGGTAGCCCCGTGTGTGCTATATAGAGTGAATTTACACCTTTGCCATTAACATGTTTATAAATAACTGAAAAAAGCACAAATGTCAGTGCATGTCAAAACATCCCAAGGGCCCCAAAAAACCTTTGGTCCCCAGAGGGTTAAGTGTTGTACATCATTAGATCCTGATAAGTGTCTATTTTTTTGTGGATACTCACAATAAAAATTTCCGCAATTTTCGTGTTGTGATTTTCGCCAAATAATGAAAAACAAACATGATGCGCGTTCTGCCTTCTCTCTGTCAGTTAAGTCCATTCTGAAACGCATCCGAAAATTAACTGTAATTCCGCGAATACTTGTCATACAGGCACGAGTGTTTTTCCAAAATGAAGCTTGAACTCTCTTCTTTTAAATGAATTAATTTATATATATATATATATATATATATATATATAAAAAAAATATTCTCAGTTTATGTAATCTGTATGAAAAGAGAGAGATGTCAGTATTTTTCTTTCCAGCTCATTATACCTAATTACGCGTTGACCCTCTGAGGTCTAAGGATTTTTGGGGTCCTTGAGGTGTTCTGACATGCTCTGACATTTGTGCTTTTTTCAGTTATTTATAAACATGTTAATGGCAAAGGTGTAAATTCACTCAATATAGCACAAACGGGTCTACCGGAATTTCTCAGCAACAATTATGAAACATGTTTGTGTTTTTGAGAGAATATTGCTTATGCATGGTTATTGAAAAAACTAAAACTTAAAGTGTCTGAAATATGGCCACAAAACACATACTAAATATGTGTCCACAAGACTTTTGACTAATCAGTGTTGTTGCCTAGAATTTTTGCTTCAAAATGATCTGAAAATCATCCTGCCTAATCATTTACACAAACACATACACTGATTTAAATTTTATTAGAGACCTTTGGTTTGGAAAGGCAATATGCGTGGAGGCGTGTTCACACCTGAGAAGACAAAGGCCGGATAATGTGCCGCATAATGAGCTGCATATTAATTAGCCCTTTCACACAGGTGTGTCACAGGATCCCAAAGAATGCAAGGACAAAAGAAATGATCTATATAGTCTATACATATTTTACAATTAGAAATTGTAACCAATTACAAATAGGTTACAATTACAACAATAATTACAATTTTAACAATATTTCAAGTGTATTTCTTTGTAAAAACTATACAATTTATCATACGTATTAAAAAAGGGTAAGGATTCATTAGTTTGAATATTGGAACAAACACTATAATAACATCTTAGTTGATAATTCAATATACCTACTTTATTTTTGACAAAACATCATACTATAGTATATTTAACTATGAGCAGAAATTGGTGAACAAAAGCGTACCTATTTAATGTGACAGTAGTCTTTTTTTGTACAGTCAAAACTTTATAATCTATACAAAACTAATCACAAAATCGTGTCTAAATATTCATATTTAGTCTGTAATATATTGTGTATGATATATTAGTATATACATGTGAATTTGCAGCTTGTTGCTTATTCAGACATTTTATTTCAACATATTTCAGTCTATTTTTACTCATCTTAGTAGGCTATAGCAATATAGTTTGTATGTGTTGTTCATGTAAACATAACGTTTACTAATGTAGGTGCGAGAGTGAATGAACGGCACAGACACGCGCTGTGTAACTGTAGTAAACAAAGCGCGTGCGCCTTTGCCGTTCACTCATCATTTAGCCTACACACAGACACGCAATTCATATTTAAACAGTCTTTTTGCGGTTTACAGTCCGACAAATTCAATATCACGATTAGAACAAAGCACTAGAATAAATGACTTACTACATCAGCTGGATCCGTTGCTCCTCGAAATGAAACTACCAGCACTTCTGGTACATTTTCCAGGATTAGATAGTATTATTCCTCACAGCGAAAGGATACGCTGTGTCCACAGCTGTAGAAGCTACTTACTAAACACGATGTGTTTTATAATTCAGCTGGTGGGCGTTGGCATGTTTGAACGGCTCGTCTTAGATCATTTGCGTTTGAATAGCGCGCGCTCTCCGTGGGCGTGGCACATTAACGCGTAATTAGGTGTAATGAGCTGGAAAGAAAAATACTGACATCTCTCTCTTTTCATACAGATTACATAAGCTGAGAATATTTGTTTTTTTATATAAATTCATTAATTTAAAAGAAGAGAGTTCAAGCTTCATTATGGAAAAACACTCGTGCCTGTATGACAAGTATTCGCGGAATTAAAAATAATCTTAGGACGCGTTTCAGAATGGACTTCACTGACAGAGAGAAGGCAGAACGTGAGTATCCACAAAAAAAATAGACACTTATCAGGATCTAATGATGTACAACACTTAATATGTTAGATCAAAATCAACAGAGTATTTTGAGTTTCTTTTGCACTGATAAGAAAAAAGCGAGACTATCGCGCCGGCGCGATAGCCGACCTCAGAGGGTTAATGTGCCACGCCCACGGAGAGCGCGCGCTATTCAAACGCAAGTGATCTAAGGCAAGCCATTCAAACATGCCAACGCCCACCAGCTGGATTATAAAACACATCGTGTTTAGTAAGTATCTTGTACAGCTGTGTACACAGCGTATCCTTTCGCTGTGAGGAATAATGCTATCTAATAACCCTGGAAAATGTACCAGAAGTGCTGGTAGTTTCATTTCGAGGAGCAACGGATCCAGCTGATGTAGTAAGTCATTTATTCTTAAGTGCTTTGTTCTAATCGCGATATTGAATAGTGTCTGGCTGTAAACCGCAAAAAGACTGTTTAAATATGAATTGCGTGTCTGTGTGTAGGCTAAATGATGAATGAATGGCACAGGCGCGCGCGCTTTGTTTACTACAGTTATACAGCGCGTGTCTATGCCGTTCATTCACTCTCGCACCTACATTAGTAAACGTTATGTTTACATGAACACATCCAAACTATACTGCTATAGCCTACTAAGATGAGTAAAAATAGACTGAAATATGTTGAAATAAAATGTCTGTATAAGCAACAAGCTGCAAATTCACATGTATATACTAATATGTCATACACAATATATTACAGACTAAATATGAATGTTTAGAAAAGATTTTGTGATTAGTTTTGGATAGATTATAAAGTTTTGACTGTAAAAAAAGACTACTGTCACATTAAATAGGTACGCTTTTGTTCACCAATTTCTGCTCATAGTTAAATATACTATAGTATGATGTTTTGTCAAAAATAAAGTAGGTATATTGAATTATCAACTAAGATGTTATTAGTGTTTGTTCCAATATTCAAACTAATGAATCCTTACCTTTTTTAATACGTATAATAAAATGTATACTTTTTACAAAGAAATACACTTGAAATATTGTTAAAATTGTAATTGTAACCTATTTGTAATTGGTTACAATTTCTAATTGTAAAATATGTATAGACTATATAGATAATTTCTTTTGTCCTTGCATTCTTTGGGATCCTGTGACACACCTGTGTGAAAGGGCTAATTAATATGCAGCTCATTATGCGGCGCATTATCCGGCCTTTGTCTTCTTTAATATTTTAAAATTTAAATCAGTTGTTGTGGCTTTTTTGCTTCCCAACAAACATCATCACTGAGTAAGAGACACTCTGAGTCCAATTTAATAGTTTAAAAAGTATTTATTCTCTTGCAAGAGAGATCTTCGTCACTCATACACATTTCGTGAGTCAGTGAGGAGAGATAAGGAGAAGCAGTGTCTGTCTTTTTTATATCTTGTGTCCTCCAAGGCCTTATTTCTGCCCTCCCCTCACAGGAGAGATATACTTTGTTTTTTTCCTATTTCTCCCTGGCCCTGAGAGGTAAATGCGCCCTTAACCCTTTAGGCTATAACGTACAAATGCACTCAAGATGACCCCTTGACCACCTGCTTTTCCTTACCTCCACTGACTCCCAACCACAGTAAATTATCAATCAAAGGCCCCCTCTCACTACATTCGTGAGAACAGATGAGGCCATCATTAGGAATCACTGAAATCAGAGCAATAAAGGAAAAATTCCATAACAATTCCTCTCTGTTTATCATACTCTGATAACTGATTAATCAAACATTGTAATAATAGTAATAATAAATGCAAGTTCAAGTCATTACATACAAATCACTCTCCTTGAACCTGTGAAGAAAAAGTTTAGAATGAAGAAGCATAAGGCTGGCTGTTTTTTTTTTTGTGGGTGAAAGCCCCATAATTATTTATGGCAAGCAAGTAAACATTTTTACTGGGTCGGGCTAAACGAGAAATCACTGTTTCTGCGCTCCTGCAAGCAGACCCTCAGTCACACCAGTAAGGAATAAATAGTTATAACACAGTAAGAAAACAAACAGAATAAAAATCCCTCAGTTTCAAACCCTGTCCTTGTACGCCACCTCATAACACGGATGACCGCTGCTTGTAACCTTCTTTAAATCTTTTGCCCTTAATCTTTCTCAGAAAATAAACAAAATAGAAGAAAAACAAACAGAACATACATTTAACACATATCTCACTGTAACTCCCGCTAACTGTATTGTCGCATAATTTTGTTCATCCTTGGGATAGACTGTCATTTTCACCAATTGAACAGACAGCAGGTTTTCACCTGTCTCTGTAATCATATTCACCCATGAATAACAAAATTAACTCCTATCATTAAGCCTTTTCCATTAATCTACGCCCATCTCCATATTTTATTCACTTCTAATTCAATTTAGTAGGCTCTATTGAACGCACTGTTTAACAAATCTAACCAGAGAAGTCTTATAATTTTTCCCATTCCTCTAACCAAATTAGTTGTTCAAAATTAACTCTAATATCTCCATTACGGTCCGTCTTTTTTGCTTGTTACACATAAATTAATAGATTTTCTACATTTGCACCAATCAAATCAATACCTAGTTTGATTCAATCAAACAAAATCATTACAAAAACTGATTCTTCTGTTAAACTTAAACCATCAGTTGGCTGTTGGTTCCTCCAGGTGTGTTGATCATCTCGTTCGCCCCACAGACGTTCCGTGTTCACCAGGGTGACACTTTGCATGCCGTTGCAATGGTTTTTCCCTCGTAGGTTCGGGACGCACGTTACTCAGTCCCTCCAGAAAAACGCGATTATGCGATCGCTGAATTCAATGCATAATCAGCCAAAGTCCGCATATTTATGCGGGGGTCGCATTTTTTCAAATACTCCGCAATTTCGCCGCATAAATTGCAGATTTCCGCGCAAAATATGCGGGGCTTGCATGATTTCATAATCTCCGCATTTTTCGTCGCAAAAAAGTCACATATATCTTAGCAGAAAGTTGGAAAATGTTGCGTTTGCTTCACACAAGAGCAGCCGTTTCCCCCTGTTGCCATGGGAACGTTATGAATTGACGTAATTACACGACGTGAACATCATCGAAAAGCTGTAAAACAGGAGCACACTTTATTTTTAAATATTTCATTTATTCATTTTTACTACTCATTTTTTTTTGTAGCATATTCCTCTAGTAAAGCTACAGAACTTGTTTGACTCCTCAATGTTTTGTAAGTTTGATGTGTTTATTAAGGTCTTGTAACGCGTTGTGTCGGGAAGAAAAATAGGGATAGCTCACAGATGAAGTTATTGCAGAGGCCAGACAGACTCACAGAGGCGATTGGCATCTCACAACTAGCACTTTATTCCCTAATCGAACTCGTATAACTGTCTGTCACATGTTCTACCGTCCACATCGCTACTTAATAAACAAAATAAGATAAAAGAAGTAGCATCAAACAGAAATGACCCGCACACATGGGGTGTTCGAGGCGCGCATACAGTATAATACTGCAGACCGTTCAACAGGAGCGCGCAGCTCTTAAAGGGGCCACACCTTATTTCCACTCGTTACAGTCTGAAATAAAACAAGATGAGAAATTAAATATTTCCAGCACTTTCTGTGATGTAGTTATGCTTGCTTATCGTAGGAAGTAATAAGAAAGGACTCTTTACAATAAGGTAGTAGCCTAGTGAGAACAGGGTGTTGGGGGAATCACTTTTTTTTTTCTCTTTTTCATCAAACCGCAATTTTTGCAAGTTCCCGCAATTTTTGCAAGTTCCCGCAATTTCATCGCAAAAAATTGCATAAATATCCCGCATATTCCATCGCATTTTTAAAGAAAACGGGCCGCGTAATCAAGGATTTTTGCCCGCAACAATCACAAAAAAACTCTGCGTTTTTCTGGAAGGACTGGTTACTAGCACGTCCTTGAATCCCTCACTTTGTGCTCACTCTCCAACCATTTTCTGATCCTTATAAGGTTTTCCCTTAAATCACGACCGCACCCCACTGGAGTGAACCATTTCTTGCCTGCTGTCACCTGTGAATGGAGACCTTAAGTATTTTGTTAGTGACCGCTTGTCTAGCCGCTCGTCCCCTTTGGTTTGACCTGTGGATTCAACCTGAAACATTATCACCGGATAATTTCTCGCTCACTTAATAGCACTCGGGGTCCTTTTCCCCTGAAAAACAATATTTATACATTTGGAACAGAATCAGTTCTGTTTTCTGCAACCCATCCTGACATTCTGTAAAAGGAAAATTTAAGTTATGCGCTGCGCAGGTGTGGCCTTGTTTCTTTCTGCCTCAATAACAATCCAGGCCAGGATAGTTAGTCAAATTCATCCGTAACCATTATTTTATAGGGGACATTCTGCCCTGCATCCAAAAGTCTGCATGCTCTGTAAAGAAAAACAAATGTCGAGGTTATTTTCAGATAGTAAAATACACGTAGTTTCTTTTGTCTGCTGTGCTGCCACGGCCTTCGCTGCCACATCTGCCCCGGCGTTTCCTGTTGAAACAGTCCTGCAAATACATGTACAGACAGCAAATTTTGTTTGGGACCCAAGTAAACCATATTTGGCAATTGTTACCATCCCCCTTTTGATGCATGACCCCGCTCATTCATCAATTTAAACTAATTTGATTTGCCATCAACACCAACCCAAATGGCGTCCTTCAGCCAAATTTTGCCCAGACATCCTTCTCTGCCTCTGAAACTAAATATTACATTCTTCACTTAAAGCCCAATCTCATCTTCTTATCGAAGTATTTGAAGGGCAACGGCCCTGAGTCTCACAGCGAATCCTGCTTTTCAGGCCTGTTGTTTGGTCTCTCAAGTCAGCCATCTACAAACATTTCTAAAGTCATCAATTTTTCCTGTCAGGTCAGGTCGTGCTGTACAGACTTGGTCAATGTCAGTCAATCATTTCTCCCCCTTTGTTCACAATTATCATAAATGTGAGGGGCTCTCTTGATAATTTCATGTTGACTTAGCCAATATGTCACTTTGTCACTGTTGTTTCCATCAAATCTACAACATTTTCATTTATCTCAGCCCATGCCAGATGGTGATCTACAACTACACAATTCCAATTTACACAAATACTTAAACTGATCCAGAACATAATTCAAATCGACATCATGCATGACAAAAGTATTACCACCAGACAGAGCTTGATGTCCAATCAACTTAAAGCTCGTCCCATGTTCTGTATTGTCTTTTCAACCGATCCACTCAGAATTATCGGCTTCTTTAAAATTTGTCATTTGCCTTAACCCAGGCCCGGATTGGCTAATCGGGAGCCCCGGGAGAATTCCCGGTGGGCCGGTCTGTTTTATTGGCCAGGAGGGCCGGTGTTGTCATGGCACTGGGTTGAATGCTTTACATAGGCTCCAGTCACAGCTTTCTGAGTGTATATTTTTCAGATTGTATAATGAACCTTGTGAAATAATTGCCTAATATTAACTCTAATTTGGTGCTGCAATGATTTGCATATCGCGAGGATAACTGACCTCATAATCTGAGCTGCTTCAGTATTAAAACACCGCTCGTCGGCAATGGCAAAATGTTTGAGATGACCGATCAAAGCAAGCGGGATTTATGTTCACAGAAGCGCGAGCCGCGGCCGCGCGTGAATCCCAACGCGGCACTTCACGAGATAAGATGCAAGTGGCTAAACTACGTAAACAGCTGTTTTAATTACGACAGAAGTTTTAAACGACCGAAAGAAATAATCAGTTTGTAAAGACTGTATCAATCAAAACTCAGCTTCGGGAAGGGGAGATTTACAGGTAACCTAAAGATAAAGAGACTGAGAAAAGAAGAATGAGAGAAGATGGAGATGAGAAATGAGAGCAGAGGAATAGCCTAATGCATACTGTGCCCAGATTGAGAACAACTTTATTACAATAGATTCCTATTTAAGTCAAGTCAAGTCATCTTCATTTATATAGCGCTTTTAACAATGGATTGTCTCAAAGCAGCTTTACAGAGATAAACATATAATTTAAGGTAACAGATTGTTTTGGCATTATAGCGGTTCTTGAATAATGTTATTTCCAGCTAAGGTTAACTTTGATTGATTTGATTTGATTTGATTGATTTAACACAGACATACATATGTTCTTTGCCAATGATGATCATCAGTGTAAAAATAAGCTCAATTTAACAACGCAAGCACCTATATAATATATTGCCATTGTTATTGTATACATATATATATGTGTATACCTCAAATGTGTTTATATTTCCCCAGTATCAGCACTGGGACTTTTCACTGTTTGTATTACTTCACTTGTCTGGGTGGGCATATGCCCCCGAACCCCCAAGATCACTTTTTGGACCTCTGTATTTATAAAACCCAGTATACGCTATTGCACTGAATAGAAATTTATATATTTTTAAAATACAATGAATAACAAGGCTGTACAGAACACTGCACTATTGGAGACTTATATGCTGAGGTTTCAATTACATTATTTTAATATAGTCAGACGGGAACTAAAGTGGGCATGAAGCATGAAACTCCAGGGCTGAAAATGAGTCCCACTCCGGCCCTGCCTTAACCCATCTGTAATGATAAAACTGTTCTGTTCTAATTTCAATACTGTTCTAATATTAGTACCCCAAACTAATACATACAAGACATAAAGTGCTGTCACCATCACACACACACTCATACTAGACACACATATGTTAACTGCTCATTCTCAATGTTCGCCCTTTCCTCATATCATCGTTAAAAGGATTTAAATTTTAAATAAGATTTTAAACTTCACATATTTTCTGTAGCTTTTCCCTAATTTTACATGGTCTCTTAACCAGTTCCAAAGCATGTCTTGTTCATTATTCATTAGATTTTTTAGACAAGTCAGCTGGGTTGTTTTGGTTCCTTATCATTATTTTTCTTCAGCTTGCTCTAGCAGGCCGATAACAGAAAGACAGACACAGTTACCATCCCTTCCTCCGCTCAAGCAGTCTCTCACTATAAATACATTTCTAAGACTGTAACTTATACAAAATGTAATATTAAATTCATTACAATAACCTTTGACCATCCACCTTTGTTATCCAGACTTTTCTTAAATCTACAAAAGCTGTCTTCATCTTTAGTCACCACCATGTCTAACGACCTTCAGGAGTTAAAAACCATGTTATAGACTAGTTCTAAATCAACTTCTATACATTTTCCTTGCCCATAAGGCAACCAATACATAAAAAGTTTTGCTACTGTCTCCACAACAATTAATAATGGCAATCCCCTCACGGTCTCAGCTGGCTCTTGAAAGCCCATTGCCATTAGCTCTTTATCTATAATTTTCTCCTCCTCAGGGTGTTGTCCCCCCTGGTATAGTTGCAGACACTTGGCACAATGAAAAACAAGCCATACAACTAATGCGGTTTCTTCTGGCGAGTGGTATAGAGGAAACTTATATTTTCTGGGTCAGACTGCAGTAACTTCTTACAGCACATCTCACCTCTCAATGCTCTGCTGACCCCGGTGGTCTCCAGTAATCAGCGCTCAACTCTCATACCTTTCTCGCATATAACACCTCCATCTGGAGATGCCCCAGTGGTCGTGACCCCCTGGGTAGGGCTGTCCCCTGGCCAGGAAGATCATCCCGTCATTGAGTAGCCACGTACACTGGTGACCGCTCTCTCCCATCACACAATTTTTTCTGGAGCTTAGGAAAGGCACGTTCAAGAGTCACCAGAGCCATTCCCATTGCCTAATAGTGTTCACACAGGGAGACAGGTTAATAACAGCTGTATTTAATCACTTAAATCCATTAACCATCTTAAAAGCAGAAACCTAGCTGCTTTGACTATACTCAGCGAATTTAGATCATCCGTACGTTCAGTGAACTTTATCTGTAGACGGAGCCATCGGTCCTGAATGGTGGAGACTAAATGAGACAAAGAAGTTACTGGTCCTAAAATAAAATAAAATGTCTTCTATCGTTCAAGTTCTGCATTATTATTTTAAAGACTTCTTTAAAGTCATTCAGTTTTACATTTAAAACTGTGTCTATGATTCTTCAACTGAAACACTGTGCTTTACTACAAATAGCTTATCACAGATAACCGCTTTTAGCTGACATTGAATGAGAGAGACTCTGAGGCATTCAGGACTGGCACACTGCACTCTCATAAACTTCTAACATCAAACTTTTATCTACCATCCTATAGCTCTATCCCAGCTTAAGGCATATTTGCCAGACATTACTTGTGTTTCCAAATAAACATAATTTTTATAGTTGTCTTTATTTAGACATTACAAATTTTCACTCAGATTGAGTCTCTGTTGCACTGGCAGTTTCAGCCACAGTACACATCAGATCCAGATAAGCAAACTGTTTCATTACAGCCAATAACAAACTTATCTTTTGAAAGCAAAACATCAGCTTCTAGTTCTTTCATGGTCAACTTTTCAAGCTGTTTGTTTAATCAGCATTTAGCAACTGTTAATCCAGTATTGCTTCTGCTTACTTGATCTTAAATAATTATTCGTTTCACATTTCATCTCAATTTTAGTTTGTCAAGTTCTCAATTACGTTAACTTTGACAAGGCTAGCACTCTCTGCTTGATACATCTTTTGCAATCATTATAAATCATTCGGGAGATTAGTCTCTCTCCTTAATCTAAACCCTTTCTAAAATGTTTAATTAAAACACAATCATCCTGTTAGTTACTTTGATATATTTTACAACTCACATTTGTTGGAGTCATTCATTTTACATCAACCTGTATTCATCAATTCACTTTTAAAAATCACTATTATAGATCTTTTCTTCAAAAGGATTCACAATCTTTTGACCTTGTTTTTTATCTCTTATTTCTCAGACAAAATGTTAATGTCGTCATTTAAACACTGATCTACTTTCAAACCCACATTATTATCAGAAATGTGTCACTATCACATTTTCAAACACCTTCTCGGTGGGCATTTACAGTTACGTGTTAAATGGTCCTGATGACCACAATCAAGACACTCTCTGTCATCTGGTGGGTTCATGTGTCAGCCTCAATTACAGCATCAGACACCTTGACTATAGTTTGATCACTGTGAGCTTGCAAACGGCTCCAACTTACTGCACACCCTTGAAGCTGTGTGTGTCCCATTCTTTTACAGTCCACCATTGGCGGATTTAATCACAATAGCCAAATCATAATCTTCATCATTATTATTGGCAGAACATTATACATTATTGATTTCCAGAATCTTTGGACATAGCGGTCTTCACATTTTACTAATTTGGTATTGTCATCAACAACACTAATTCCAGAAAGTACATATCTAACATCCGGAAGCCAGGCTGAATAAGCAAACACTGTTGCTGTTATCCCAGCTTATCTTTTACAAAACATCATCTGCAAATCTCTTCAAAGTGAGATCTTCAGAGCAGAGCTGTTTACAGCATTCGCTCTCTTCGGTCTCACTATATTTAACAAAACATTTTTTTTTTTTTTTCAGGACTGTTCAGTTACTCTTCATAAAGTGTAACAATTTGTACATCATTATTTTCATTACAACTGGTTTGAAGCCTTTTTTTCCCCATTTTTTAGTCTGCAGATTCAACTTAATATTATAAAAATTCATTACATTTATATTTCTCCAAAGCAGATTATATTACTCAGTCCCTAAATTACAAAGACAACCATTATAGCTACTTGCTTCAATACCCATATTTTCTTAACATTAATAAAATAAAGCAGATATATCATCATTTCAATCATTATTTTATCAAAATATAGAATTGTTCCCCATTCTGCTTAAAACATTCTTCATATCATGTTAATCCCTGTCAATCATACAATGCCTTATTTTATTCTAAAACTGACTTTTCATACCATTTAAACAGTTAATTTGACTTCCATAAATTCTGTCAGACATTTTATTTTCATCACATATAGTTTTCTACTATATTTCTTCTCAATCTTTCCCTACATGCCAGTTCCTTCTGTATCCTCTCCTTTATTTTCCCTACATGCCAGTTCCTTCATTATCTAACCAGTACATGATTGTTTGCACAATCCTCACACACACGTGTCTCAACCTTTTGTTTTTCACTTCCCTCTTCCATCAAGTCTCTCACTTACAGTTCCCTCTATTTCACACAGGCAGCCTTATTGCTGCTTGCTACTTCAATCCTTATCATATAAATTTAAGTTCTATAGACATCTAATGTCATGCATCCATTTACTGGATGAAGAAGTAAAAACATTATTTCTCCTGGCAGTTCGACATTTTATCTTTAAGCCAACAGTCCATTATCTGTTCACATTTTTTACACACATGTTGAACGCAGCCACAACAACCTTTTGTCTCTCACTGCCCTGTTCAACTGATTCTCGCACACTCTTAGTCTAGTTGTGCTCAGTGTTCCCTCCCTGGGGAAATCATGGTATTTTCTCAGTTTTTCAATATCTAAAACATAAATTTTCCCTCATAATTTTCTCATTTGATAGAAAACCGGTGTATCAAATTTTGCATGCTTACCTTGAGACTTCCCCATATTGGCTGCTTCTCTGTTCTCTGTGGATTTCTCTTCAACGTGCGTTTTCCTGATCTGTTAGGCGTCCCCAACAGACCCGATTTTTTTCTTTTAACCCAAATCGGTCGGGTTGCACTATTAGTGCCCTCCTAATTAAGGTTTACCAAAACAAAATCTTTTCTGGCTTCCCCTAATTAGCCTCAGCACCTAAAAACAATTTGCTCCGTGGTGGAACAACTGATTTTCAGGTTACCTATCTGTTTGAAATCTCTTGATCTGTTACAGACCTCAATTAATCTCAGATAATTTTCTCTCGTATCTGTTTGAAACCTCTTGATCTATATATAGATCTCAATTAATCTCAGATTACGTACCACAGAAACAGCCCTCAGCCAATATGGTTCACTCACATTTCTTACCCGAAACAAAATACTTTTCCCCAAAAGAAAATATTTTAGACGTCTCTTACCAGCGATATGTTGGTTGCCACGGGTTCGCTTTCTTTTGATTCCAGTGGAGCCCCTCCCGGACCCGATAGCGGTCGGCCCCTCTCTCTCAAGCTTACGAGGTAGAGCTGGAACTGCTCAGTCCAGGTGGCCAAACACCGTCCGCTCTCAGGTCCAGAAAGGCACTTCCAAGGAATCCCACTTCTGACACCAAAACTGTTGTGGCTTTTTTGCTAATTGTCTAATTTCTAATTGTCCTTCCAACAAATTAATGTTCCTTAGAACTGGTTCTGTTTGAAATACAAACACATGTATCTGTAATCAGATGCATATTTAAAACTGGAATATAATCAAATTTTTACCTTTCAAAAGCCCTTCCGATATTTATCCTTGTTTTCAAAATGGCCCAGTTGCAGTCTCTTTTTTTTTTTTTTTTCTGTAGCCACTCCGAAGTCCGAAGTCTTTTGCATGTTACAACGGGTGTATCTCCAGTTGTCACTGTTGATTGTCGTATGAACCTTTCTGGATCTGTCATCAAATTTATGTTTAATTATATCAAGTGCTGTGAGAAAAGGCTATTAATCTCCACCTCCAACATCCTCACACGCACTAGCCGGGACATCTTCTTTATATGTACAGATGTGACGTAATGACGCAAAGACATGCTCGAATTTCCCGCGGAAATCCTCCAGTACCACTAGAATTAAAACCATTATTACAAGCTTACCGTTTTGAATCGAGCTAAGGCAAGCAAATAGTTTTGAATACTGGCTCAAATTTATTTGGGATAATTTTTAACCCAAAAAAGTTATGGACTGCAGCTTTAAGCACCCCCTGAAAAGGTGTGTGTATATACCGGTATTTGTTTACTGTTAGTTGTAACGAGTGTTTTGTTCATTCGCTGTGTATGTTGATGATAATGAAAGGGAAAGAGAGTTTATGGATACGACTTTAATGCGCACTTCTTATACTGTGTTTATTCAGCTCTTACAGTGATTTTCTGGAGTAAAATTAACACTTCATCTTTTGTGTCATGTACAATAAACTTCATTGAACTCATCAGTATATTTTTGACCATCATTCGGGGTCCGCAACAGCAGGCTTGTATTAATAGTGGATAAAAGCAGATGACAAATACGTTATAACCGTAATTAAACTAGACTATACCTGTTCTATCTCCATACAGCATATATTCTCTGACTCTGTTGGCATTATTGTCCGACTCCCGGTCGAAATGAACACCGCTACTGAGAGTTTTGAGTCCGTGAGATGAGATTGTCCTGCCACTGAAAACTGATCAAAACAGGGCGAGAATTAGCAAATATGACTAAAATGTCCAGGTAGACAGTCAAAACGGCAATCAAGAAATTAACCAACGGCTTTAACCCTCGGATGTACACATTGCAGAACATAATGCAGAATTTAGCAGTCAACACTGATTCATCGTTTATTCAAACCTTTTTCAGCAGCTGTCAGGGACGAGTAGAGTGCAGTCTGGATGGTGTAAAAGTTGCTGATGTCTAGTTAGGCCAGTACATGACCATGGACAGGAGTCGTCCCATATTCGATTTCAGTTCAAGGCATTCAACTGTGCTCGCCTCTCAGAGTTAGGTATATTTATTAAGAGCTATCGAGAATCTCCCACCACATGTGTAATCCATGTTTTTAGAGTTGCTCACTATCTCACTCTTTACTGTAGATACAACTTGCTGTAAATTTATGCCACTTTGGCATTAGCGATCACTTGAATATACACAAATCCGCCGCGAACTTTATGGGCGCCACCATCTCGCCTGCCGCAATTACTGCGTGCCTGCTAAGGGTGACGGTGTGACACTTGCCGGTGCCCTCTAATGACATTTCAATGAAAGCTGATCCTGCTCATGAAAGAAAATGTCTGGTGAAAGGGAACATTGGGTAGATGATGTCAGGTAGTGGCCAAAACTTACCGACAAAGGTAATTTATTGACAACAATGTATTAATGTAAAAATGCTTCAGCCAAATGTAATGTAATTAAGACGTGTATTAATTGATGACAACAATAAAACCGAACGCTGTCATTACTAGCTGTGTTGTTAATATGTTCACAAGCTTCACAAGTTGCTAATAACTCAGTGTTTCCCCTACCATTGTTTTGTAATACTATACCCCGCAATAATACTATTTAAATACGAATCCTACGTGTTCTACGTGAATGAATGGTGCAGTCGACACGCAGTTACATTTAACACACACACACACCCACATGCGCTGAAGCACGTGTGACGCTCGAGCTGTTCATTTGCCTAACTTTTATATGAGGACATGACTGCATGAACTTCCTCGAGACGCGCTTGATTCCTGCCGGTTCCACAGTGAGAGCGGCGCGGCCAGAGAAATTGGGGCATATTACATATTATAAATAGTTTTTCAGCGTGAGAAATACAATGTGTGGCGGGAGAGCGTGACAAAAGACCGAAATGAGTGACTGTCACGCTCAATGCGTGACACTTGAGAGCCCTGCAACTACTTTCTATGTTACTTTCTCCCGCCCGCAAATAGACTTTTTTTCTGTACCTCCAAATAGTTTCAAGTTGGCCTACGTGTCGCCACCATACACATCAGCATAAATGCTCCTGATAAATTATTTGTTGTTAAAGCATTAACACACAAACCACACTGTTATAAAAGCAAGCAGGCAAGTGCGCTCCCTTAATAATTCCTAAAAAGCTGACAGTTCATCGCTATCTCACACATCTATGTTATTATCAATGAAGCTGACTGCACAGTGAATCTTTCATAATATATACACTTTGTTTGTTATAATTCGAGGATTTGCCAGCATACAGAATTCACACACAGAGTGAGTGCATTACCGCCTGCGCCCGCACCAGGAACTTGTGTAATCCGTATGGCCGTAAACATGGGCAGTCAATGCGTAACAAAGGTTTGTGAATTTCACAAACGGTTTTATTTGTTGTTAAAACAGCCACACAACACGCTCTTCCCGGCATCACTGGACAGCATACGTACTAAAAAAAAACTACATAGAAATAACATTTCGTACAGCTAACATCTGCTACAGCCGCCTACAGTACCAACGCTACTTCCGCTACTTCCTTAGCAGCAAAGGCACGCAGTAATGGCGGCGCTGCTTTACTTCCGTGTTTCGCCGGATTTGTGTATACAGCTACAAATTATTGCGCTAAATTGCGTCTGCCTGCTGATCGCTGATTTGCTAAAAGTGCGTGCTCGTCTGCGACGTCAACACCAACGCCAGCTGACTCATGGGCATGTGTTTAGTAGTCACAATGACTGATTTTATGGACTACATGCACACTTTAGTTTTGTTTAACCAATTAGACTTTAAAATGTAAATGTTTGAAAACTGCTGAACTGACCTAGCCTGGCTAACGTCAGACCTCATTGAGAATGAGATTGAGACATAGTCTGGGAACCACATGTTAATTTTCTGGTATTTGAGGCGTGGTTTACGAATGCCCAGAGCCGTTTATTGGGTGCTACGAATGTCTATCAAATGCGCCTGTACGTAGCTCATAGCCAATCGGTTCAAATATACCTGATGACGTATGTAGAGCGACAGAAATTCAACGAGGAAGAAGACGATGGGGCAGAGATTTATGTCTACTATATATAAACTACTTAGAACACTATCTAAGGCTGCATCGAAAGGTAACTTCGCGTCTGCTGCCATGTTGGGTCCATAGATATAAACAAACTGCTTCGGTGTGTCGCATAGACGTCGCCATCGTCTTTCTGCGTCCTCCCCGTTCGGTGATTGGTCCCCTCGCTGAGGCGAAAATCTGGTTCATGGTTTCCAGGCTGCCTAGCAGCGTGAATAAAATCGCGCTGCGCTCAAGACAGCATGGGGAAACCCAGGCTAGAACTGACCTCAAACCACCCCATATTTTGCCCACCTGCCTAAACAATGTTACCCGCACAATCAAATTCAAAACCACCTAATCAATATTAATATTGACAAAATTACAATATCACTCATTGCTGTTAGCTGAACAACTTTTTCAGGCCTTTAAAATTAAACATGAACAGAAAAATAGTAATACTTATGCTAATTAAATAATGCTAATTTCAATTACAGCCCTGTTTCTTTATCAAACACTGAATACGTATTACTGTTTAGTACTTTATGTGAGAAAATATAAAGCTTTTGTTTTATTTTTTCCCCTGAAAGTTTATTTCAATAGTTGATGTCTTTAGATCAGTGGTCTCTTCTCCGAATCAATACTGCAAAATATTCACAAAAACAATTGTATTCTGGTGTTATTGCTTTTCAACTCCATGTTATTAATATATGTCAATATAGATTTAAACATGCAGTGTTCTTTTTTGCAAACATTCTTTGCAAAAATGTCACTGCAGACATTCTTTACAACTTAAAAGTACTTACTCTGCTCAGTTATACAGTAACTTAAAGGGCATATTGCAGGTTAGAGTACACAGTGAGCCAATGTATAGAAAAATAATGTAGGAACTAGATTTAAATATAAACATATACTTATAAAACGCTATTTAGGCCTCTGGAGTTGTTTTTGTGAGAAAATGTACTTCCGCATTTGAAAACCTCCAAACCGGAAGTGGCGTAACGGGCGGGAGTGCGGTCAAAGTAAACAATAGGAAAGTAATGGATCGCAATGACAGTTCAGACACTGAGGAAATTGTAGCCTAAATGTTAACTCGTATGATGGACCTCAGCCATATAATTATGAGCCTGCTATGCGGCCAAGAGAGCAGGGACTGGCCAGGATTAGACAAAACAACAGAGGAGAAAGGAGTCAGAGGAGACACATTGAGTTGTGGTGTGAGGAGAACAGGGCAGGTGTCTTGGTGAGAGACCAGTGTTAGGTTATCGTCGGCTAACGTGGATATACAGTGGGGAGAACTAGTATTTGATACACTGCTGATTTTGCAGGTTTTCCCACTTACAAAGCATGTAGAAGTCTGTAATTGTTATCATAGGCACTCTTCAACTGTGAGTGACGGAATATAAAACAAAAATCCAGAAAATCACATTGTATGATTTTTAAGTAATTAATTTGCATTTTATTGCATGACATAAGTATTTGATACATCAGAAAAGCAGACCTTAATATTTGGTACAGAAACCTCTGTTTGCAATTAGAGAGATCATACGTTTCCTGTAGTTCTTGACCAGGTTTGCACACACTGCAGCAGGGATTTTGGCCCACTCCTCCATACAGACCATCTCCAGATCCTTCAGGTTTCGGGGCTGTCGCTGGGCAATACGAACTTTCAGCTCCCTCCAAAGATTTTCTATTGGGTTCAGGTCTGGAGACTGGCGGCCACTACAGGACCTTGAGATGCTTTTTACGGAGCCACTCCTTAGTTGCCCTGGTTGTGTGTTTCGGGTCGTTGTCATGCTGGAAGACCCAGCCACGACCCATCTTCAATGCTCTAACTGAGGGAAGGAGGTTGTTGGCCAAGATCTAGCGATACATGGCCCCATCCATCCTCCCCTCAATATGTTGCAGTCGTCCTGTCCCCTTTGCAGAAAAGCATCCCCAAAGAATGATGTTTCCACCTCCATGCTTCACGGTTGGGATGGTGTTCTTGGTGTTGTACTCATCCTTCTTCCTCCAAACACGGCGAGTGGAGTTTAGACCAAAGCTCTATGTTTGTCTCATTAGACCACATGACCTTCTCCCATTCCTCCTCTGGATCATCCAGATGGTCATTGGCAAACCTCAGACGGGCCTGGACATGTGCTGGCTTGAGCAGGTTGACCTTGTGTGCGCTGCAGGATTTTAATCCTTGACGGCGTAGTGTTACTAATGGTTTTCTTTGAGACTGTGGTCCCAGCTCTCTTCAGGTCATTGACCAGGTCCTGCCGTGTAGTTCTGCGCTGTTCTCTCACCTTTCTCATGATCATTGATGCCCCACGAGGTGAGATCTTGCATGGAGCCCCAGACCGAGGGAGATTGACCATCATCTTGAGCTACTTCCATTTTCTAATGATTGCGCCAACTGTTGTTGCCTTCTCACCAAGCTGCTTGCCTATTGTCCTGTAGCCCATCCCAGCTTGTGCAGGTCTACAATTTTATCCCTGATGTCCTTACACAGCTCTCTGGTCTTGGCCATTGTGGAGAGGTTGGAGTCTGTTTGATTGAGTGTGTGGACCTGTATATGTCTTTTATACAGGTAACGGGTTCAATACAGGTAATGAGTGAAGAATAGGAGGGCTTCTTAAAGAGGTCTGTCAGAGCCGGAATTCTTACTGGTTGGTAGGTGATCAAATACTTATTTCATGGAATAAAATGCAAATTAATTACTTAAATCATACATTGTGATTTTCTGGATTTTTGCTTATGCTTTGTAAGTGGGAAAACCTGCAAAATCGTCAGTGTAGCAAATACTTGATCTCCCTAGAGTTGTACTAGTATCGGAAATGCCGCCGATACCAATAAAAATTCTGGCATCGGTATCGGCGATTACTTCTACCCATGTACCGATCCGATACCCTTTTCTTAAACGATAACTAGTTATGCACGCCAGCTTTGCTTAACGCTGCAAATCGGAGATCAATTCTTCTTCGCTGCTCTAAACAATGGTTGCTTGTGTAAGGACAGAGAAGGATGAGCCGCGCCAGAATCATCAATCTCTGGAAGCTTCATTCGAACGAAGAGAAAAGTGTTCAAAAGACAGCCAACGAGCGATTAATATAACCGACAAAATTATCGAGTTTATTGTTCTGGATGACCAGCCGCTGTCAAAACTGAAATGCCGTGTATTTAACAATTTTTTTCTGGACTTTAAGTTATAAAGAGGTTATTTTCTTATATTATTCAAATATCATTTTTTAGATTCCTAGATTTATTTGTTGCACTTTTTTATACAGTTATATTGTAAATCTAAAATACCCTTTTCATTTTAAAGAATTAGATGTGTGGCTGCATTTTAAGTTCTTTTTCACTTAAGAAAAATAAATTATATATTGCTGTGAAATGTATGTCAGATAATAAAAATACTCAAGTTCACTGTATTTGTTAATGTTTTAGGGGGTAAGTCTGAAGCACACCATAAAATAATTCTATCAATTCATACAGGGCTAGTATGAATTGCAACAGTTTAGATACACACCCAGGTAGGGCTGGGCGATATGGCCTAAAAAAAAAATCCCAGATTTTTTCACAAAAAATCCGATTTACGATTTAAATAGATTTTTTTCTCTCCCTACTTAAAATCAATTTGTAGATGACAGAGAAATTGTTCAAAACAAGTTTTAACTTTATTTTGTTTTGATATTCCCTTTTGGGATATTATCTAGATTAAAGTGCAATCAGAAACAACAAGCCAGAAAGACAAGAGGACTGGCCCTGTCATTGTAAATAGTGTAAATGTAACATAACATAAAATGGGTGGATTGGGGGGATGTGTAAAAAAAAAAAAAAAAACTTGCATCACAATAAGTTTATTGTGATCGTCAAATTATTTGGTAACTAAACATAATTTTATCAAGTTTATTAACTATGTAAACACAATGTTTACATGGTGCAAAGACTGGTATGCTACTGTTTTTATTATTGCTTAACACAAATTTCACAATTTCAATTCTTGTGATTTGATTCTGATATTGGTTCAATATTAATTCCTTTGGATAAATATTAGGTACAGTAGATAGCCTACCTTAATGTGTTATTTTAATTGTTCTCCAAAAATAAATTACCTAATGCTGTAAACATACAGAGAGACCCTGTCAGCTGGTATTATTAAAGGTTAAAACTAACTCTAAATATAATGTGTTTTTGTAATAACAAACGTTTAATATTTTAATGATATAGGTAAAAATTTAATAAATGTGTAATATAGTTATCATATTTAGCAAAATACTCCTCTATAGCAATTATTTTAAGTCCAACTAACATGCGTGCTATGGGTAATTTAAAAGGCATTTCTGAGGTAAATGTAACGTTACGTGACATGTTGTTCTCCAGCTGTTTTTATGGAGATCTTTCCGCGGTTGAAAAACACTGATCGATTGATTTTATTACATTTCGGTAAGTTGATCGGTTCACGTGCTGCTTGAACTGAGATCTGTCAGCGATCTTTCACGTCACATTTACAAGCGCCAAAACGGTGTTTATTGTTTGAATTTCCTAATAAAATTGACAGAATCTGAGAGCTGAGAATCTGTTTCATATCAATAGTAACCTGCTCTGTCTAGTCTGTCGGTGTCAGTTTGCTCTTTGCTGCGCAATTTTTCTCTGCGTGCGAAAATGCTTGTGTGCGTGAGAGTTTGTAAAAAGTGACAATTGCGTCTCTCACAGTGAACTCGTGAGAGTTGACAGCCCTGCAGATTTAGTTTGTAAATGTTTTCGGCGGGTGTACTTCTGCTGCCGCGGTCTTGTTCATTTGCCATGTTGTTTGTGTATCTCTCTCTTATGGCAAGCGCTGAGCCCGGTCGGAACTACGGGAGCCCAGATGGGCGCGTCGGCGGTTGTTAAAGAGAAAACCGATTTTCATTAAAAAAAAAATCGGCGTAAACTACACATTCGAGTTAATCGATAAAATCGATTTATCGCCCATCCCTACACCCAGGTATCGGATCAATACTCTGTATCAGCCGATACCATGAGTCCATGTATCGGAATCGGTATCGGGAAGGGAAAAAGGGTTTCGGAACATCTCTAGTTCTCCCCACTAAATCTATAAGATATGTATAACACTATGCTCAGATCACAATATTGTACAGATTATTATCATGCATCAGGCAATAGCAAAGCTAGTATTTAGACCCTTACCTGCATGTGTTGTGTCAGGCATTAGGAGACAGTTTCCAGAGGAAGATGGACATTATGAAGGCTTTGAATGGCCCCATTTTGGTGACAATGAATAAAAAAATAATCACAATCACAACTGTCTTACTATCTATCTATCTATCTATCTTTGTATGTACTAGCAGGGTAGAGTAGTGAGATACGAACGCTATGTTTTTACTGATGTATACGTACACAGTTTGTAATGACACAATAACCATAATGCGTTGTTCATTATAAACGTGGGATTATGAATTATATTGAGAACGTCGTCGTACGTAGAAAACATGCCGTAATGTACCCTGAGTGTAAACCTTAGCCACATTCATCGTGAAGCGTGAAAGTGATTTGCAAAGATTAATATAAAGGTTAATAAAACTTTACACTCACTTCTTCTGAAGGTGCAGCAGGAACATGAATAGTTGGTACCAATTATTTTTTTCAGGAGCAGCTTCTTAGCAAACCAGCTTTATACTGGCCCTCGTTTTATAAAGCAGTCTGGTGAGAAATGATTTGCGCAAACATGAAAGCATTGACGTTGATCGTGGGGAATATTCCCTTCGTAAACAAAACTCGACCACTGCGTCTTCAGTGGTACGGATTTAGGAACATCAAAATGTGACAGCTGTGTTCGTTATTACACCCAAGAACAGAACACCACAATCGCTTAGATGCCATTCTGCTCCAGCGTATCAACAATGACGGACTATGATGACAGCTCGCTCAGGGCGGGTCTGTGTTGAAATTCTGCTGTCAATCAACAATCCTGGGAGGGGCGTGCGACCGTGTGACGTCACAACGGCTCGATTTGAGAGAGGGGAAAACATATGGAGATTTAAAAAAAAAACCACTGGATGGATTTTTATCATTTATATGATGGTTGTGTACAGGCACTGCCAACACACATTTCAGTACAATCAACTTGAAAAAGTGCATGTACCATTATATGACCCCTTTAAGATACAAATTTATACTAAACTATTGATTGTAATTGATTTTATTACAGACTGTTTATCTGTGTTGAATAATTACTTAAAAACTTGGAGCGATTTTTATTTAATTAAAGCAACACCAAGTAACTCTTCCTCTGCGGTCGCCCTACAGGTTGGAAGCGAAATTGTCCATTACCGCTGTCGTACATTTTTTTGCCTACTTCAGCCTACTGACGCTCGCGCACGCTCGCTGTTTATCCAGCACCGGCTTTGGAATCAACACTGGCAGACATACCAACCTGCAAGAAGTCATTTCAGGGAGGTATATCTTGGTGACTGGATTGTTGACGGAGGGATTGACTGGCTTTCGTGAGGCACACTCGCAAGGTCTCTCCCTCATACTATGTATGTTATGCGCGCAGTATATTCTGTCTCGCATGCGCGCGCTAGATTCAGGGAGATTTGAAGTAATTTGCGGGCATCGGGGAGACGCTATCAATATGCGGGAGACTCCTGGGAGACTTGGGATGTCTGCAATGGCCACAGACATTTTGAGGAAGTGGTGTGGGAAGTGACTTATGCCGTAAAGCAGTCGAATTTTGTAGTTCTTTTTGTGCTCCGGTTCCTACCCGAAACCCGAAGTTACATAGTGCAAGTAAAAGCGATACAGACCACATCAGGCTATGGCAGACGTGTCATTCAACCTATTGTAAGTCGATGTACCATCACAAGGGTCTTGGAAATATATTATGAAGGTTGAAAAGTTACTTAGTGTTGCTTTAAGTCCTGAGTATGGTTTGTAGGCCTGTGACTAACGATTATTTTGGCAATCAAGCAATCGGTCGATTATTTTAAAGATTAATCGGTTAATCTGACCATTTTTTGTGGTAATGAAAATAGACCTAAATGATCAATAACCATTAAGTGACTTAAAACACATGGGTATAATAACGATGAGGCGATAATAATTGGTTCAAATAAAGTATCAAAACCAAGGAATCATATGGTTTTATTGAACAACACTGTTAAAATACATAGGTCTGGGTTTATAAATTATTTACATTACAAATCTAGTGAAATGGCGCATGTTGCGTATCCAGATGAACGTTATAAGTAGGGCTGGGTAAAAATATCGATTCATCAATGCATTGCAATTATTTGTTTCTCAATTCAATATCGATTCATCAAATCCTATGAATCGATTCAGCCCACCGGCCAGTGGCGGCGCTGTGGGCAACACTCTAGTGAAGAGCGTTCCTTGGATTCCTTGGACCATTTTTCCTGCCGACCAAAATCCGCGCTGGCGCGACCAACACAACGTTGCGCAACATCAAATGGCTAACGTAATGAAAGCGAATGAAAGCGGAAGCGAAACTGCGTTACTTTAGCCGTTTATCAGTTCGGACCAGCAGCATCTGTGTAGCGCGAGCCAATCTTGATCAAGCAACACTGTTAGGAGTCTACACATCTCTTACACACAGCGCTAAGAGATCCAGTGAAGAAAACATTTGAATTCGCCACTGAAGTAATGACATCACTGCGAGAGCGAAATCTAGTGAAAAGCATTCAAATTTCTCTGTTATTAACGGGTCAAACAGCGCTGAAGTGGAAACAAGGAGAAACATTGTGCCGTGAATGAACTAGTTAGGTTCTAAATCCACAGATCAGCAACATTCACCATGGATTTAATGTAGTAACACTAACCATGGAAGTTTGGCATAAATAGTAAAATGCTTTCAAGTGCATCACACATCTTTTTCCATAGCTTCAAAACTATATATATATATATATATATATATATATATATGTATATGTATATATATATATGTGTATATGTTATTTTTAATGTGATGACCAAAACATTATTTGTTCATCCTTCAAAGATTACCCCCATTTATAAACCTGAAAGTTTCAAGATGTAGGAAAACTCACATTTATTTAAAAATATTTACTTCTACTGGAATTTCTTTCTTTTTGCTGTATGGAAAACGTACCAAACCGTGACACCACTGTATCGTTTCCATCCGAACTGTGAATTTTGTGAACTGTTACACCCCTAACATTTTGTGCTTCTGTTTACATTTCTTTTATAACTTGAATATACTTTCTACTACTTACAGTTACATGCACTTTAGAAATGTTAATAAAGCACCTGTTTGTTACAGTTATGGTTTGTAGCCTATTCAACACACGTACAAAATTGTACAGTTTGTTCTGCTAAATAAACCATGACGGGAAACATGCTGGGGTCAATTTGTTCTTAAACATTGGTAATACTGCACACTATTTAAAAATATACTCTGGTACTTAATTACTTGTGTATTTACTTATTGAATTGATATCGAAGCTAATAAATCAATATCGAATCGAATCGAATCGAATTGTGAAATTCCTAACAATACCCAGCCCTAGTTATAAGGAACTGTTAGGGAATTTACAGTTAAAGAGCCAAGGACCAGATATTATGAATGAAGACCAGGAGTTAGAAGTGCAGTCAATATAAGAGTGACAAATTAAGAGTAAGAATTAATAATACATTTAAGATTTTTTTCACTGAAGATAGTTTGCAGTTTCATCAGGCAGCTTCAAGACTCACATGAGTTCATAGGCCGCCCCTCTACATTTACAAAGATCACAGCAATTATACCCTTCACCAAGGTCTAAGCTAGGCTATTACTTCAGGTTGAATGATTCTGATTGGCTAAGAAATAGATTAACATAGTACATTTTCCACACATGGACTGATAGGCAGTAGCACATCTCCATAGTCTGTACGGCTGCCACCAGAAAATATATGACCTACCCCAACCCCGTCCCTAAACCTACCCGTCACTGGGGTTAATACCATTTATGAGTCTTCCCCTACCATCCTAGGAAAAAAATATCGCTCCCCAGATGTAGATCTACATTTTGCTTAGTTTCGCTCGGACATGTAACGGCATGTACATACACGCGGAATCACTCGGACATTTAACGGTGTAGACATACGACAAAAGATGACGGTTCGTTTCGGCGTGGACATACACGGGGATAGCTCAAAATGCGTATAGATAACACGCCACTTGACTTCAATGTCATGTTGCAGTGAGAGTACACTTTAACCCTCTGGGGTCTGAGGTGTTTTCTGGGTCCTGGAGGTGTTCTGACATGCTCTGACATTTGTCCTTATTTCTGTTACTTGTGACATTTTCATGCGTGGTTTGTGAAAAAACTAAAAAAAAAAATTGTCACTGAAATAAGGTCATGAAACCCATACTGATTATTTCTTCACAAGACTTTTGAAAATTGTATCACATAGCCTAGAGTATTTGCTCCAAAACTATGTGAAAATCATCCTGACTACTCATTCAGATAAGACAATAAAGTCTTTTAAAATTGTTATGACGTGTTTTGTGTAAGATAGCTTAATGCGAAGGTGCGTGATCTCATTAATATTACTGCTTTTCACACCTGAGAAAGACAAAGACCCTCCCATAATGGCCCTATTAGGTGCTATCAGGCCCTATCATTATGAGGAGCCTTGCACAAAGAATGAGATTTAAAAATTAATGGCTTTTAGATTGTTTGGATCTATTTACAACACAGCATAATCCAAACATAATCCAAAGATACGCAACAAAGGACAAATCTAAAGACAGAGGCTTGAAGAGTCACACAACTTTGTGCCATTGCTGAAACATAGTACATACCTGTCATTTCCAAGATGTTTAATTTTTCATTTGACCATGTTCATGTACAGAGTCTCATGTGAATGTTGAAGTCCGCAGGACTCATCAGTGGGGCATCTGGTCCCTGTAAAAAAATAAAATAAAAAATAAACACCTGTGAACATGCTGATATCAAGAGAAACTAGAGGGCTGCATGATTTTGAGAATACATTTTAGATTTTTCTGGTTAAAATTATTATTAAATATATATGAACACCAAGTTTGTTGTGCATTGTTATAGCCTGTGTGTAGGGCTGCATAAAATAATAACAGATAGATAGCAGGCAGTCTATACATCGTTAAAAAGGAACACTTCAGTAACACTACACTAGACAAAAACAAATGGATTATCATGTTACTTCAAACGTTTCCATTTGTTATGAAATGAGATTGGGAGTAAAAACATGAAGCCTGTTTTGCTTTTCAAACCCACAGTGCGACTGACTCAAACTCAGCGCGTGCAGAGAACGTTTACTGAAGCAATCGAGCTGCTCCAAACTATGAAACATTATTGTTACATTATACATATCTACGTTTGAGCAGATATCCACAAACACAGTATTTAACAGTAAACATGGGTCTAAACATTAGAATATTCACCATTGAAGAATAAGCCTACTTTATTTCATGCTGTTTTATTATCGAAGATAAAAACATTCTTGTGTGTACATGTATATTCATTTAGTATTAGGCTTCATGTTTTCACTCCAATCTCATTTCATAACATTTTAGTCTGGCACCAGTTTAACGAGTAGCTACAATGTAAAGTATATACAACCATAAGATGCTTATTATGTGTCTTACCTTAAAAATCGTTCTCATAATCAAATCGTGTTCTTCTAATTCTTCTGAGTTAAATCCAAGGTGCACAGACTCTTCCAAACTCGACGAAAAGCAGAGCAGGACTGAAGTCGCTGATTCTTTGTTAAGAGGTGATGAGGGCGTTGGGTTCCTTCACGTGGATCATTTGAATTTGAACAGCTCGTGCGTGTGTGGCCGTGGTCACATTAGAGTTAATGAGCTCGGGCTGAAGAAACTGTACATGTTGTTGCTTTCATACGGATTACTTAAACAGAAAATATTTGTTTTTGGTATGATTTACATCGAGACTTAAAGCTTTGTAAAACATTACTCTCACGTGTGGGTGGCAAATATTTGCCAATATTTATAATCAGTCATTAGATATACATTGTAGCAGCAGTTTATTCCAGAATCCACTCCCTTCACAACCCAAACATATGCAGAGATGGAATTTGTTAATCGAGCATCGGAGACGAGCTCCACACATTTAAATGATAAAAGTGCAGCACTTAGCATGAAACACAAAGCGCAACATACTTTGTTCTTAAATGCATGTAATTGGAAACCAAAACAAACAGCACATGCAGAGACTGAGACCGTGTGTAGCAACATTTACTGAGAACAGAGCTGCTCTGAGGCATAAGAAACTTACAACCTGCACGCATGTAAATCACCCTGAAACCAGCAACCCGTATATTTACTTAAGTATTTAAGTTTTTTCTTACACAAATAAGAGTTTAAACAGTGACAAAAAGCCCCCCCCCCCCCCCCCAAAAAAAAAACGTCAGTTGTTCAAGCTGTCTATAGCGGCGTTTTCATTACCCTTCAAATTGCATAAATTGAAATTGAGAATTGAAAATACGCACAATGGAAACACGTCCATTTCGCAAAAACTCTCGTTTATCGCAAAAAAGTTTTTACGCTCGCATGAGGTGGTTTTTCAGGCAATTCGAAAAAGGAATATTTCGCAAAACTGCAATGGAAACAGGTTTTGGAAACTAAACCTCAAAGAAATGCCACAATCAAGACCTCGGAGCAGAAACGAGGGAGAATACGAGAATGCGAAGAGGTCATTTTGGACTTCCAATACACCAATATCTGTCTCCTAGCCAGCAGAGTGACAAATGCATCTTTTAAGAGTTCACAAGGATAGTACTGAGGGGCAAATTCTGAACAAAGCAGTGAGAGAATTTGGTTCAATTCTTTCCCCTGCAATAAATGATGTTTAAAAAATATTTATCCAATAATTATATAATGAAGGGCAATGCCACAACATATGAATCAGGTTTGCTGGAGTTTGACAGCATCTGTCACATGCTGGAGGAACATCTTTATACGTCTTTGCCAATCTAGTTTTTGTATAATAAACAACAGTGCACAACTTTGCTCTGAATAAGCGAGTGTCTGGCACGTATATATGAAGGGTCCTTTCCCAGAGTTCCTCTGATATTTCCTCTTCCACATATTTTTTCCAAAGAGCCCCAATAGTATCTATAGACTCTGGACCAAAGACTGTGGATTTGAAAGTAGATTTGTGAGATTAGACCTTTTATTGTATTAATCGGAGTAAAAACTATTCAAAGGAGTATCATTAGGCAGGAGAGGAAAATCTGGAAATGTAGCCTGAGAAAAACTTGTAAGTATCTGAAAAAATGCTGCTTTGTAAGTGAAAATGTGTCCTTAAGCTGTTGAAAAGCAAATGTGCCATCAATATATAAATCACGAAATTAATAAATAGTATTATGGCCACAACTAGACCAAAATAAAATCGCACTGTCCAACAAGGAGAGAGAAAAGACTTGATTAGTGGCTATCAGAGCATGGATTGAGTATGACTGTAATTGAGCCCAATTCTTAAGAATGGTCTGAACTGATCAGATTCTTAGCAAAAGGTGAGGTAGAAGAATGTGAGAATGTACTAAAGCATTCAGTGAGCTGGGTTTAGTGGAATTTGCTTCCATCTTAAGCCATGAAGGAAGAGACTCTACATTTTTATTTTGAAGCCAACATTTTAAATCTCTAATATTGGTGGCCCAATAATAGAACCTCCGGTTAGGGAATGCTAAACCCCCCAATGGCTTGGGTCTTTGTAAATATACTTTATGTAACCTGGGGATAAACCAGGTAAAGCCCAGTATCTTGCAGTCTAAATCTTGAAAAAAAATAATTCTGTGGGAGAAAGATAGGAATGCATTGAAACAAATATAAAAAATCGTGGGACAACAAACATTTTCACAGCATTAATTTGAGCAGCTAAAGTGAGTTTCAGAAGGGACCATCGATCAAAATCCTCCATAGTTCAAGATAACAAATTAGTCCATTTTCTTTAAATAGATCTGCATATTTATGTGTAACATGAATTTCAAGATATGAAAAACTAGGCTACTTAGAGAAATTCTTTGCTAATGTATTAATGGGAAATATTACTCTTTTAGACAAGTTAAATTTATAACCTGAAATTTGACCGAAGGATTGAAGAGTGGCCAGGGCAGCAGGGACAGAAACAGACAAATTAGAAACATAAAGAAGTAAATCATCCGCATATAAAGAAATTTCTTTCTAATTTCTTTCCTAAACGAAACGTATCCAAAGTATAAAATGAATAGTTCCACTCCACTCTATCAAACGCTTTCTCACCGTCCAACAAAATCAAAGCTTCCTCTGTATTAGCCTGAGATTAGAGAATAAGTGACGATTCAGAATAAAACCTGTTTGGTCTAATGAAATAATAGTTGGAAGAACGTCTTCCAGTCTTAAAGCCAGCCATGTTGATAACAGTTTGAAATCTATATTTAGCAAACTTATCGGATGGAAGGAAGTACAGTCTAATGGGGCCTTGTCTTTTTACAAAAGAAGAGAAATAGAAGTCATCCTCATTTATATGGCGCTTTTAACAATGTGAATTGTTTCAAAGCAGCTTTACAGAGATAAACTTAATATAATTTAAGGTAACAGAGATTGGTTTGGTTTTATAGCGGTTATTGAATAATGTTATTTTCCAGCTAAAGTTAATTTTGATTGATTCACTTCCATTGAAATGATCATTTGTTATTAAATTAGGGGCCGCTAAGATGACACCGTTCTCTCTAAACAGACTTTAAACCTGAACCTGTGATAAACGCTGATGGCGTTCACATGTGCATTAAGAATTGATTCTATAGTAATGTGCGTTTGAATATATGTGCGCAGGTTTGTAATTCCATCCAAACTATGCCTAAACAAACTACTTGTCTTGCCTATAAATTTTGATACAGAATTTTATTTTATTTTATTTTATCACTTCGGGTTGGTACGTGGATCCTTGGTACAATAGGGATCCTCCATAGGGAGTGGCTAGTTGGCACTTCAGCACTGCGTTGTCATCGGGTCCAGGCGAAGGTCCTTCGTCAGATCTGGAAACGGCCTGGATCCGGCAGGCTGCGGGAAAACCTTGGGATAAACAAAGACACTAAAATTAGCGTAGATGCCATTCTCTTATGATGTAACAAGGACATCAGGATTTAAGGGAAGTGTTCCCAGTTCTGGCTGACCTAATCCATGTAGCCTAACATTGAATTATAGAACTCGATAATATATTATGTGAATGCTAGGTCAAAGAGATGTGTTTTTAGTCTAGCTTTGAACTGACAGAGTGTGTCTGCTTCCCAGACAATGGTAGGAAGACTGTTCCAAAGTTTTGGTGCTAAATAGGAAAAGGATCTACCGCCAGCAGTCGATTTTGATATTCTAGGTATTATCAACTGGCCGGAACTTTGAGATCGCAATAGACGTGAAGGACTATAATGCGTTAAGAGCTCACTCAAGTACTGCGGAGCTAAACCATTTAGTGCTTTGTAAGTAATCAGCAGTATTTTGAAATTTATACAATGTTTAATAGGCAGCAATGCAGTGTTGATAGAACTGGGCTAATATGGTCATACTTCCGGGTTCTGGTAAGAACTCAAGCTGCAGCGTTTTGAACTAGCTGTAGTTTGTTTATTAAGTGTGCAGGGCAACCACCCAGTAGAGCATTACAATAATCTAGCCTTGAGGTCATGAACGCATGAACTAATTGCTCCGCATTTTTCAATGAGAGCATATTATGGCGCAATTTAGTTCTATTTTTAAGATGGAAAAATGCGGTTTTACAGATAATAGACACGTGACTTAATAGTATAGAAGCTTAATAAATAGAAGCCTGATTGAGGGTATGAGGGAGAAGGCCTTTTTCGAATTATTCATTAAACATATCCAATAATAGATGGGAACGTTTTTGGCAAAACACTTTATAGAATTCCACCGGGTACCCATCTTGTCTTGGTCTTTTCCCAGACTGTAAGGAAGAAACAGCTACATAAAGTTCTTCGATAGTAATTATTTAATCTAATTTCTCTGAAGATGATTGTTCAATGCAAATGATTTTAAAATGGTTTTAATATACCGTGCAGTCTTTGAAAACTGTCTAATAATGCGGTTCATGGATTCTCATCCGTGGAATGTGCCACTCCCGGTATTTTGCCGGTTAATCGACACAGGAAAATTGCAATAGAGTATTTTTTTAAATCGAGCAGAGGTGTCAAAAGTATTCACATTCGTTACTCAAGTAGAAGTATAGATACTAGGGTTTAAAAAGACTTCCGTAGAAGTTGAAGTATTAACTCAAGCTTTTTACTCAAGTAAAAGTGTAAAAGTAACTGGTTTCAAAACTACTTAAAGTATAAAAGTAAAAGTAATGCAAGGAAAAAAATGCCATTAAGGACAAAAGCTTAGGCCTCGCCACAGGGGCCTATAGTGCACTACCACCTCCTTAAAAAACATGTTTTCGTAAAGGCCATCACTATAACGTTATATTAAAATGTTAATGTTGAAAAAATTGGAATGCACTACCTGTTTCAGCCGCATATATGCCCATAGAAAATGAATTTCAGTCCAATTTCCATTTTAGTAAAATGCAAATACATTAAAGAACCATATGTGTGTACTACTGAGCATTAACATGTGTTTCATGGAGTGGAAGATATGATGACTAGTTGCCTATAAGTATTGTAATGGTGCAAAAAGACAAACTTCAGAGGCATGTTATCTCGGAATGGTATATGTTTATACTTCTCTTTAAAGGCGTAGGTTTAATTTTGAGATTGGTGGGGACTGGGGACATTCACAGAAGCGGAGGAGGAATCAGGAAATTAATAGGATAATGTATTAAGGTTTTTAGTCTATATTGACCTTAACAATACGCTAATTCATTAATTCTGTAATGTTACAGGTAACTAATAAAGACAAGGAGGCAGTTTAACAGAGACTTAACCTTACTCAGTTAATAGTGCAATGCAATAGTGCAATACTGTCTTGTTCCTTACTTTTTGAAGAAGCCAAACAAGTCTGCATCTTTCATTAAAAGGATATAGTTCACCCAAAAACGAAAATCATTTAGGCTACTCACTCTCAAGTTGTTTCAAACCAGTTTCTTTCTTCTGCTGAACACAAATGAAGATATTTTGAAGAATGTCGATAACCAAACAGCTGATTGTACCCATTGACTTCCATTGTAGGAAAAAAAAATACTATGGAAGTCAATGGCTACCATCAGCTGTTTGGTTATCGACATTCTTCAAAATATCTTCTTTTATGTTCAGCAGAAGAAAGAATCTGGTTTGAAACAACTTGAGAGAGAGTAAATGATGACAGAATTTTCAATTCTAAATAAGTGAACTATCCCTTTAACAGAAATTAACTGTTGGCATATATGTTTTGCATCAATACTGTCAAGTTTGTCCTGTTGGACACAACACACAGCAATACTGTCAAGTGTCACTTGTGACCATTGCATTGAGACATGTTTTCAGGGTCCTAAGTGCACTGAAACTTCTTTCAGTCCAGCGGATGAGACTAGGATGACACGGTTTCAACTTGATCAAACAGGCCTCTCATTTCAACAGACCAAGCAATGCTATTTTTTCATGTTTTATGGGGACTTTCCATAGACATTGTGATTTTTTTTTTACTGTACAAATTGTGTATTCTACCCCCCTACACTAACCCTATCACAGATAACTCTCTGCATTTTCAAAAAAACATAATTTAGTCTGATTTATAAGCTGTTTAAAAAAATAAAAAAAACTCAAGGATTTCGGATATTGCCATCTTTATGGGGATATTTTGATCCTATAATGTAGGGTTACAGACACACACACACACACACTCTCTCTCTCTCTCTCTCTCTCTCTCTCTCTCTCTCTCTCTCTCTCTCTCTCTCTCTCTGTCTCTCTCTCTCACACACAAACACACACACACATACACATACACACTCACACACGCGCGCACTCTCTCTCTCACACACACTCACGATTATGTTTGCCACTTATCCCGCGATTGTCAGTTCTATCATTTAAAAACGGCTGTCCCCAAATCAATATTTGACGCGATTTTCCCCGTATTCTTGAGCAGAAAACTGTTGATTTCTCCCTCACTTACCGCATCTAGGTTTCCTAATTCCTTCGGATGAGTTTTGCCGCTTCGCACGACCAAATGTAACAGCCTCTCACAAGTTAGAAAGAAAACACAAAGCCAATCAGTTTAGCGATGTTCAGGAGGCGGGACTCAGATCTATTAAACGTTTGTGTTGGTCATTTTTTGAACGATGACAAGCCGAAATGAAATAGGGAGTAACGAGGCTATTTTTAAAATGTAAGGAGTAGAAAGTACAGATAATTGCGTGAAAATGTAAGGAGTAGAAGTAAAAAGTCGGCTGAAAAATAATTACTCAAGTAAAGTATAGATACCCAAAATTTCTACTTAAGTAAGGTAACGAAGTATTTGTACTTCGTTACTTGACACCTCTGAAATCGAGTAATCGAATTTAATCAATGAATCCTGACAGACCTAATAGTTTGGTCAGTTAGTTGAAATATCATGATTTAACTAGTATTTAAACAGTTTTTACTAAATGAAAAGAAATCATTTGGCTATTGTAATTCCCTTTTCTTGCTTTTTGATTATTTGTTTATTTATTTCAGTTAAAAAGAATGTTTAGAAAAGAAGTGGGAAAGAAAATTGCAGAAAATACAGACTCACAGAGTAACAATTCACAGTCAACAGAGAAAACGGACAGCATAGAAGGTACTGCACTTTGTATTCACTTTTAAACCACAAACTGAACTGATTTGTCAATAGTCAGCATGGTCCATGTAATTGTTTCTTCAATATCCTATTCAAATATGTCTTTAATCTTTCACTTTATTTTTGATACTAAGAAATTGTCTGATATTTTGTACCATGTCTTATGCTCCAGGTGAAAAGAGAGTTCCAGTGCAGGAACAGGATTGTTCTGATGATAATTCTGTTCCATGCTACCCCAACAATGGTCCTGTTCCATGCCAGGATGCTCTGGACGAGGGAAAAGAGCCACCATTGGATGGTGTTCAGGGACAATGGGCCCATTTGGGTGACCAAGAGTCAGATGAGGAGCTAGGTGATGATACAGATGATACCAGCTCTGTCACTTCCTCTGCCAGTTCTACGGCCTCACTGCAGAGTGGCCCAACACGAAAAAAGAGCATTCCTCTCTCTATCCGCAACCTAAAGAGAAAACACAAGAAGAAGAGGACTAAGTTTTCACGCGAGTTTAAACCAGGAGACAGGTGAATGAATGTTTTGGATTTGTGAGTTCAGAAATTATCATTCCGTGCCAGATAAATGTTGTAAATCATTGTGCAATACCTGCACGATCACCTTTAATATCCTTCAGTCCTAACTGACAGAACTGATCATAATGTCTGCAAATCGACAAACAATTCTAAATAACTGAATGATTTTCTTAACCTTTGACACTGGATATGGTTATAAGGCATCTTTCACATATACTGTGTGTCAGGGCATTGGTAGTGATTTATTTTTTTTGGTGCCAAATTAAAAACCATCAAATGATTAGAAAGTCCAGGAAACCATTGAAAAACATTTGAACACTGAATGCAGACAACTGAAGCAGTCAGCACTCGTATTATTTTTATGTTTTATGTATTTCCATGTCTTTTTAATGATTTAGTCAAAACGAGTAACAAGCGAACTGTCTTAAAGTTGCTCCCTTGGAGTAGTTACTGCAATAAGATCTGACCCAATGACTAAACAGCAAAAAAATTACTTAAGGTAATAAACATACTAATTAATGCAGGAACAGTGCATTTCAGTTCAATGTCATTATAATCAAATCATTAAGTTGAATTGCAACTAAAATTATTATTACGATTTCCATCCGTTTTGATCATTTTGTTTTGTGGTCCTATGGATGAAACAAAGTCAAAATAGCATTTTGATGTATATGCAGAGAGACTAGGGACAGTATAATGAAACCTTACAGTGTTGAGCTCTGTATCCGTTCACCTGTCTCTCATAGTATGGAGATGGCTGAGGAGACGTGTGTATCACTCTGGAAAAACATAAACGTGTTTTTAATGTCTTTGTCCTCTTGAAAATGTTCTTGATGTGTGATCATAATGTCTGCAAATCCACAAATAATTCTAAATAACTGAATGATTTACTTGACCTTCAGTTAAATGACATAGACATATTGTCTGTCATTTCTTTCCAGCTCACTAGAAGAGAGCCAAAATGGATCATATTACCAAAAAAAAACCCAAAAAACGTATTGCCTATTTTGAGATGGAACTTACCGAACATCCAAAACAATTATATAAAATGAGCTTCTAAAATGTTTAAAGGAGTCACAACTAGAGATGCACAGATTACAATTTTCTAGGCCGATCCCGATTCCAATTTTTCCTTGAGTTTGACCTGCCGGTACCGATTTTAGCCGATTCCGATTTAATTTTTTCAAACCACTTTACAGCACACACAAATATTTATTTTCTATCTTCTCTTTAATAGAACATTTTGCGTAGAACATTTTTTTAACAGATAATCGCTATAAAATAGAACTATATAAATGACTCCTAGTGTGGGAAATTCGCACACATCTAAAGTGCAGTGTTATAGAAGAACTTTGATATATTTAGCAAACTAAACTTCTGTATGAAAACAGGTAATGGCAATAAAATAATATATAAATAACAAATAAAAATTAAATAAATATAGCCTTGCAGTATAAAGATATTTCTCTCTCACACACACACACACAGGCCTATTGCAATCACTTGTTGTATATCAATGGCAAGCTATATTTCTCAAACAGTTCTTCTCTCATCTGACACATGTCCAGCCAAGCTAAACAGGACAAGTGGAGCATGTGCAGGGAAACGATTGAGAAATAATAAAAACAAGTTTAAATGGGTCATTTTTCTATAAACATTTTTGAGTCTTCATTTTCTGTCTGACATCCTAGCCTACTTCAGTTCTTGTTAAAACACCAGACATGCAAATTCTTTGCATTTTGGGCACTTTTTGGATGAAATCATATTTATTTTGTCCATCAAAAGTGTGCTTTCACTTAAATTGAGCGCAGCAAAAATAGATTCGGCGCCGAAACCCACGCTTCACTGTTGCTCACGCGACGCTCCTGCTCGACGCTCACGCGCTGCTCCGGCTCCCGGTGTGAATGCACTCATTGATTAACATGCACGCCGAACAAAAAAAAACGCGCTGCACCTTGCAGTGTGAAACAGCCGTAATTCATGAGGTTTCCTATATGTGCGCGTTCCGTGTGCACGTGTGATGCTGATGTTGCGCGATATTTATCATGCGGCGCCCGAGTGCATTTGACCGGCATAAAATCGGATTATGTCAGACTGACCGGCCGGTCGCCGATCATGGCCGATCATGTGAAAATGGGCCGATTCCAGTCACCAGACGATCAATCGGTGCATCTCTAGTCACAACAGCGGCAGGAATCCCTCCGTCACACACACAAACGATCTGCCGCGAGGAGGTTCTAATGCCTGTTCCAAACTGTGATGGCAACATCATGACTATAATGAGAAAAAAACTATATGCGTGACTCGCACTCTGTCCTTTTTAGGGTCTCATCTTCCTGTTTTTGGTTCGTTTACATGTCTTTGGTCAGTGTTGCGTTCATATATCATTCGAACTGCACCAGAGTTCGTTTGGAAGAGGACCGAGACCCATCTTTTCAGCGTTCTCAGTCCGCTTGTTTGGTGCGCACCAGGGTTCGGATGGCAGCGTTTGCACATTCAAATTAACCACACTAACAGAGCAATCGCACCAGGTTTAATCTAGCCAAACATGCCAGGGGTTAACACACGCTTAAAGACATATACGTGTTAATTGTTAAGGACTTGTTTAAGGCCATGTTAATTGTTTATATTTAACACAGAATAATATTTTAAGACTTACACCTTATCAGATGTGGAACAAATATTTTGCATCAAAATTAATCTGGCCTCTGGGACCGATCTGTATTGAAGTCACATAAGCATAATCCTGTTTATGTTACACTTACATGCAGGTTTGAGCCTACAGACATGTTGACAACAACATGACAATTACAACATGATACAAAACCTTTAAATCCAAATAACTCAATTCATGCACAAAGAATGTCAAGTCAAGTCAAGTCAAATATATTTATATAGTGCTTTTCACAATACAGATTGTATCAAAGCTGCTTCACAGTATCAATCAAAACAACTTAACAATGTTTGTTTATTACTGGGAAAAAAAGACATCCAAGTTTGGTAGAGCTGATCAATGGTATGATTGGTTAATTAATTTGAATATCCCCAACTGAGCAAGCCAAAGGCAACAGTGGCAAGGAACCGAAAAACTCCATCCAGTGACCTAAAGGTGTCCTAACACACCATCAGATGACCCAATGGAGAAAAAAAAACCTTGGGAGAACCCAGGCTCAGTCGGGGGCCAGTTCTCCTCTGGCGTTTATGAACTAGAGGCCGAATTTACAGTAACTGTAAGATAAAACATTTATATGAATGCCTGGCTAAATAGATGCGTCTTCAGTCTAGTTTTAAACTGTGAGCGAGTCTGCGCAACGAACAATATCAGGAAGGCTATTCCAGAGCTTCGGAGCTAAATGTGAAAATGCCCTGCCTCCTTTGGTGGATCTGGATATCCTAGGAATGACCAGAAGCCTCGAATTTAGTGATCTTAAAGAGCGCGATGGATTGTAAGGCGATAGAAGATCCGTTAAATAGACTGGAGCTAAACCATTTAGAGATTTATAAGTCAAAAGCAATACCTTGTAATTAATACGGAACTTTATAGGTTACCAATGAAGTGATGATAAAATCGGTGTTATATGATCATATTTTCTTGATCTAGTAAGAACTCTAGCGGCTGCATTTTGGACTAACTGTAGCTTGTTTATTGAAGATGCAGGACAACCAGCTAATAAAGCATTACAGTAATCTAGTCTCGAGGTCATGAATGCATGAACTAACTTTTCTGCATCAGAGACTGATAGCATATTACGTAGCTTAGCAATGTTTCTAAGGTGGAAAAAGGCGTTTTTTGTAACATATGAAATATGCTTTTCAAAAGACAGGTTGCAGTCTAATGTAACACCCAGGTCTTTTACTGTAGCGGATAAAGGAACAGGGCATCCTACTATGTTAAAGTCGTGCTGTGAAAGGTTTTGTGGACGGTTTTTACAACCGATAAGTATTACCTCTGTCTTGTCTGGATTTAATAAAAGAAAATTACGCGTCATCCAATCTTTTATATCTTTAACACAATCTGTCAATTTGGATAATTTAGCGTATTCATCTGGCCGTGATGAAATATATATTTGAGTGTCATCAGCATAACAATGGAAACTAATTCCATGTTTCCTTAGAATATTACCAAGTGGCAGCATATATATTGAGAATAATAAAGGGCCTAAGACAGATCCCTGCGGCACTCCATAGTTTGCCGAAGTTATGATCGATTTTTCTCCATTTAAGTAGACGAAATGGTAGCGGTCAGATAAGTATGACCTGAACCAGCTTAATGCTTGTCCTTGAACACCAGTGTAATTTTGTAGTCGATCTAAGAGTATTGTGTGATCTATAGTGTCGAACGCAGCACTAAGATCAAGTAAAACTAGTACTGAGATACAGCCTTGGTCCAAAGCTAAAAGTAAATCATTTGTGATTCTAAGCGCAGTTTCAGTGCTATGATGTGGCCTGAATCCAGACTGAAACTTTTCATAGATGTCGTTTTCTTGCAAGAAAGAGCCGAATGGCCTCTGATGTTTAGATTTACATCAAATTGTTTTCATTGAAGTTGCAAGAACTGAATTGCCTTGTGACAGGTTCATGAAACAATCTTTGCTGAAATGTGCAACACAATCTGTTAATCAGATGGTCAGATATTATGATATGATCCCTTCAAAAAAAGACTTAAACTACTTTAAGTCTTTCTTTGAAGGGATCATATCATAATATATCATATTTCTGTCAAATTAAATAAGACTTCAATTAGAATAGACTCTTAAATGGTATGTCTGTTTGTGCGTAGGGTGGCAGTTGAGGTAGTCTCCACTGTAACCTCTGCAGATGTGATGTGGAAGGATGGTAAATTAGAGACGGGGATCCGCTCCAATGACCTGATCCCTATCCAGCACCTGGACAACCATGAGTTCTGCCCGGGAGACTATGTTCTAGACAAACGACGTATGTTCTTTTTATAACACAGTTGTCGTTTTCAATATGGCTCTTAATTGTTTCATGCCTTTGTTTGTTGGAGCCTTATATTAGGTTGATTACAATTGAATTGTCAAATAGATAATCTAATCTAACTTGATTAGATTTTGCACTTTACTCACTTAAAATACACCCTGTTGATTTTGGCTCCTGCAGCCCAGGCTCTTCATGATCCAGGCATCTATGGGGTGGTTCAGTCAGGTGATCATAAGGCCAGAACCTGTGTAGTCAAGTGGGTCAAACTCAATGCTGCCGGCGACAATGTTGAGGTATTTTTGATATTGTGATTAAGAGGTGTTTGGGATTGTCTATTTTCATATTGTTTAACAAATATTATATGTAGGTGATTGGGGAGGAGGAGGACGTTAGTGTTTATGACATTGCTGATCATCCAGATTTCCATTTTCACACAACGGATATTGTCATAAGGATCGGCAACTCTGACACAGAGGACTGTGAAAATGAGGTACATGCATAATTTTGCATAGAAAATTTTAAAACTTTTTCAGGCTTATCACATTGCCAGTGTGCATTTAAGTTTGAGTCTAAAATGTTGCTCCCCATTGTAATTTTTGTTATTCAATGCACCTAGTAATTTTTTATTTATTTAATGTAAAACTGATTTTATTATTTGATATAAGTGAACAAAATGACTTAGTGCTCTTATAAGGTTATTTGATAGTTCTTCCTTGTTTTTAGCAATTTTTGAAAATTTCTCCATGTCATTTTCTCAACTGTCCATGTAGAGATCTGTTGGCCAAGTGTGCAGGGTGGATCTGAGCAGTAAAGTGGAGGTTGTGTGGGCTGATAATTCAAAGACTATTGTCCTGCCACAGGTATGCACCAGTCTATCGAGCTATTCAATTTTAAACTGATAAAGTATTTGCTACTGAATGTGCACACACCCACCTATGACCCTGGAACTAACACTATTTATTCTTTCTCTCTTAGCACTTGTATAATGTAGAGTCTGAGATTGAAGAAACATATTATGACTCTGCAGAGGGCAGCAGTAGTGGTGCCTCATCTGAAGAATGGGAAGACGAGAGTGATAGCTGGGAGACAGATAATGGACAAGTGGAAGAGGAACCAGGTGGTGGGGAAACCATCCCAGTCTCTTCTCCCAACACAGGTGTCACTTCTGATGGCAAAACCCATGGCGTGCATGCTTCCACGACTACAGACTCACCAGGAGCTGTCTCCACACCTGAACTTCCTGGAGGTAATGAATCTCTTACAATTATATTGCAGGATTATTAAGTATCAGATAAAGTTTTCACTCTGGTCCATTCACATTGTTTTACAAGAGAAAAAATGGGTACAGAAAATTTAGTATTTTGCCATCTTAAGTGAGATTACATTCTGTAGGGAGTATACAGATGGTACTCAACCAGAATCTGTTTTTTGCAACTTTCTTTTAAAATTTTTTTTACCATAGACTGTGCTTTATAATGCAGTAGCCAACTAATACCCCATATAAAAAAAATATAAAAAAAAAAGTCTTAATTTGTATTATGTAATTTTCTCCTTGTAATAAAAAACAAACAAACAATAGAAATGCGAATTATATAAGCTATACATTTGCATGGTCGTATTTAGAGTGAAAGCATAGTTTATAGGCTAGTTGAGTTAGGCTTTGCATGGGAGTATTAAGAGGGATTAGACAATAGCTTAGTGGGCAGCGTGATAACACGTGGTGCAACTTCTCAAGGTGATCCAAGTTCGAGTCCCAGCTCAAGATTTTGGCTTCTCAAGCAAACATCAGTTTGTTGTCTAGTTTAATAATTGTCACAAATAAGAACGTTTGAAAAGTACATTTATTGATTCAATTCAATTTATTGAACACTTTTTGGAGCATTGTGATTCATTATCTGTCATTTTTATTAGTAGCTTATGTTTATTTTTAATTGATAGGCTAGGCCTGCTTAATGACAACAACATTGTAAATATTTGCTCTTAAACGATGCAACACTGGCGTCACGTGAACGGTAGCTAGAACGCTAGTGAGAGGTGAGACCGGAGTTATCAAGTCAGCTTTGTGGAGTTACTTTTAACTAAAAACCAAAGCCAAGTGCAATTTATGCAATGTAAATGTTTCGAAAGGGAGCAGCAGCATTGGAAACTTCAACACCATATACTTGATTAAACACTTGAAGAAGCATCATGGAAAGGAGTATGCCGAATTTATACAGGGACGAGTGCCATGAAGAAAAGTGTGCCGCATTTTTAAATAAAAATGAAGAAGCACTCATGTTGTGGGCTACGTATTTCTTCTTTTAGGGGAGTAGAACATTTCTTGCACTGTTTGAGCTTGATGCTTTTTAGATGGTTAGGTTAAAGCTGCAGTCCTTACAAAATTTATATAATGAGCGAGTACATTTTGAATCCCAAATCATGTTTTTGTCTTATCCTAAGTATTAATTATCCTAAATCACTACGGTACACCTATAATAAGTGTTTATATTTGGACTATTTTAGACTGGTTCTGGTTAATCATTAACAGCTTAATTGTTTAAGAGGGAGAAAAAGATGGTATTGGATCGGTAAGGTTGTGGTATCGGACATGAAAAAGTGCTATCGAGCGAGCCACCCCTACTAAATAGTATTGGTTTAAATATAAAAATGTAAATATATATTGTACATTTTCAAGGTTTACATAAATTCTTGGGACAGTTTTATTTATTTATTAGCCTACAGGTTTGCATAGTTTATTTATTCCCTGTGCGATTTTATGTAAAATGAGGAATATAGAATCTTATTCTTATTCCAGTCTATTCTAATTCTTGCGACATTTTTAGATTTGTTTAGACAAATAAATTGCAGCGTCGCTGTGTACAATTCAAACACGAATAGTAAATAGTGCAAAATAAATTAAGAACAGAAGTTTTTCTTGCAGAACCACTGGATCTCTTTCAGCAAGTTTATTTTGTCTCCCTCGCTGACAAGCGCCGAGTCTCTCTCAAAATTAAACATTTCGGGAAGGAAACACTTTATTAAAGGCTAGCATTAATAGGCTAACATTATTAAAGTTTATGAAGGAATTAAATTATTTACATGTCATAATATTTTTGTCATAAAAGTTTATTATTCAAATGATAAATTCAGCCGTAGCCTACTGTTGGATAATATTTGTTGCTTTCATGGTAGGCTAGATTTATAGTCTAAATGTTGGCAAAATAATTATGGTGTAACAAATCAACATGTTTTATAACTGCACGACACACAAATCTCTGCATAAAAAACAGTAGCATGTGTTTGTTCGGGGTTTGAACCAGTGTCATTGACATTGCTGACCAATGCTCTACCACTCAACTACGAATTGACTTTCTGAGAAATGCTCAAAAGTTCCATTTTCCAATCAAGTAATATAAGTCATAAGAAATCAACATCACAGAAACCCCAAAAAAAATCAAGAAAGTAAAGATAAGAAGATGGATCCTCCAAAAGACATTGTAATGAAAGAGGATATGCACTCTCGTAGTCATAGTCCTTCTCCAAATGTTGAAATAAGGGGCTTGTTCAATCCAGGGTAGAACAAGCCCCTTATTTCGAACATTTGGAGAAGGACTTAATTTGAGTCTCTTTTGCACTGATAAGGAAAAAAGTGAGCTCCGCGCACCGGCGCAATAGCCGACCCCAGAGGGTTAATCTCGAAATGTTTCGACTTTAATCTCGAAATGCTAGAATTTTTTTCTTTTTTTTTACGTTGCGGTTCAGGGCTTCCGTAAATATGTATCTGCCATGTAATGTGCTGATAATAAAATAAAATAAAAAACATCAGTGGCATCACTAGGTTTTCTGGGCCCCTTGTACAGTTTATTGGGTGGGGGAACATTGTTGTTCACACCCACTTTTTCCCACTAGAAATGGCCCTGTACATCAGTGTTGTCTGTCTTTGATGTTGCAATTGGTGTTTTCACCTAAAGGCTAATTATTTTTCCTTGCATAGGTGGAGTTGCTGCGCCTGAAGAGAAGCCCAGTAAAGAGACTCCACCACGGGGATTTCGTGAGCTTAAAGAAGCTCTAAAGATTTTAGAAAGTTTAAAGAACATGACTGTTGAGCAGCTCTGGACCGGATCACCCACTTCACCCACTGCCGAACCATCAGCAACAACTGCTGCCACAACCCCTGCTGATGCCAAACCCACAAAAGAAAAACGCTTTCTGGATGATATTAAGAAACTTCAGGAAAACCTGAAAAAGACTCTAGACAATGTGGCCATTGTAGAAGAAGATAAAATGGAGGCTGCTATAGAGGAGGAGAGGGTGATGGCGCCAGTGCTAGCTGAACCACAGACGCCTGTGCGTTCTGAGTGGCCTAGTGACACACCCGTTTTGTGTCAGCAGAGTGGAGGCAAACCAGGTGTCACCTTCACCAGTGCTAAAGGGGAAGTGTTTTCCGTTTTGGAATGGGCACCAGGTACTTACTGTACACCAAACATTTTTATTTTTTTATTTTAAATAACATTAGAATTATTAGGGCTGCCCCCTAATATTCGACTAGTCATTAGTCAACTAGAAAAGCCTTAGTCGACCAAAAATTTTACTAGTCGGTTAGTCACAGAAAAATAAAAACTCCACAGTAAGTGACAGTCACACAGTCCATGAGGGACAGATCTTGAATGGCTTGTGGTAATTACAGAATTTCGGGCAGGGAATCCAAACATTTGTGTATCATCCATCGACCTCAAATATGGCTTATCACTTGAAACATGTCAGTAACTTGGCTGCTCGATCTAACGTCAACCTAGATAAATGTGTACTACTATTAGGCGAGTGTTTGTGCAGTTGTTGTGAACTTTTTTCTTCTAAAGTGTAGGAAACTCAGAAGCGAAGACCAGGAGACTTGGTTGTATCTTCAGCAGGATTCTTTATTGAGAACACAAGCTGTGGGTAGCTGCAGTCATCGTCAAGTCTAAACTAAGGCAGTATACATTGTAGTTTATATACCTTTCAAGGGGGAGGGATTACATAGAGGTGGAGACACTCTGAGACAAAGCATGCAAATGAAGTACAGGATTCAGCTCGTTTGCAGAGATTTCCTGATCTCATCCACATAACAGTGTCATGTTTAGATGGTGATCCAATCAGCCTGATTAGATCACTCAATCCTTAACATTGTCATAGAGACAAAAGGCCCAGCTGTACTTTGAGAAGTGACAAAAGGTTAATGTCAGCAAGCAGGATTGCTCTTTAAATCTCATCTATGCCTAAAAATGGAAAACACTGTACAGTTTAAATACTATTATATTGGAACCTAATTAAACATTTAATAAATGTTGTAACACTACACAGTGTAGAATCTAGAGTATAGCACACTTTACTATCTGACATGGAGGTGCCAGTGCAATCACTTGCATTTTTTCCTGACAACAGCGGAAACAACTTAAAATACTCTGTCATTTTTGGTCATACAGAAAAGAGAGATAACATCATTCTACTTTTATTTGTGTGTGTAAACTCGCAATAACAAGAAAAAGTTGTGCCTTTGTAAAATAAAGAAAACAAACAGGATAAACCAAAACTCAGTGTATACTTGCCTCACAGACATGAGAAATATATTTTTAGAAAACTTCAAAAACTATTTTTTTCACGACACATTCATAATCATTACTTTTGCCGGTGCGCTGTGGCAAGCTTTATGCGCACGCTTGAGCGCTGATTATTATTTATAATAGGCAATTAAAGGCTCATTATGATTTATTTATATGGCTTATTAATATATGCGTGCGATTAGTTGACTAATCGCTTAAATGAACGACTGCTAGTCGACTAGAAACATTTTTTAGTATATTTTCATGAACGTGCCTTCTTATATGAACAATAGGTAATTATTTATAATAGAAATGGTAATTTAAGTGCTATCTTCTAGAACAAAAATCATCACATCAATTTCATACAGCACTTTGTATGATAGTTTCATTCTAGAAGCCATCTAAAAATGCCCCCTCTTTCTTGCCATAGACACCCACTCTTTTAAAAAAATGGAATTCCAGCCAGCAGAGGCAAAGAAGTTCTTTAGCACTGTAAGGAAAGAAATGGCCCTGCTGGCCACCTCTCTGCCCGATGGCATCATGGTGAAGACTTTTGAGGACAGAATGGTACATTTGCCTTGCACCCTATATATTTATGAACTCTTCCTAGTATTTAGTTTGATTGTTGCATTTAGTTTATTTGACAAATTATGGAAAACAATTGTAAAAAATTCCATCAAATGTTCCTCTTTTCTTCGATTAACCTTTCCTGTTGTTTTCTTCAGGACCTTTTCTCAGCTTTCATTAAGGGCCCTAACCGCACTCCCTACGAGGATGGACTCTTCCTCTTTGATATTCAGCTTCCTAATATCTATCCTGCTGTTCCTCCTCTCTTCCGTTACCTATCTCAGTGCAGTGGCCGACTTAATCCCAACCTCTATGACAATGGGAAGGTTTGTGTCAGTCTTCTCGGCACCTGGATTGGAAAGGTGAGCTGACCTACTTTCTGTTCTAATTTCTGACTGGTATGTTTCTGATTTTCAACTAGTCACTTCTTTGCACTCCCTTTGGTCATTCTTCTTTGTTACGATGTTGCATGAATTAAATTTTGGTCCTTCCAGGGGGTCGGATGCCAAATTAGTTACTTTTGACCATTTTCTAATGTCTCTCTGACCTTTGGAATTAAATGGCCCATTTTTTTTTGCTATTGTATATGCAGGACTATGAATAACATGTTATGAGTGACTAACATTTTTATGTAGCATTAGTAGAAACTTTAGGAAATTTGGTAAAATTAGTAAGAATGTTCTTTGTATTCTTGTTTAAAAAAAGAAAGAAATTGAGTTCTGAAAGTCCATGTACATGCATATCAAACTCTTTTACTTCAAAAGATAAATTTTGATTATTTGATTGACCACTCTGTTAAAATGATTCATGAAAAGCACAATTTGGCTTTATCACCAAATCCTTGATGCCATTAATCATTGTAATCATTATGATTGATGAATGATTTGTAATCATTGTATGATTATTGGTCAATGCTGATGTGTGGTTTTTGTTGTTTCCTTTCACAGGGTACTGAAAGATGGACCAGCAAATCCAGTCTACTGCAAGTGCTTATCTCTATACAAGGTTAATTAAAAACTTATATAGTATAAAACATAGAGTATATTTTTGTGGTAAGTTTAAACCTTTATTTAGGTTGAAAACCATAAGGGATCTTGTGATTAGTGCAGTATTAGCCCTACTATTCATTTAATAATATCTACATTAAAAGGATATTTCATGTGTCATAATTTATTCACCCTTATGGTGTTCCAAAACTTTTTTCTTCTGTGTAACATAATATAAGATATTTTGAGAAATGTCTTTGTGTTTTTTTTTTGGTCCATACAAAGGGGACCAAAACGGTTTGGTTTCCAACATTCTGTCATCTGCGAAATGGTAAAGAATATATTTTGAAGAAAGTCAAATAGTAAATGATAACAGAATTTTTGTATTTGGGTGAACTATTCCTTTAATTATCACTTTTGGAGGGTCAGACTTTAAACTTAAATTATTAAATGTAATTCTAATTGTATGATTTCATTAGAGACACTCCTGTTATTTTGCTATTGTACCTGCAAGACTATGAATAACATTCTAACATTTTTAAGTGTAAATATTTTGTCTCCACCCCTTTAGGTCTGATCCTTGTCAATGAGCCATACTATAATGAGGCTGGCTTTGACAGTGACCGAGGACTTCAAGAGGGTTACGAGAACAGTCGCTGCTACAATGAAATGGCACTCATTAAGATGGTGCAGTCAATGACTCTACTTCTCCAGCAGCCTGTGGAGGTCTTTCAGCTGGAGATATGTGAGCACTTTGCCTGCAATGGCTGGCGGCTGGTCCATCGGCTTGAGTCCTGGCTAGATTTGGATGGGGGAGTGACCGACCGTGCTTCACGATGTGGGGTTGGCAGCCTCCATGCAGAACCTTTGGAGGAGATCCCCTCAGCTCTGGCCCACAGTAGTCCAAGCAAACAGGATGCGCGAAGTGAAGAGGAGCTTGAGGACTCAGGTCTCAGTCCTTCCACAGTGGGGCCAAGTTTACCTCCTGGATCAGCCGGACAGCAGGACCTGAGCCAGAACTCTGATTGTGATAGCTCAGTGGTGGGGGGTGCAGGATCAGAAATACCGGAAGGTTTTGAAGGGGTGTCTGGTTTTGTGACATCTCAAAGTGTAAAACCATGTCAGGAGTCTCAGCCGGCTGTGAGACCAAAGAAACGGAGAAAGAGCTATCGGAGCTTCCTACCAGAGCGCAGTGGCTATCCAGATATTGGATTCCCACTCTTCCCTCTTTCCAAAGGCTTCGTAAAGAGCATGCGTGTAGTTTTGCAGCATTATCGAGCTACTCTTACAGCTGCTGGCGTTCCTGAATACCCAGAAAACAAATAATTGCCCTCCAGTGTATTTTTCCCCTTTTTTCTTTTCTCCCTGTTTATTCAACCCAAGTGCTGTGTTTTTCCCCTTTAACCCTTGGCCAGGAACTTGGATCTCCTCATCAGGCTGTAAATGTTCCCAGCAGCCTTTTGTTAATTGCTTTGTAGCACATCTTTAGTTGCTTTGTTTGTTGTTGCCTCTCATTGGTCATGGGGTGGCAGCACATATTATTTGTTTGTATTAAACAATGTTGAAATATCATATGGTTCTATCTTGTTTCCCTGACAACAACTTTGCCGTCACACCGCTCTCTCAGGGAAGTATGGACAGATATGAGACATTAAGAGATACTGAAGGCATGACTGAATCTTTTGTTGTGTTGTGACTTATTTTTCAAGATGTGTGGTTATAAACCGTCCCAGAGGGATACTCCTATTGGTCTTAGGTGTTGTTCTTTTGATACTGTTTTTTTTTTTTGGATGGGATTACCACCAGACTGTCACCACATATTGATTTGCACAAGTGGAAGGAAGTTCGCTTGCAGAAAAAAGGAGTAAGGATGAAGTTTCAGATCAGATGTGATCTGATTTTTTTTAGTCCTTGGTTCATCAAATAACTATATTTCCGAGCGTGACTTCCTCTTTGGTCCATATTTCCAAATGTAGTGCTGCTTTATATGTTGCATTGCTTTTCAGTCTTGATCAATATCATCATTCTTTTAAAGGTGTTGGTGACTTGCTTTTTGATCCAAAAAAGACACCGATGTACAACTGCCCAGTCATCTATACTGTACAGAGCCTGATCATTCCTGCTAGTGTTTTGCACTGAAATCATATGACAGTTGAGTGTCAAGTTTACATTTAAAAAACAAAAAGCAACCAGACACACTTAACTACGCTTGACTCTTAAAACTGGAATCCTAACATCCCCTTTCCCTCTCCCTCAAACTCCATGGCACAACATAAATATTTTCAACTTTACTAACTAGTGTTCTCTGTACAGTAATATTATTTACAAGTTTTCTTACACTTTCGCCAGAAAGATATATATCATAAATCCAGTTTACACATATGTGAATAGACAATGGGACCTTTGGTATGAGGCTGGTTAGTCTTCTATACATGCGAGAAGGAACCCAGAGTCAACTAATCATTTGAAGAGGTTTGGCAGATTTTTTTTTTTTTTTTCATTGCGCTTTGCTTGCATGAAGGTCTCTGGTTTGAACACTGACGAGTTCCACCGTTTCCATTCTTAACTCTTTCCTCTGTCCAACATTGTTGCCTTAAAACTGATTTCAAGCTTGAACCTAGGGTTCCCTTTTTTACTGCATTGTCATTTTCTATTAAGGGGCCCAGTCAATATACTAGTTATGGTGGAGAGGCATAAATGTTACCAATTGTTATTTTCACAAGCACAATCTATGTCATATTCTTTCAACAACTGTGAAATGGTTTGTGTATTTGCTTATATAGATTTTTGTTTTGTTTGATACACTATTTAATCAACTTTTTCCTGATATCATATGTATCTTTGTTACATCATTTAGAAAAAGCTTCGTGTTAATCCTGGTGCTGTGGTTCTCCAGACCACTAGGAGGCAGCAGACTAGTTTCAGACCGTTCCGACCTCATTCTTTTGTTTACATCAACATCAGGCCAGCTGTAATTAAGCACAGCCCACAGACACAAGTTTTACATGCAATAGATCCTCATTTTCTTAGTTTTGCACAAAAGGGAATGCACATAATTACACTTGTTGCTACTGGAAGGCATATCATGTTTCTTCTGGAGTTGTGAGCAGCTGGCTGTATTTTTTCCTGTTTTTTTTTTTTTTTTTCTAGCCAGCATACTTTCTTGCTGTAGTTTGGCTATTGGGCTGATTGGCAGATGTGTAAATGTAATATACTGCTGGTGTTTTTCTGCACGTTAGCATTCAAGTCTTTTGAAAGACAAAAATACATTTCTGGCTGATGGCTTTGTGCCATCTTAAGAAATTCTCATACATGTTTCCATGTATAAGTCACTGCCAGTAATATTTTTTTAGATGTTTTAGATAAATTGATTTAATTTCTACTTTTTCTCTTGAATTTGTAGCTTATTACAGTTTGGTATTTGGAGAGAAAAATGCTTTATCAAATTGTTTCATATGCACATTTTGCTCAGTTAACAAAGATTAAATTCCAAGTCTCTCTTCCTCTAACTCTTTTTCACCAGTTCAGCCCTCCATGATTTGTTTTTAGTACATTTGCTACATGTGAAGCTAAGTTTCAAGCGAGAATCAGACATCAACTTTAAACTAGGACCTATTTTCTGTGTGTGTGTAATATACTATGAATTTAATCAAACTATTATGAGGAGAGATAACAGCCAAAGCATGTAACGTTGCTTTAAGCCTTAACGGCTACATGAGACTTGACTGTACAATGTAAACATTTCCACAGTGGCCTGTATTGGTAAACTAATAAACATGATTTGTAGCCTGAATCCTCTGTACAGAAGTCATGACTATAGAAATGCATATAATATATAGATTATATATTTAACAGAAAAGTGGTCATATGAACGCTTGGGGTGTGTCACAGAGTGTGTGTTGTATTATTCTTTATTTATTTTTTGCTTCATTTGTAATTTTTATTTTGGTTGCACTAAATGTAAAAACTGAAGCATTAAACTTTGCAAGCAGAACCATGGTAAAATATTGTGAATTATCCTGTTTTGTACTTAAGTATTGATTTCTTTTTATTAGGTATTGATCATGCATTGGAAGAACAAACAACATGCATTTAAACAAACTTTTATTAAGAAAATAAAAAGAGAAATGCTTTCTCTTTGCTTTGACTTTCCAATAGAAAAATTTAGAGTGAAAATATAATTACTCAGACAATATAACATGACTTTAAACAGTAGAAAATGAGTCAGCCACTTATTCCAAAAACATGGAGTTGAGCATTAAATCTGCTCTGACATCAATTTTGAACTTGGTAGTATTGTTAGGATACATTGGTTATTTAAAAGGTAACTAATGTTACTTCCACATTCCTATCAGACAACTTTATTCATATCTTGACTTACTACAATCAGATATATTTTAGTATAATTGAGTAACATTCAATAGTTAGTACAAGATGATGATTTCACCATGTTAAGGCACATCAAAGATTTTGAAGCATTTATATCGTAATACATTAGATTTTCAATTTATAGTGCAAAACTGTGCAATCTAAATAAGTCACAATCATTACTCAGAAATGCTGAGCAATATAATAAATTAGCAAATACATTTTTGCAAAGAAATTAGCAAGTTGTTTAAAAACAAACAGCACAGAAAGGAAACTTGATCAATAATTGATAATTGACCAATACAGTATATGCACACAAGTAATACAAAACTCAGTCCAGCAGCCTGCTTAAGACAAAATTAGCTATAGTTATAGCACTGCAGCATTACAGAAGTGTCACAAAATGCGGCCTGCCCACAGACCAGGGGCCGTATTCACAAAACATCTTAAGGCTAAAAGTAACCTCTAATTTGCCGATTTATGAGAAACTCTTTAAAATAATGGGCATTTCAGTCCTAATTCTGACTCCTATATTTTTGCTCTAAGAGTATTTCACAAAGCATTTTAGCGCTAAAACCAGCTCCTAAGTCTGTGAAAAGTTAGGGGTAGTCAAGAGGACTCCTAAATCACTAAAACCAAATCACAAACAATCCTAAAATGGCTGTTGCTGGCAATCCGCCTCAGCAATCCACCCAAAGACACTGTACAACATTGAGGCAATAGGCGAAAGAGCCTTGGGTACTGAGCCTTCTCTTCAGAAATGCAATAAATATTTTGATTTATAGATTTTAATCTGCAATGATATAAAATAAAGGTTCATTTATGTACAGGCAAAATGCACTGAATGATGGAGAATAAAACATTGAGGTCAAGTTGAAAATAATCTCATATCGTCACATCGGCAGCTCGGGTGTCCCGAAATCGAGTTCTGGCTTGTGGTCCTTTCACAATCCCGAATTGTTTATAAAACATAATTTGTCGCTTGAATTCTGCAAGAGGCTGATAGCTGACCATTTACTGACCCTTAGGCTACATTTTAAAATCTTAATTTGAATGTGGCAACATTTTTATTTTAAAATCTTTATATGATTAAATCACGTATAGCCTAGTGATTTCCCCATCCCCCATCAGCCAATCACTGTGTCCATAGTAAGCGTGTTGACATCATCCATAGCAACGAGGTCAACCCTGCCCTTTCTCTTAGCTTAAGACTTCCCTCTTCCCTCAATCTTCCCTTGAGATTGATTGCTCCTGTCTGATCGCTGATCGATTGCTCCTGTCTGCCTCGCTGTCTGCTGTGTGTTTGTTTGCTTCGAGGCTGTAAGCTTCGCCTGAGCCTCGTATTTCTTTATGTTTTGAGCCATCATTTACTATCTAGTTGTTTATACTACTAAATACAGCTTACCCAACATCTCAGATTAACCTTACATCTCTAGCTTCCGTTATTGTTAACACAGCACGCTAGTAACTCGCTAACGTTAGCCTGCTAACGCGCCACCCGTGCGCTCATTTATTTATTTATTTTCTCTCGCGCGCCCGCGCCTTTGAGTTCATAAAGTCCAGGTAAGTAAGAAATCAGTCAACAAACACGGTGAGTAATGTCTTCTTGTCCTGTTATTGTCACCTGTGTCACATGTCATATGTTTAGTATAGCCTTCTCCGATGGCAATATAGGATTTATATGTGATAAGTGCAAGGAGACAGTCAGGCTGACGGAGAAGATTTCAGAACTAGAGACACGCATCCAAACTTTAATTGAGGATGGTAAGAATGCTAGATCTTTAGATAGTGTTTTGGATGCGCCTAGCATAGTGAACTCTTTACATGATTCGGTTCCGGCTGAAGTAGAGCCCGTGCAGCAGGGCAGATGGGTGACCGTGAGAGATCGTTCTAGTCGCGGATCAAAGAACCACTCTTCCGTTCCGATTCCCATAACAAACCGATTTGCCCCACTCAGTGAAACACCCACTGAGAATTCTGTTGATTGTGCCCTGGTAATTGGTGATTCGATCACACGGAACGTGAAAATAGAGACACCAGCCACCATAGTCACATGTTTGCCGGGAGCCAGAGCGCCTGACATCAAAGCAAATTTAAAAGTGCTGGCTAATGCTAAACGTAAATTCTCTAAGATCATTATTCATGTCGGCACTAATGATGTTCGACTCCGCCAGTCGGAGATCACCAAAATTAATATTAAAGAGGTGTGTGAACTCGCAAGTACGATGTCAGGCACTGTAATTTACTCTGGCCCCCTTCCTGTACGCAGGAGTGATGAGATAGTTAGCCGATTGGCCTCACTGAACGGCTGGCTGTCGAAGTGGTGTCCGCAGAATAATATAAAATTCATAGACAATTGGAAAAGTTTTTGGGGCAAGCCTGATCTGTTGAAAAGAGATGGTATCCATCCCTCCTGGGCTGGTGCTGCTCTTCTCTCTAGTAATTTGGCTCATAGTCTTAGAGATAAAACATGACAATCTGGGGCTCAGGTCAGGAAGCAGACAGACTGGCTAAACCGACCGTCTGCTAGCGTCCTCACGTCACCAAGGTCAGATAAATCCCATCACATAGAGTCTCTTTCACCTAGATGTCATCATATAGAGACTGTGTCTGTTCCCCGAATTTGGAAATCCAAAAAACGTCAGGTTAAAAATTTAATTGATGTTCAACAAATAAAAAACAGATATAATACAGATGAGCAAATGATAAAGCTTGGGTTGCTGAATATTCGATCCCTTACTTCAAAATCTCTCATAGTTAATGATATGATTTCAGATTATAATCTTGATATGCTGTGTTTGACAGAAACCTGGCTAAAACCAAACGATTACATTATTTTAAATGAGTCAACCCCACAAGATTACAGTTATAAACATGAACCTCGTCTGAAAGGCAAAGGGGGAGGTGTTGCTGTAATTTATAGTAATATTTTCAAAACCACTAAGAAATCTAGCTTTAAATATACTTCTTTTGAAGTATTGGTGCTTAATGTAAAAATATATAGTGTAAACGATAAATCACATTTGAGAATTATGCTGGCTACTGTATACAGGCCACCAGGGCACCATAAAGATTTTATCAAAGAATTTGCGGACTTTCTATCAGAATTAGTATTGGCTGCAGATAAAGTACTAATTGTTGGTGATTTTAATATACATGTAGATAATGAAAAAGATGCATTGGGATTGGCATTTAAAGACATTGTAAACTCAATTGGAGTTAGACAACACGTGTCAGGACCTACTCATCGTCGTAATCATACTCTAGATCTAATATTATCACATGGAATAGATGTTGATGCCGTTGAAATTCTGCAGCAGAGCGATGACATCTCAGATCATTATCTAGTCTCATGTAAATTACATTTAGCCAAGGCTGCAAAGCCGACTCCGTGTTATAAATACGTTAGACCTATAACTTCTGCCACTAAAGATTGCTTTATCAATAATCTTCCTAATCAGTTTCATCATCTCAGCATCCCGGATAGCTCAGAAGAATTTGATATTGCAACAGAAACGTTTAACTCTCTCTTTTCCAGCACTTTAGACGCAGTTGCTCCGTTGCGCTTAAAGAAGATTAAAGAAAATAGCCCAACGCCGTGGTACAGCGAGCACACCCGGGCCCTTAAGAGAGCAGCCAGAAAAATGGAGCGCAACTGGAAGAAAACTAAACTAGAGGTATTTCGGATTTCGTGGAAAGAGAGCTCGATTGCTTACAGAGAGGCTTTAAAAGCTGCTAGATCTGCTTATTTTTCAAACCTATTAGAAGAAAATAAACATAATCCAAGGTATTTATTTGAAACAGTGGCTAAACTAACGAAAAAGAAAGCTTCAAGCTCAGAAGTCCAAGCAACACAGCAGTGATGACTTTATGAACTTCTTCACTTATAAGATTGATAATATCAGGGACAAAATTATAACTATGCAACCGTCTACCACAGTATTGCATCAGGAAGTGCATTGTAGTCTCCCTGAGGAAAAATTTGATTCATTTGTTGCTATAGGAGAGGAAGAATTCAGCAAACTCGTTAATTCATCTAAATCGACAACTTGTATGTTAGATCCTATACCGACTAAGCTACTGAAAGAGATGTTTTCAGAGGTCACATATCCTCTTCTTAATATCATTAATTCATCTTTGTCTCTAGGATACGTACCAAAAACCTTTAAACTGGCTATGATAAAACCGCTTGTTAAAAAAACACAACTTGATCCTACAGAATTAGTCAATTACAGGCCGATCTCGAATCTGCCTTTTCTGTCAAAGATATTAGAGAAAGCAGTATCTTCACAACTGTGTTCCTTTCTAGAAAGAAATGATATCTGCGAGGATTTTCAGTCCGGATTTAGACCGTACCATAGTACTGAGACCGCTCTCATTAGAGTCACAAATGATTTGCTCTTATCATCCGATCGTGGTTGTATCTCTCTATTGGTGTTACTCGATCTTAGTGCTGCATTTGACACAATTGACCACAACATTCTTTTAAATAGACTAGAAAACTATGTGGGCATTAGTGGAATTGCACTAGCATGGTTTAAATCATACTTATCTGACCGTTATCAGTTTGTAGCAGTAAATGAAGAGATGTCTTATCGATCACAAGTTCAGTATGGCGTACCACAAGGCTCAGTACTAGGACCGTTGCTGTTCACTCTGTACATGCTACCATTAGGAGATATCATTAGGAAACATGGAGTTAGCTTTCACTGTTATGCCGATGATACTCAGCTGTATATTTCTTCAAAACCCAACGAAACTTACCAATTCACAAAATTAACGGAATGCATAGCTGATATAAAAAATTGGATGACTAGTAATTTCCTACTACTAAATTCTGAAAAGACAGAGATTCTAATTATTGGACAAAAAACTTCCACACGTAATAACCTAGAATACACTGTCTAACACTTGATGGCTGCTCTGTCAAGTCTTCGTCGTCGGTTAGGAACCTGGGTGTGCTCTTTGATACCAACCTTTCTTTTGAAAGCCACGTGTCTAGTATCTGTAAAACTGCATTTTTCCATCTTAAAAATATATCTAAAATACGCCATATGCTCTCATTGGGAAATGCGGAACAATTAGTTCATGCGTTCATGACCTCAAGGCTAGATTATTGTAATGCTCTACTGGGTGGTTGCCCTGCACGCTTAATAAATAAACTACAGCTAGTTCAAAACGCCGCAGCTCGAGTTCTTACCAGAACCAGGAAATATGACCATATTAGCCCGGTTCTGTCAACACTGCATTGGCTCCCTATTAAACATCGTATAAATTTTAAAATATTGTTGATTACCTACAAAGCACTAAATGGTTTAGCTCCGCAGTACTTGAGCGAGCTCTTAACGTATTATAGTCCTTCACGTCTATTGCGATCTCAAAATTCCGGCCAGTTGATAATACCTAGAATATCTAAATCGACTGCAGGCGGTAGATCCTTTTCCTATTTAGCACCAAAACTTTGGAACAGTCTTCCTACCATTGTCCGGGAAGCAGACACACTCTGTCAGTTCAAAGCTAGACTAAAAACACATCTCTTTGACCTAGCATACACATAACACACTATAGACTTCTATAATTCAATGTTAGGCTTCATAGATTAGGTCAGCCGGAACTGGGAACACTTCCCTTAAATCTTGATGTACTCGCTACATCATAAGAAGAATGGCATCTACGCTAATATTAGTGTCTTTGTTTATCCCGAGGTTTTACCGCAGCCTGCCGGATCCAGGCCGTGTCCAGATCTGACGAAGGAGATCCGCCTGGACCAGATGACAATGCAGTGCTGAAGTGTCCACTATCCTCTCCCTATGGAGGATCCCTTTCCCACTCTACAGATAAAGCGTTGTGAATTCTGGCTCGCGTACCCCGAAGTGATAAAATAAAACAAAATTCTGTATCAAAATTTATAGGCAAGAAAAGTAGTTTGTTTAGGCTGGGTTGTATGAATTATAAACCTGCGCACATATTTTAAAAAGCACATAACTATAGAATCCATTCTGAATGAGCATGTGAACGCCGTCAGCGTTAATCACAGGTTCGCGTTTAAAGTCTGATCATTTCGACGGAGGTGAATCAATCAAATTTAACTTTAGCTGGAAATAACATTATTCAAGAACCGCTATAATGCCAAAACAATCTGTTACCTTAAATTATGTTTATCTCTGTAAAGCTGCTTTGAAACAATCCATTGTTAAAAGCGCTATATAAATGAAGATGACTTGACTTGACTTGACTTGACTCTATTCCTTAGTAAAAGTTGGTCTCAGCAGCTTGTGAATAGGTTTTAGGAGAAAACTCTTACCTTTGAGCGTGAGCAGCCCCTAAGTTAATAACTAATGATCTTCGCAACGAAAGTGAATCAATCAAAACTAACTTTAGCTGGACAATAACTTTATCCTAATGCTGTTGTAAAGCCTAAACAATCTGTTACGGTAATTAGGGCCCGAGCACCGATGGTGTGAGGACCCTCTTGGAATTGTTCTGTTTATTATTAGGGCCCAAGCCTTGAAAAGGCGAATTAGAAAAGGCTATATATATATATATATATATATATATATATATATATATTAGAAAAGGCTATATATATATATATATATATATATATATATATATATATATATATATATATATATAGCCTTTTCTAATATATATATATATATATATATATATATATATATATATATATATATATATATATATATATATATGGTAGTCCAGAGCGTGCTCCCCGCCGAGTCTCAAGATGGAAAGCACTGCGTTCGTACTTCATACTTTTCGTGAACGTACGAGGAGCATTACAACTTCGAACACAAATATACTATAAACCAGAATTATGTTGTGTTTGGTCTATGAAAAAAAAAACGTTAGTTGTGTAATGGATGAGTATTAAAAAACGTTAATAGTTTTTTAAAAGTTAAAATAATACTTTATCCATTTGTTGTGTCAAATGATTAACAATATAAATTGAACAAAGCTTTAAACAAAATGGCACACTTCATATAACTTTCAATCTTGTGTACTTTCATGTGTCCATTAAAACCTGTTAAGCTTCACCAGAGCGCGGGCGCACTGAAGCGTTTTTTTTTTTTAAATAGTTCAAAGTTACTATCAGATTTAATGTTATTACCTTGACAAACTATACATCATTAAAAATATATAAGACTCAAGTTTCAGTATTTGACCACTAATGTAGGCTATTCTGAGAAACTTATAGTGACAGTTATGTCTTAATTTGTGTCAGGAGTTATGTAATTGAAAAATGAGTCGTTACCTTTAATATGAATTATGAGCGTCAGCCGCTTCCATTCAGAAAAAAACTCCTGTGCGATCGTCATGACAGCGCTTGACAAAACAACGTCCCTCAGGGCTTTTAGCTCAAACATGTGCAGATTTGGAGAAATATTGATATATTCTCATAGGTTTACATCAGATATCTATAGACAGGAATAATATTTATTGAATTTATACCCAAATGCGTCGATGTAATCATGAGCGCTGGATACTCTGATGTACTGTGTTTACAATCCATACTGGCCGCCTGAGAGCGCCGGCGCTCTATGCAGGGGCGTAGCACCAAATTTTGGGCCCTGGGTACAAACCATCTTGCTGGGCCCCCGTACCAAATATCATAGTGATACCAGTGGGTTGGGTTATTGCATTTTTATCATAAAAACACTTAAAATGTAAACAAAATAAGCCACACTCTGATTAATATTTTTTTGTTTTATTGTCAAAAGTACTACTTACTGAGATGACAAAAGGTCTAGCAGGTCCAAACCTGGACTAAATCAAATATACTATAAAGCAGTTCTGAACAATGACCATACCAAATGAGAAAAACTTTGGTCTGTACATTAATGAACACAAACTAAATGTCAGTTTTTACTAAATGCCCATTGACGGGTCTTTGCATGTGCAAATTTGCTGATCAGGTCCACCTTCACTGGCTAGCATTTGAACAATAGTTTTCCTGTGCTTATTAGTAAGAGTTGTTGGCCATAATCCTGGGTCCTCTGACAATCCCTCACCAGTATCCCTAAGTCTCGCATTCTCTTCTCTTTCCTCTTCAGCTCTGTCCTCCTGCTCCTGACTACCTTCATCACATTCTTCACTTTCCCTCTCATCACTTATATGAATATCAACCTCATCTTCTATTTCTGCCTCTGCTACAAGAAGAAATAATTACAGTTTAAAGTTTAAATGTGTACAATAACAATGTACCCATTTTGCTTATTTCCTCTTATAACACTTAATTAATAATTACTAAGTGTTAAAACAGGCAATTCCGCTAAAAGCTTACCTTGTCTCACTGTCACATTCACCTCACTGTCACTGCTTTCACCTGGCCATGATGAGGGGCCTGCTGCTGCAGCAGGGTCTGAAACTGAAATATATGGCTTCAACTGGTTGCTAAAATATCCTTTATTGTCACAATACCTTTTTTAAAGTGTAGGCTAAGTACAAGTTAATTGATGATTATTTGTCTGTTTAAAATAAATGCAGACTATAGAATCACAGGGTACACTAACCGCCAAACTAGACATTCAGTCAGTTACGTTTTAAAATAAGTTATTTTCAATCATTAAGATGTGCATTAAACTGAGAACAATCCTGTACTTTAATGTAAGAGCGTGCGCGAGCTAATTTGCATAACAATGCGGTAAAATAGGCGCTAACGATCTGTGTTTTCGCGGGTGTTAGATTTTGACAACGGAGGGAAATATGCAACTGGGACAACTGCAGCAGAAGAGGAGACAAGCTGCGCCGCTGCCTGGAGTGGCAGTGTGTTGAGCTCCCAGCTCCGCCTCCGTCTGCTTCTCACTCCCTGTTATTTACCCAGAAACATTGTTTGCTCGCTATGTAGGGTGTGATAGGCTACTATAAAGTATTGGTATATTATTCAAATAGAGTACGAACATAAATGTATGCTATTCTACCTGGAGTAGATATGTATGTTAAAACAACAATGTCAATGTTCGATGATGCATTTGGAGCTCACCTTTCTTTTCAAAAAACTGAGTGAGCAACTGCTTGCCCTCATTTGCCTTTCTCTCTTTAATCTTATTTTCTTTTCGTTTTTGAGCCCCTGATTTTCCTTTCTTAAGGAAAGACATCCCCTGTAGTTCCTAACACGGCTCACTCCAGCTCCTGTCTCATCAACTGATCCACCGCGGGTCCGCAGCAGAAGCACCTGACCTGCGGGTCGTACCATTTACATTGATTCGAGAGGGGTGGTGGGGCCCTGCACAGCATGAAAATGACTTTTTTTATACCAAACCAGTGCCTGACTTCAAGTTTAGTTTTGTACAGGAACTTTTTTATTTGTACATTAATGCTATACAAATGTTAGTGCATTTATATGCATGTATAGAAAACTGACTTCTAAGGGCCCCCCCCCCTGCCTCGGGCCCTGGGTACTCGGTACCCTTTACCCCCCCCCCCCCAGTCCGACGCCCCTGGCTCTATGCACAGTAATAGTCCATATATGGAACACACGAAGAAGTGGCATAATCATGTGACATTCCAGGAAGTCCCTGACACAAACAAAGCTTCCAGAGATCGCTGTAACATGCAGATAAAGATGTTTTGAAGACAATAAACATGATTGCAATGATATTCGATTTACCTGTGTTCTTCGAGCCATGTCAGGTATTTTCATAATAATAGATTATATTTATAATGTAATGCTAATCGATATAGAGTTTATCATTAAAGAATACTATAAATTAATATATTTTCTGTCTTATTTTTTCATCTGAAGCCAAATCAGATCACAGAAGGTTATTTAAAACACTCGACTTGCGTTATAATGTAAGTTTGGAGTACAAACATGGTTTTAATCACATAAATTGTCGTGTATTGATGGTGTGCTAAGCTAACATGCTAGCTAACTCTGTGCACCTGCCAGCACATTAGCTGTTATTTTTATGAATTTTTCTAAATAGGAATGCTTACTGAAAATTTTCTTTTTTCAAAAAGGGCATTTGATACAGTTTCAAATGTGAAGTGAGAACTTTGATAAAAGAAAAAAGGGATTGAAACAGTGTGAATAGCCAGTCGTTAGTGATTATAATGCAGACAAAAGAAAAGCATATTTAGAGCCATAACCAGGCTGGAGAAGTGTGAATGTGTACAGGGGAGACTGACACTGAATGGGGCTCAACTTCAATTTTATTTTCATGAAGATGTTTCATAAAAATACATTTCTAATAACTTTACAAAACTTTGAAGACATTTTTCATAATTTTTTTTTTCATTATCACTAATTAATTCCACATTTACAAGAAACTGCCAGGTGTCAGCTTTCAAATGAGATCTTACTTGTGCTTTTAGTACAAAGGGTTCATGAACTGTGTCTGTTTCAGTTTGGGTATGCCATTTCTGGGGATTTTTCAAAAGTGGGGTTGAAGCTTAACAGGTTAAGTCCATGAGACCGTAGGGTGTCTCATTTTTCATTTTAGGTTTCAGAAGGTTGCTCACGCATACTTTGTGGTTGATATGTGCCCTCAATGCACACTTTTGCAGAGCCCACGCCAATGCAAGCTCTACAGCACACATCTTCTCAACTGTCAAAGTGGGGTTACGTTATTGCCCGTCATGCACAGTAACCCTAAAGGCACCGGGGTTGCGGTGCCACCGGCTTGGGCCCGTAATCGCTGCTCGCAGCTATATTTATATATATTTCTTCTTTTATTATTTTTTTTTTCAACCTTTCGGGCACTTTTGGGGCCTTAACGTGCTCGAAAACTCTTGAAACTTTGCACACGGGTCAGAACCCGCGGCCATCAGGGTCGGGCTGAAGCTAGTACCCGGGCGTGGCAGGGGGGCTCGACAGCGCCCCCTGGAACGGGGTTTGAATACTTGTCCAGATATCAAACACGCTTGCATGTAATAATCTGAAACTCGGTACACATATAGGTCTCATCGGGCCGAACAACTTTCGCGCTCTAAGTTTTACGCCAGCCCAACAGGAAGTCGGCTATTTAGGGTTAACGTATAGGGTATAAACGCATGCTCAGGAATTTGAAACACTTCTCCAAGGGAATTCATTCGATCGTCGCCAAACTCGGTGTGCATGAAGTCAAGACATGCACAACATTGAGGATGAAAAATTGCCAGGGGATTTTTGATATCTCGAACGGTTTGGCCGTGGCGAGGAAACGAATTTATTGCGAATAATGGAAACAGGAAGTGTGTTATAACTTCTGCATACATTAACTGATCTTGATGAAACTTCAGCAGTGTGTTTGCTGTAAGAGGCCGATCACATGGATGTGACTATTGTGACCCAAAGTTATAGCGCCACCAACTGGCAGCAGGAAGTGTGTCACTTTCAAAATGCTTTTAAATCACCCTCTTATTTTTACCCGATTTGCTTTAAACTTTATGTGCATAATGTAGACACACGCCAGATGTAGACCTGTGAAAGGATTATTGATATCTTAGATGCGCCATGGCAACGCATCAAACTTTAATATTCTTTTTGGATGCTTTTGAGACTCTTAGTATGTCTGAAATTGCATGAAACTCGACAGACAGATCACATTTATTAGCCAGTAGACATGTGCAAAGTTTCAGAAACGGGCATGGTGCAGGGACTCAGTAGCGCAACCTTTTGACAAAAGGGGGGTGGGGGGCATGGGGGGGGGGGGGGTTAGTTTGATAGTTTTACCTACAATCATAAAAATCGTTACGTATATTGTTCAGATCAAACCGAACAACTTTCTAATATACAGTCATTAGCTCGGACCAACAGGAAGTCAGATATTTTAGTTTGAATGTGGATATTTTCGAGCATTTTCTCTTCCTCTCCCTCTGACAGAGAGAATGCACCCTGCCATTCTGTTTGTGTGTGTGTGTGTGTCTGTCTGTGTGGGGAAGGGGGGAGGGGCTCTTGGACTGATAGTTTAGTTTAAACACCAACTCATTCATAGGGCCATACTGCCCTCTTGTGTCCAAAATTATATTTATATATGGGATATGACTGAGGACCGAGAGCTTTTAAATACGGACGTCCACATGGACATTGATAATGCTGGCGCTTGCAGAGCGCTCGAGGGAATTCCTATGGAAGTAGGAATGAACTAAAAAACGTTCGCTCTGTTCTGCTCGCTCATCGCCGTGGACGCGCACCGTTATGAATGCCCGGGCATCCGTTAGTTTCATTTCAAAATTAGCGCCTTTTCTGGGGCCGATTGCTTGAATTGTGAGTTCAATAGCCTATTATTCTTCATGGAAAACACTTCAACAAAAGAGTATAATGATTCTATTCGCGTTTGGTGTGAACGCAGCGTAATGAACAGGCTGTGATGTCAAGAATGCAATGCTGGAGCGTGTGTGTGTGTGTGTGTGTGTGTGTGAGTGAGTGAGAGAGAGAGAGAAAGAGGGGGCGCGGGCGCGATCGAACTGTGTGTGTGTGTGTGAGTGAGTGAGTGAGAGAGAGAGGGGCGCGGCCGCGATCGAACTGTGTGTGTGTTATGAATGCCCGTGCAGCCGTTAGTTTCATTTTTTTTTTAAAGCGCCTTTTCTGGGGCCGATTGCTTGAATTGTGAGTTCAATAGCCTATTATTCTTCATGGAAAACACTTCAGCAAAAGAGTATAATGCCAGATCATCATCTATTCAGTCTAAACAGCGATAAATTTCGCTCTATTCACGTTTGGTATGAACGCAGCATAATGAACAGGCTGCGATGTCAAGATTGCAATGCTGGAGTGTGTGTGTGTGTGTGCGCGCAAGAGAGATAGAGAGACAGAGGCGCGGGCGCGATCGAACTTTGTGTGTGTGTGTGTGTGAGAGAGAGATCTTTTGCTTTTAAACTGTGTGTGTGTGTGTATATATATGTAGATTTTTTTCTCTCTCCAAAATATTCATACAACCCATATCTTTTAAGTGTATTGTTTGCTTTAAATTAAATTAAGATTGTATGTTTGGTAATTGAACCTAAATGAATTTAAAATTAATGTGCTATATTTGAGATCAATAAAATCAATATTTTCCTTCATTTTAATCAACACTTTATTTTCATCTGAATTATAAATAATTTATTTCTGTATAAAATAAAAAATCGTGTGCACTTTTCCTACAACATCATCAGTGCTGAAGCAGAACTACCAGAGCTGTTCGGCATATTTTCAGTCTTGTGTGCTTATTTCATGTGCCCGTTAAATCCACGAGACCGCCTGTAGGGTGTCTCATTTTTAATTTTAGGTTTCAGAAGGTTGCTCATGCATACGTGTGGTTGATATGTGCCCTCGATGCGCACTTTTGCAGAGCCCACACTGATGCAAGCTCTACAGCACACTTCTTTTCGACAGTCAAAGCAGGGTTACGTTTTTGCACGACGTGCACAATAACCCTAAAGGCGGTGGCACCGGCTTCTTTTATATATATATATTAGGGCTGTCAGTTAAACGCGTTATTAACGGCGTTAACGCAAACCCATTTTAACGGCGTCAATTTTTTTAGCGCGCGATTAATGCTCTTTTTGGCCTAGCCAACTTTGTAGTTTTTTTCACATGCTTTTGCAACAGGACGCGGCATGGGTTGCGCCGCACAAGGACGTTTTGTTGCTTCGTCCACCAAAGCGCAAGCGGATCTAGCTAGACCCAAAACAAAACAACAGGGACGACGCACACACTTGTTTAGTCATCTTCATTTATATAGCGCTTTTAACAATGTAGATTGTTTAGGCTTGCGAGTCGGCCAAATAGTAGGTTAACGTTACGTTTTGAGTGGATGAGGAGCGCGAGACGCCAAAATGGATGCCAATAAGATTCTGAATGGAAAGTTTACTTTTAAAAAGTTGCCAAATGGTTCCATTGACAAGACCAAAGTGATCTGTGTGTTTTGTCGTTGTGAACTGAGCTATCATCATCGCAGCACGTCCAGTCTGAAATACCACTTGATGGCCAAGCACACACACACACACACACAGCTGATGCGAATTCTCCGCCCCCTCGTCAATATCAGGACCTCGTCAGTATTTCTTTCACCCTTTTATTGATGGACAGTGTTACATTGTGTGAGATATTATTTGCTCAAAGTGAGAATGTTAGTGTGAATTTGAACACAGTATATGTCAATGTTGTTTTCAATAAAAAACATTTGCACAAAGCAAGCCGATCCACTTTTCCATGTTGATAAGAGCATTAAAATGAGAAAAAATAATGGGACAAAAAGAAATCAAGAGACATTTAGAATAGATAAAAATGTGCGATTAATTGCGATTAATCGCAAGTTAACTATGACATTAATGCGATTAATCGCGATAAAATATTTTTATCGTTTGACAGCACTAATATATATATATATATATATATAAATATATATATATATATATATATATATATAGCTGCGAGCAGCGATTGCGAGCAGCGACAACTAATCTTTCTTTCTTTCTTTCTAATCCATCCTTCTTTCTTTCTTACTGATCTATCTTTCTTTCTAATTATCTTTCTTTCTTTCTTTCTTTCTTTATAATTAATCTTTCTTTCTTTTTACCTAATCTTTCTTTCTTTCTTTCCAACTAATCTCTTTCTTTCTTTCTTTCTTTCTTTCTTACTGATCTATCTTTCTTTCTATCTTATCTTTCTTTTTGTCTTTCTAACTAATCTTTCTTTATTTCTTTTAACTGATCTTTTCTTTCTTTCTAATTAATCATTCTTTCTTTCTTTCTTTCTAACTAATCCATCTTTCATTCTTTCTAACTAATCTTTCTTTCTTTCTAAGTAATCCATCTTTCTTTCTTTCTAACTAATCTATCTTTCTTTCTTTCTAACTAATCTATCTATCTTTCTTTTTAACTAATCTATCTACCTTTCTTTCTTTTTAACTAATCTATCTATCTTTCTTTCTTTCTAATTAATCTTTCTTTCTTTCTTTCTTTCTTACTGATCTATCTTTCTAACTAATCTTTCTTTCTTTCTAACTAATCTTTCTTTCTTTCTAACTAATCTTTCTTTCTTTTGTAACTAATCTTTCTATCTTTCTCACTAATCTTTCTTTCTTTCTTTCTAACTAATCTTTCTTTCTTTCTTACTGATCTATCTTTCTTTCTAACTAACTAATCTTTCTTTCTAACTGATGATCTTTTCTTTCTTTCTTTCTTTCTTTCTTTCTTTCTTTCTTTCTTTCTTTCTTTCTTTCTTTCTTTCTTTCTTTCTTTCTTTCTTTCTTTCTTTCTTTCTAACTAATCTTTCTTTCTAACTAATCTTTCTTTCTAACTAATCTTTCTTTCTTTCATTCTTTCTAACTAATCTTTCTTTCTTTCTTTCTTTCTAAGTAATCCATCTTTCTTTCTTTCTTTCTACCTAGTCTTTCTTTCTTTCTTTCTAACTAATCTTTCTTTCTTTCTAACTAATCTTTCTTTCTTTCTTACTGATCTATCTTTCTTTCTAACTAACTAATCTTTCTTTCTAACTGATGATCTTTTCTTTCTTTCTTTCTTTCTTTCTTTCTTTCTTTCTTTCTTTCTTTCTTTCTTTCTTTCTAACTAATCTTTCTTTCTTTCTTTCTAACTAATCTTTCTTCTCTCTTTCTTCTTTCTTTCTTTCTTCTCTCTTTCTTCTTTCTTTCTTTCTTTCTTTCTTTCTTTCTTTCTTTCTTTCTTTCTTTCTTTCTTTCTTTCTTTAACTAATCTATCTACCTTTCTTTCTTTTTAACTAATCTATCTATCTTTCTTTCTTTCTAATTAATCTTTCTTTCTTTCTTTCTTTCTTACTGATCTATCTTTCTAACTAATCTTTCTTTCTTTCTAACTAATCTTTCTTTCTTTCTAACTAATCTTTCTTTCTTTTGTAACTAATCTTTCTTTCTTTCTAACTAATCTTTCTTTCTTTCTTTCTTTCTAACTAATCTTTCTTTCTTTCTTACTGATCTATCTTTCTTTCTAACTAACTAATCTTTCTTTCTAACTGATGATCTTTTCTTTCTTTCTTTCTTTCTTTCTTTCTTTCTTTCTTTCTTTCTTTCTTTCTTTCTTTCTTTCTAACTAATCTTTCTTTCTAACTAATCTTTCTTTCTAACTAATCTTTCTTTCTAACTAATCTTTCTTTCTTTCATTCTTTCTAACTAATCTTTCTTTCTTTCTTTCTTTCTTTCTTTCTAAGTAATCCATCTTTCTTTCTTTCTTTCTACCTAGTCTTTCTTTCTTTCTTTCTAACTAATCTTTCTTTCTTTCTTTCTAACTAATCTTTCTTTCTTTCTTACTGATCTATCTTTCTTTCTAACTAACTAATCTTTCTTTCTAACTGATGATCTTTTCTTTCTTTCTTTCTTTCTTTCTTTCTTTCTTTCTTTCTTTCTAACTAATCTTTCTTTCTAACTAATCTTTCTTTCTAACTAATCTTTCTTTCTTTCTTTCTAACTAATCTTTCTTCTCTCTTTCTTCTTTCTTTCTTTCTTCTCTCTTTCTTCTTTCTTTCTTTCTTTCTTTCTTTCTTTCTTTCTTTCTTTCTTTCTTTCTTTCTTTCTAACTAATCTTCTTTCTTTCTTTCTTTCTTTCTTTCTTTCTAACTAATCTTTCTGTCTTTCTTTCTTTCTTTCTAACTAATCTTTCTTTCTTTTTTCTTTCTTTCTTTCTTTCTTTCTTTCTTTCTTTCTTTCTTTCTTTCTTTCTTTCTTTCTTTCTTTCTTTCTTTCTTTCTTTCTTTCTTTCTTTCTAACTAATCTTTCTTCTTTCTTTCTTTCTTCCTAATATTTCTTTCTTTCTTTTTTCTTTCTTTCTTTCTTTCTTTCTTTCTTTCTTTCTTTCTTTCTTTCTAACTAATCTTTCTTTCTTTCTTTCTTTCTTTCTTTCTTTCTAAATAATCTTTCTTTCTTTCTTTCTTTCTTTCTAACTAATCTTTCTTCCTTCTTTCTTTCTTTCTTTCTTTCTTTCTTTCTTTCTTTCTTTCTAACTAATCTTCTTTCTTTCTTTCTAACTAATCTTTCTTTCTTTCATTCTTTCATTCTTTCTTTCTTTCTTTCTTTCTTTCTAACTAATCTTTCTTCTTTTCTCTCTTTCTTTCTTTCTTTCTTTCTTTCTTTCTTTCTTTCTTTCTTTCTTTCTTTCTTTCTAACTAATCTTTCTTTCTTTCTTTCTTTCTAACTAATCTTTCTTCTTTCTTTCTTTCTTTCTTTCTTTCTAACTAATCTTTCTTTCTTTCTTTCTTTCTTTCTTTCTTTCTTTCTTTCTAACTAATCTTTCTTTATTTCTTTCTAACTGATCTTTTCTTTCTTTCTAATTAATCATTCTTTCTTTCTTTCTTTCTTTCTTTCTTTCTTTCTTTCTTTCTTTCTTTCTTTCTTTCTTTCTTTCTTTCTTTCTTTCTAACTAATCCATCATTCTTTCTTTCTGACTAATCCATCTTTCATTCTTTCTAACTAATCTTTGTTTCTTTCTAAGTAATCCATCTTTCTTTCTTTCTAACTAATCTATCTTTCTTTCTTTTTAACTAATCTATCTACCTTTCTTTCTTTTTAACTAATCTATCTTTCTTTCTTTCTTTCTTTCTTACTGATCTATCTTTCTAACTAACTAATCTTTTTCTTTCTAACTAATCTTTCTTTCTTTCTAACTAATCTTTCTTTCTTTTGTAACTAATCTTTCTTTCTAACTAATCTTTCTTTCTTTTGTAACTAATCTTTCTTTCTTTCTAACTAATCTTTCTTTCTTTCTTTCTAACTAATCTTTCTTTCTTTCTTACTGATCTATCTTTCTTTCTAACTAACTAATCTTTCTTTCTAACTGATGATCTTTTCTTTCTTTCTTTCTTTCTTTCTTTCTTTCTAACTAATCTTTCTTTCTAACTAATCTTTCTTTCTTTCATTCTTTCTAACTAGTCTTTCTTTCTTTCTTTCTAACTAATCTATATATCTTTCTTTCTAACTAATCTATCTATCTTTCTTTCTTTTTAACTAATCTATCTATCTTTCTTTCTTTTTAACTAATCTATCTATCTTTCTTTCTAACTAATCCTTCTTTCTTTTCTTTCTTTCTTTCTTTCTTTCTTTCTTTCTTTCTTTCTTTCTTTCTTTCTTTCTTTCTTTCTTTCTTTCTTTCTTTCTTTCTTTCTTTCTTTCTAACTAATCTTTCTTTCTAACTAATCTTTCTTCTTTCTTTCTTTCCTTCTAACTAATCGTCCTTCTTTCTTTCTTTCTTTCTTTCTTTCTTTCTTTCTTTCTTTCTTTCTTTCTTTCTTTCTTTCTTTCTTTCTAACTAATCTTTCTTCTTTCTTTCTTTCTTTCTTTCTTTCTTTCTTTCTTTCTTTCTCTCTTCCTAACTAATCCTTCTTTCTTTTCTTTCTTTCTTTCTTTCTTTCTTTCTTTCTTTCTTTCTTTCTTTCTTTCTTTCTTTCTTTCTTTCTTTCTAACTAATCTTTCTCCTTTCTTTCTAACTAATCTTTCTTTCTTCTTTTCTAACTAATCTTCTTTCTTTCTTTCTTTCTTTCTTTCTAACTAATCTTTCTTCTTTCTTTCTTTCTTTCTTTCTTTCTTTCTTTCTAACTAATCTTTCTTTCTTCTTTTCTAACTAATCTTCTTTCTTTCTTTCTTTCTTTCTTTCTTTCTTTCTTTCTTTCTTTCTTTCTTTCTTTCTAACTAATCTTTCTTTCTTTCTTTCTTTCTAACTAATCTTTCTTTCTTTCTTTCTTTCTTTCTTTCTAACTAATCTTTCTTTCTTTCTTTCTTTCTAACTAATCGTTCTTCTTTCTTTCTTTCTTTCTTTCTTTCTTTCTTTCTTTCTTTCTTTCTTTCTTTCTTTCTTTCTTTCTTTCTAACTAATCGTTCTTCTTTCTTTCTTTCTTTCTTTCTTTCTTTCTTTCTTTCTTTCTAACTAATCTTTCTTCTTTCTTCTTTTCTTCTTTCTTTCTTTCTTTCTTTCTTTCTTTCTTTCTAACTAATCTTTCTTCTTTCTTCTTTTCTTCTTTCTTTCTTTCTTTCTTTCTTTCTAACTAATCTTTCTTCTTTCTTTCTTTCTTTCTTTCTTTCTTTCTTTCTAACTAATCTTTCTTTCTTCTTTTCTAACTAATCTTTCTTTCTTTCTTTCTTTCTTTCTTTCTTTCTTTCTTTCTTTCTTTCTAACTAATCTTTCTTTCTTTCTTTCTTTCTAACTAATCTTTCTTTCTTTCTTTCTTTCTTTCTTTCTTTCTTTCTAACTAATCTTTCTTTCTTTCTTTCTTTCTAACTAATCGTTCTTCTTTCTTTCTTTCTTTCTTTCTTTCTTTCTTTCTTTCTTTCTTTCTAACTAATCGTTCTTCTTTCTTTCTTTCTTTCTTTCTTTCTTTCTTTCTAACTAATCTTTCTTCTTTCTTCTTTTCTTCTTTCTTTCTTTCTTTCTTTCTTTCTTTCTTTCTAACTAATCTTTCTTCTTTCTTCTTTTCTTCTTTCTTTCTTTCTTTCTTTCTTTCTTTCTTTCTTTCTTTCTTTCTTTCTTTCTTTCTTTCTTCTTTCTTTCTTTCTTTCTTTCTTTCTTTCTTTCTTTCTAACTAATCGTTCTTCTTTCTTTCTTTCTTTCTTTCTTTCTTTCTTTCTTTCTTTCTTTCTTTCTTTCTTTCTTTCTTTCTAGCTAATCTTTCTTCTTTCTTTCTTTCTTTCTTTCTTTCTAACTAATCTTTCTCCTTTCTTTCTTTCTTTCTTTCTTTCTTTCTTTCTTTCTTTCTTTCTTTCTTTCTAACTAATCTTTCTCCTTTCTTTCTTTCTTTCTTTCTTTCTTTCTTTCTTTCTTTCTTTCTTTCTTTCTAACTAATCTTTTTTTCAATTCTTTCTAACTAATCTTTCTTTCAGTGAAACCAATGTTAGTTTCATCTACAGTTACAAAACTTTTTCAACTTGATGAAAATACATTAAAGATGCTAAATTGTGAACGGATATTGAATATCTCAAACGGTTTTGCTATGGCGAGGGATTATGTCAAAAAAAAGAATCAGGAAATGTCTCATATCTTTCTAAAATGTAATTATACACCATTTATTTTTCTATAAAATTATACTAATATTAGAACTAAACCCATTGTATTCCTTTTTTTCAATTTAAGATTTATGTTTAAGTTTAAAAACAGCCAGAATGGTTGTTTAGCCAAAAAAATAAAAAAATAAAAATCATTCATAGTGCTTTACTGCCCTCTTGTGTTCAAAATCAGGTAGGCCAATTGTATTAAATTGTAGGGATGCTACTATGGGAATATTTTCCCACCGTAACTCCGCTGGGGGCTTTAAAATCGCTAACTTGAAAGCGAAAGGACGTCTCCTTAAGACGTGCAGCTGTGAGCATTTTCGTTTCATTTTAAAAGAAGCCCCATTTCGGGGGCGGATTTCTTGAATGTATTTTACAAAATCACAATGTTGTGTTTGATTGCGAGTATCCCAAAATAAGTAAACACTTTGCAGTTTGAATGATCTTCTTGAATAAAATGACGGAGTAGCCAATGTTTCCACTGTTCGATCGCGGACGTCCACACGGACATTGATAATGGTGGCGCGTGCAGAGCGCTCGAGGGAATTCCTATGGAAGTAAGAATGAACTAAAAAACGTTCACTCTGTTCTGCTCGCTCATCGTCGTGGACGCGCAGCGTTATGAATGCCCGTGTGATGCAGCATAACACAGCAGAGAGAGACGCTCACCCTCGACTCGTGATTAATGAAATTTGACTCCGGTTGCTGATCTTTGCTGCAACTTTCGTTCAGCTCACAATTTAGTAAGCAAACCCGTTCAGGTTTTAATTGTAGTGACTAAATGATTTTATTAAACACACACACACAAACACACACATCAAATTGACGGTGGGGGGCAATGGTATATTTAAATCTGCAAATTGTAATATATGCAGGGCACACCGGTCCAGTCTTATTAAATGTATGCTTCATCTTTCATTTTTAATTTGTAAATTTGATCAATAAATTCAATTATTTAGAATGATAAGACACTATATGGCTTTTACCCTAGGTAGGGCTGATCAAATTAAATCGTTTACACTGAAATATAACAATGCATTAAATAATGTTATGAGATTGTTTTAAATATAAGTCAATTAAAAATCGTTGGGAAGAATGATACTTTTAAACATAACACTAAACCGTCATTAGGTGTCGCCACTCGCCAGGCGACCGTCTTAATGAGCGAGTCATTGATTCATTCGTTCAAACAATTCGTTCGAACGACTGAGTCATTCATGAATGAGACAGATGTTTATGGATTGGTCATTGAATCTTTGATTCAACCGATTCGTTCAAAATGCTGAATCATTCAGTAATGAGAACGCGTTGCTGTGAGATGCTCGATGGTTCTGCTGTGATCTTTGTTTAACTATTTTCGCTGCTGAAACAGAAAAAAGTCAATATTGCATCTAAAATGTAAGTGATTTGACTTGTGTGTGTGTGATTGTGTCTGTTACAGTGATTGTTTAACCCTTGTTAAAGTTTAGGTCTTGTCTTTTTGGATATATATCTTTTTATATAAAAAAATAGGCATACAACCCATATATTTTAAAAGTATTGTTTGCTTTAAATTACATTAAGATTTGTATGTTTGGTAATTGAATGAATTTTAAATGAATGTGCTATATATCAGATCATATATTTGTTTTCCTTAAAATTTAAACTAACACTAACTTTATTCTCATCTGAATGATAGATTATTTATTTCTGTATATAATAAAAACACATTTGATTTTTCTTTTTTAATCAATGTAGAATGTGTAACTGAAAAAATAAACAGATTAGGGCTCTGTTCGAGAACAAGAAATGAAAACCAATGCAATATGATGAATGTCCAAAAGATTTTTTTGCTTTTAAACTACGTGAATGTGTGTGTGTGTGTGTGTGTAAGAGATTTTGGTTGGGTGACATTTGTAGTTTACAGTTTGACAAAAGCACAATGTTGTGTTTTATTGCGATTGTACACAAATATAAGTAAACAGTTTGCAGTTTGAATAATGTCCTGTATGAACAAAAGGACGGAGTATGTTTTTATGTCTACATTGTTCAATCACGTCTCACACACACACACACAAACACACACACACACACACACACACAAATTTTTTCTAATCAGATCAGGCAAGTAATATTCTGTCTTGGCACACTTCATATAACTTTCAATCTTGTGTACTTATTTCATGTGTCCATTAAGTCCATGAGACCGTAGGGTGTAGACCGTAGACCTGTAGTTTCATCTACAGTTACAAAACTTTTTCAACTTGATGAAAATACATTAAAGATGCTAAATTGTGAACGGATATTGAATATCTCAAACGGTTTTGCTATGGCGAGGGATTATGTCAAAAAAAGAATCAGGAAATGTCTCATATCTTCTAAAATGTAATTATACACCATTTATTTTTATATAAAATTATACAAATATTAGAACTAAACCCATTTTATTCCCTTTTTTCAATTAAAGAATTATGTTTAAGTTTAAAAACAACCAGAATGGTTGTTTAGTTAAAAAATTTTACATACATAGTGCTATACTGCCCTCTTGTGTTCAAAATCAGGTAGGCCTATTGAATTTATATATAAATATTATGGATTTTACTATGGGAATATTTTCCCACCGGTCAATCAACGTGTGACACCGCTGGGGGCTTTAAAATCGCTAACTTGGAAGCGAAAGTTAAATAAGGACGTCTGCACAATACATTAATAATGGTGCAGAGTAGAGCGAGCTTTTTCAATTAATTCCTTTGGAAGTAGGAATGAACTAAACAACGTTCACTCTGTTCTGCTCGTCCCTCACCTTGGGCGCGCACAGTTATGAATGCCCGTGCAGCCGTGAGCATTTTAGTTTAATTTTAAAATTAGTGCCATTTCGGGGGACGTATTACTTTAATTTATTTAACAAAAACACACTGTTGTGTTTTATTGCGAGTGTACACAAATATAAGTAAACACTTTGCAGTTTGAATGATGTCCTGTTTGAAGAAAATGACAGAGTATGTTTTTACGTGTAACACACTGTTCAATCGCGCTGAGCCACCCACACACACACACATTCCAGCATTGCAATCTTGATATCGCAAGCCTGTTCATTTATACATATGTGCTATATATATATATATATTAGATCAATATATATGTTTTCCTTAAATAATTTTAAAACCTATGCAATATGGTGGATGTCCAAAAGATGGCACTCACAGACTGTTTTTAAATGGGGTTGGATAAATATCTTTTTGCTTTTAAACTGTGTGTGTGTGTGTGTGTGTGTGTGTGTGTGTGTGTGTGTGTGTGTGCGCCTTGGTGTCTGTTAGTGACAAGAGTTCAAGCTTAAGTTTAAGGCCTTGTCTTTTTGGATATATATATATATATATATATAATTATATTATTTTTTCTCCAAAATATTCATATAATCCATATATGTATTTACATGTATTGTTTGCTTTAAATTAAATTAAGATTGTATATTTGGTAATTGAACCTAAATGAATTAAAAATTTATGTGCCATATTTCAGATCAATACAATCAATGTTTTCCTTCATTTTAATCAACACTAACTTTATTCTCATCAGAGTTATACTACCATTAAAAAAACACATTTGATTTTCTATTTTAATCAATGTAGAATGTGTAACTTAAAAATAAACAAATCAGTGCTCTGTTTGAGGACAAGAAATGAAAACCTATGCAATATGATGAATGTCCAAAAGATGGCACTCAGACTGTTTTTAAATGGGATTGGATAAACATTGTTTTGCTTTTAAACTGTGTGTGTGCGTGTGTGTGTGTGTGTGTGTGTGTGTGTGTGTGATTGTGCCTTGGTGTCTGTTCGTGACAAAAGTTTAACCCTTGTTCAATTTAAGTTTAAGGCCTTGTATTTTTGGATTATATATATATATTATATTTAATTATATATATATATATATTAGGGGTGTAACGGTTCACAAAATTCACGGTTCGGTTCGATACGATACACTTGTGTCACAGTTCGGTACGGTTCGGTACGTTTTCGATACAGCAAAAAGAAAGAAATGCCAGAGAAATTTCGTTGATTTAATTTTTTTAATTATACTTTTATTAAAACTAACATCATAAAGTATGATATTTTTTTACTTTGAGCAATGATGGAGCTATACTTGACTTTTCTTAGGAGCATATAAAACAAAACAGCTCCTTGGACAAAATTAAATGTGATTGAACTAAAATAAACCTTTGTTTATAAGTACTGATTAACATTTGAGGGCAGCAATTGTATTCATAATGTCAAAATAAAACCGACGTAATGTTACTTGAAAGCATAATAGCCTACTATTCCTGCCAAACTCCCATGGTTACAGTTAGTAGTGTTACTACAGTACATCCATGGTGAATGTTGCTGATCTGTGGACACTGGATAGTTCATTCATGGCACAATGTTTTGATGTTGGGCAATGTTGTGGTCACGCCAGAGTCTCTTACATTATGAGCGTGCTTGCCCACGCACGACGCGCTTACATTTGAAATAACGACATTTTGGTTGGCAGGAAAAATGGTCCAATGAACCGTTCGGTTTAAAAATGCGTACCGAAAACCGAACCGAAAGCCTCGTACCGAACGGTTCAATACGAATACGTGTATCGTTACACCCCTAATATATATATATATATATATATATATATATATATATATATATATATATATATATATATATATATATATATATATATATATATATTATTTATTATTATATATTATTATTTAATTTTTTTCTACAAAATATTCATATAACCCATATATTTTAAGTGTATTGTTTGCTTTAAATTAAATTAAGATTGTATGTTTGGCAATTGAACCTAAATGAATTTAAAATTAATGTGCTATATTTCAGATCAATAAAATAAATGTTTTCCTTAATTTTAATCAACACTAACTTTATTCTCATCTGAATTATAAATAACTTATTTCTGTATAAAATAAAAAATCCCGAATAATCCAGACCAACCAGAGTGCAATATTCCTACAACATCATCAGTGCTGAAGCAGAACTACCAGAGCCGTTCGGCAGATTTTCAGTCTTGTGTGCTTATTTCATGTGTCCGTTAAATCCATGAGACCGTCTGTAGGGTGTCTCATTTTTCATTTTAGGTTTCAGAAGGTAGCTCATGCATACTTTGTGGTTGATATGTGCCCTCGATGCGCACTTTTGCAGAGCCCACACTGATGCAAGCTCTACAGCACACTTCTTTTCGACAGTCAAAGTAGGGTTACGTTTTTGCACGACGTGCACAATAACCCTAAAGGCACCTGGGTTGCGGTGCCACCGGCTTGGGCCCGTAATCGCTGCTCGCAGCTATATTTATTATTATTCTTCTTCTTCCGACTTATTATTATTATTTTACTACCTTTTGGGCACTTTTGGGGGCCTTAACGTGCTCAAAAACTCTTGAAACTTTGCACACGGGTCAGAAACCGCGGCCATCAGGGCCGGGCTGAAGCTGGTACCCGGGCGTGGCAGGGGGGCTCGACAGCGCCACCTGGAACGGGGTTTGAACACTTGTCCATATATCAAACACGCTTGCATGTAATAATCTGAAACTCGCTACACTTATATATCTCATGGGGGCCGAACAACTTTCGTGCTCTAAGTTTTACGCCAGCCCAACAGGAAGTCGGCTATTTAGGGTTGTTTGGAAACGCATGCTCAGGAATTTGAAACACTTCTCCTAGGGAATTCCCCCGTTCGTCTCCAAACTCGGTGTGCATGAAGTCAAGACACTGAGGATGAAAAATTGCCAGGGGATTTTTGATATCTCGAACGGTTTGGCCGTGGCGAGGAAACGAATTTATGGCGAGAAACAAGAAACAGGAAGTGTGTTATAACTTCTGCATACATTGACTGATCTTGATGAAACTTCAGCAGTGTGTTCGCTGTAAGAGGACGATCACATGGATGTGACTATTGTGAGTCAAAGTTATAGCGCCACCAAATGGCAGCAGGAAGTGTATCACTTTCTAAATGCTTTGAAATCACCCTCTTATTTTTACCCGATTTGCTTCAAACTTTATGTGTATAATGTAAACACACGGCAGATGTAGACCTGTGAAAGGATTATTGATATCTTAGATACTGTTGCCGTGGCAACGCATCAAACTTTATTATTCTTTGTTGATGCTTTTGAGACTCTTAACATGCTTGAAATTGCATGAAACTCGACAGACACATCAGATTTATTAGCCAGTAGACATGTGCAAAGTTTCAGAAACGGGCGTGGTGCAGGGGCTCAGTAGCGCCACCTTTTGACAAACGTGGGGGTGTTAGTTTTATAGTTTTACCTACAATCATACAACTCGGTACGCATATTGTTCAGATCAAGCCGGACAACTTTCTAATTAACTGTCATTAGCTCAGACCAACAGGAAGTCAGATATTTTGGTTTGAAAGTGGATGTTTTGGAGAATTTTCTCTTCCTCTCTCTCTGACCCTATGTCTCTCCGTGTGTTTGAGGGGAGGGGGATTTGTCTGCTGAGTGAGAATGCCTTTATTTTTGTTTTTCAAGGTTTTGGGGCCCTTAACGTGCTTGAAAACTCTTGAAACTTTGCACACAGGTCAGAACCCGCGGCCATCAGGGCCGGGCTGAAGCTGGTACCCGGGCGTGGCAGGGGGGCTCGACAGCGCCCCCTGGAACGAGATTCGAACACTTGTCCATATATCAAACATGCTTGCATGTAATAATATGTACATATTTAGATACATATTTAGATCTCATGGGGCCGAACAACTTTCGTGCTCTAAGTTTTACGACAGCTCAACAGGAAGTCAGCCATTATGGGGTGTTTGGAAAATGCATGCTTTTATTTTTGATATATGTCTCCTAGAGAATTAATCCAAACACCACGAAACTCGGTCAGCATGAAGTCAAGACATTGAGGATGCTAAATTGCGGACGGATTTTTGATATCTCGAACGGTTTGGCCGTGGCGAGGAAATGAATTTTATGACTAAAAAAGGACACATAAAGTGTGTTATAACTTTGCTCGTTTTACCTAGTTACAAAACTTCCCACGAATTTTGTTCTCATCAAGCCGATCAATTTTCTAATTTAAAGTCATTAGCTCTGAGCAACAGAAAGTCAGATATTGTAGTTTGAATGGATTTATTGTGCTCCCTGCCATTCTCTGTGAGTGTGTGTGTCTGTGTGGGGAGGGGAGGGAAGGGAAGGGGAGGGGAGCGGAGGGGAGGGGAGGGGAGGGGAGGGGAGGGGAGGGAGGGTTGATGTCTGTGTTTATGTGTGTGTGTGTGTGTGTGTGTGTGTGTGGCTGGCTGTATGATTTTTCCAGCATTAAAGGATAAAGAAATCTCTAAGTCCTTGTCTTTTTGCATAATAATTTTGCATTTTTTTAATGACAAAATATGCATATAACCCCCATCTTTTAAATGTATATTTTGCTTTAAATAAAAGTAAGATTGTATTGGTAATTGAAGCTGAATGAATTTAAAATTCATGTGCTATATTTAAATATATTTGTTTTCCTTTTGTAGTTTTAAAACACTAACCTCATTCTCATCTGAATTACAAATATATTTTTTTCTGTATAAAATAATACTCTGATTAAAAAAGAAACATCAAAAGTGTTTTTAGTCAATGTAGAATGTGTAACTTAAAAATAAACAGATTAGTGCTCTGTTTGAGGACAATCCTGTGTGGGGAGGTGGCAGGGGGATTTCTCTATTGGGTGAGATTTAATTTAAATTATTGTTTTTCAAGGTAGCATTCTAATCTGGTAAAGCAAGTAATATTCTCTGTATCTTTATATAAATATACACATATATATGTATATATATATATATATATATATATATATATATATATATATATATATATATATATATATATATGTGTGTGTGTGTGTGTGTGTGTATATATATTTATAGCTACAAGCAGCGATTACAGGCCCAAGCCGGTGGCACCGCAACCCTGGTTATAGCGCCACCAACTGGCAGTAGGAAGTGTGTTACTTTGAAAATGATTTGAAATCACCCTCTTATTTTTACCTCATTTGCTTCAAACTTCACTACTATAATGTAAACACACGGCAGATGTAGACCTGGATGTAGACCTGACCTTTCAGAAGGTTGCTCGCGCATACTTTGTGATTGATTTGTGCCCTCGATGCGCACTTTTGCAGAGCCCACACTAATGCAAGCTCTACAGCACACTTCTTTTCGACAGTCAAAGCAGGGTTACGTTTTTTTGCATGTCGTGCACAATAACCCTAAAGGCACCAGGGTGGCAGTGCCACCGGTTTATATATATATATATATATATATATATATATATATATATACTTATATACATACATACATACATACATACACAATATATATATATATATATATATATATATATATATATATATATATATATATATATATATATATATATATTAGGGCCGGGACTCGATTAAAAAAATTAATCTAATTAATTAGAGGCTTTGTAATAAATTAATCGAAATTAATCGCATTTTAATTGCATAAATATTTGACCTGAGAACAGTGAGAAGTAATTTTTTTCACATGGATTTTTAGTATACCATTGAATAATGACTGAATGCATAAGCTTAAGCAACAAAATATTGTTTATTTTTGTTCAACCAAGTCCAGCAGACCAGTGTTTTTTGCCATTAAGTGTAGCAATAGCATATTGCTACACTACACTAATAGCAATAGCGAATTCCTTGTTGCATAGCTTGCACACAACCATGCTCTTATCGACGCTTCCATCCGTTCGTTTTTGTAACAAAATTTCCCATTCACCGGCCAACCAAAGCGATCTCGTCAGCTTCTTTGTCATGAACGCTAGTTGGTGCGCCAGTATAATCGGTCCGCCGAAACTCATCCAGTGAGAAACGTTCCGCGGTGCAAAAATAAGTGCGATTAAAAATAATTTTTTGTGTAATTAATTAACGCGTTAAAGTCTGTAGTTAATTCATCTTAATTAACGCGTTAAAGTCCCGGCCCTAATATATATATATATATACCGTATATACCGTATAGACCCTGAATATAAGACGACCTGAATTTCCAGACTTATTTTTGTGGGAAAAATCTGGTTTTCAACAGAAAATAATTTTAAGAGCAAATTTCCGAGGCGTTGTTCCAAATGCCTCGCATCACCTGTGCCTCGTGGAGGCCCGCTCGTCGGCGGAGACCGGCACATATGCGCTTCCTGATTGGCCATGACTGCGGCTGCCCTGAGTGGGACGGGTCACGGGATGGATTTAATCACCCTGCGGGGTCGTCTGGCCGTTTTCGACGACGATCCGGCTCCCGCTCTCTCTCTCTCTCTCTCTCTCCCTCTGCTCGAGCCGCGCAAGAAAAAGCGCCGTTCACAGAGGATGCCAGAGCGGACGGAGACAAGCGAGTAGAGACCCCCCCCCCCCGTTCACATATCGCGTCTGCGCGCTCAAGTTCGTTATTTCAAATGTAGGCGTGCGCGCGCTCGTAATGAAAGCGACGCGCTCGTTTTTTCCAAGATCCTCTGCGCTCTCGTCAGTCGACGGCGCGGGAGAAAAAGGCTATCAATCGATTCCTCCACTCGAATATAAGATGACCCTGAATATAAGACGACCCCCCATTTTTCAGCCTATTTTTAGGACAAAAACCTCGTCTTATATTCGGGTATATACGGTATATATATATATATATATATATATAGCTGCGAGCAGCGATGAAGGGCCAAAGGCGGTGGTGCCGCCACCCCGGTGCCTTTAGTTACCTAAAGGCACCGGGGTTGCGGTGCCACCGGCTTGGGCCCGTAATCGCTGCTCGCAGCTATATTTATTATTATTATTATTATTATTATTTAACTACCTTTTTGGCACTTTTGGGGGCCTTAACATGCTCAAAAACTCTTGAAACTTTGCACACGGGTCAGAACCCGCGGCCATCAGGGCCGGGCAGAAGCTGGTACCCGGGCGTGGCAGGGGGGCTCGACAGCGCCACCTGGAATGGGGTTTGAACACTTGTCCATATATCAAACACGCTTGCATGTAATAACCTGAAACTCGGTACACATATAGATGTCATCAGGCCGAACAACTTTCGTGCTCTAAGTTTTACGCCAGCCCAACAGGAAGTCGGCTATTTAGGGTTGTTTGGAAACGAATGCTCAGGAATTTGAAACACTTCTCCTAGGGAATTCCGCCGTTCGTCTCCAAACTCGGTGTGCATGAAGTCAAGACATTGAGGATGAAAAATTGCCAGGGGATTTTTGATATCTCGAACGGTTTGGCCGTGGCGAGGAAACGAATTTATGGCGAATAATGGAAACAGGAAGTGTGTTATAACTTCTACATACATTAACTGATCTTGATGAAACTTCAGCAGTGTGTTCGCTGTAAGAGGCCGATCACATGGATGTAACTTTTATGAGTCAAAGTTATAGCGCCACCAACTGGCAGCAGGAAGTGTGTCACTTTCTAAATGCTTTTGACAAAAGTGGGGGGGTTAGTTTTATCTACAGTAACAAAACTCGATATGTATATTGTACTCTTCGAGCCGGACAACTTTCTAATTTACCGTAATTAGCAACGACCAACAGGAAGTCAGATAATTTGGTTTGAATATGGTGAGCCTCTCTCTGAGCTCTGTATGGCAAGCCCTTTTAACATTTAAAAGCTAAGTTTGACTATCCGGAATTAACATTGTTGATATCAACAACGTCTTTCTGACAAGTCGTAATTATATTTTGGATAGTTTGTATTATCATTTAAGATATCTGTAACGTAATTGGCCTATGGCTAAGCCACGCCCCCAAACGCGATGAGCGAATCACAGTGCGCATAGCTAACCCAATAAAATGAAAGTTACAGATATCAAATTTCAGATATCTCTAATCAAAATGAATTTCAAGATATCTTTCACTTGATAATAGATATCTAATATCTATTATCAAAATTATGACTATCCCTAACTCCAGTTTGAGATATCTACAATGCCGTTCTGACTAGTCATAATTTAAATGTATTTAAATGTATTGTTTGCTTTAAATTAAATTAAGATTGTATATTTGGTAATTTAATCTAAATTAATTTAAATTTTATGCACTATATTTCAGATCAATATATTTGTTTTCCATCATTTTAATCAACACTAATTTTATTCTCATCTAAATTATAAATAACTTATTTCTGTATAAAATAAAAAATCCTGAATAATCCAGACCAACCAGAGCGCACTATTCCTACAACATCATCAGTGCTGAAGCGGAACTACCAAAGCCGTTCGGCAGATAGCGAGCAGATGCAGCATAGGTGTTGTAACGAGGCAGGGTCAGGCCAGGGGGGGTCCATTTGCAGTTTTTTTATTAAGAAAGGTCAAGACAGGCAGGGTGAGCAATGGCAAACAGGGCAGAACAGAAAAGGCAGAGACAAACCAGGTTGACAGGCAAAGGGCAAAGACCTCCAGATAAATACTGGGCTTCTGGATTTACACATTTAAGTGCTGCAAAACAGATTGACTTATGACATCCTTGTCACGGTCTCCGATACGAACCCAAGCGCAGACAGTATTCTCTAAACACAGCTCTATTTATAAACAGAAAACAAAAACCCACAAGGGGGCAAACGAACATTGACAAGGCAAAACAAACACTGACAAGACTTGATTATAACTAGACGCCAAACTTGACAATGAACATAGAGCAAATCTGACAATAAGCTTGACTTGACAATACACTAGACTGGATTACTCACAGACAGGATACAAAACGAACAAGCAACAAGTAACAACCACAAGGAGATTATATAAGGGAGACAATCACAAGGGCACAGGTGACACTGATGAAACAATGACAAAACGAGGATAACGAGGGGGCGGGGCCAGAGGACGAGACAACACAAGCACATGGCCCAAACCAAAGGCCATGTGCTTGCACACAAAACATGGTTCTGTCATGATTCTGCCTCAAGAATTAAAGAACAATAACTAGATGGCAGAATCATGACAGAACGCCTCCCTTAAGGAGCGGCTTCCAGACGCTCAAGGGAACGTCAAACACGGGACATGACAGACTGCAAAATAGACACAAGCCAACAAAACATAAGTTAACAACATTACATAATACATAATACAAGAATACATAATAACAGGATTTGGGTGACACAATAAAAATAACAAACAAGGGAGGGGGGGGTGGGGGAACAAAAGAGTTCATAGGCGGAGGTCCAGAGTGGACGGGTGGGAAAAAAGTCTTAGACTCACTGGACGTGGGCGAGGGCTGACGACAAGGAGACCGAACAGGTCTGGGCGGAGGCACATAAGGTACAGTCTTGAGGAGGACAGACCGGGGTAAAACAGTAGCAGGGGTGACCAGGGGAACAACAGGGGACAAAGCATGTGCCGCTGCAGCAGGCAGCGGAGACGTAACAGGAACCAAGACTGGGGACCCTGGAACCAGCAACGGAACTGAGACAGGGGGTGCAACAGGCGACTGTGGAACAAAGACAAAAGGCGCTGCGGCTGGCTGTGAAGCTGGAACAGGACTGGACTCCTTAGCTGGAATAGGGCTCGACTCGGTCACTTTCCCAACACCGTCAGCGTGGACAGGAATGGACTCCTTAGCTGGGACAGGGCTGGACTCAGTCACTTTCCCATTAACCTCCACATGGACAGGAATGGCAGCAGCGGGCTGGAGAGCCAACACGGACCCAGAAGGAGACTGAGGACAAGAAGCTCTCTTCCTCCTCTTTCTCCTTGGCCGCGGGGCAGAAGCCATAGCCGGACTTGTGATCGGTAAGGTGATCACCGCAGGGGCCGTTGCTGAAACTGGAAGGACCGCCACAGGCAAAGCCGACTCAGTAGAAGAGGCCTCCGATGCGGACTCCCACGACACCCATCTTCCTCTCTTTCCACGGAGGCTTACAGCTATGGCAGGTGTTTCGGGAGTCGAGGTGGAGAGAACATGGTCCCCAAGCGTTGCGACAGCTAGGACGCGACCCTCCGGGATCACTGGCAGTGAGAAAGATGGCAATGTCCTAGTGGGACCCTGCAGCTCCTCCCGACACACATGGTCCACCACTTCACGGAACGGGCGTCGGATCAGGCCCTCCCGTTCAGTCAAAGGAGGAGGTACATTGAGACCCGCGATGAAGTAGGAATTGAGGAGGATCTCCGGCATGAATGTCCTCCTCTCCTCCAGGGCCTGGGCATATCTCTCCAGGGACTTCTCTCCCTGGTGAGAAAACGGAGCCTTGCCCCTCTTCATATCGGCGGTAGTCGACTGCCACCATTGCTCATGGTCATCTAACTGGCGTCTGGCGGGAAGGGACATACTGTCTGCTGGGTTCAAAAATGGCTTGTTCGTTCTGTCACGGTCTCCGATACGAACCCAAGCACAGACAGTATTCTCTAAACACAGCTTTATTTATAAACAGAAAACAAAAACCCACAAGGGGGCAAACGAACATTGACAAGGCAAAACAAACACTGACAAGACTTGATTATAACTAGACGCCAAACTTGACAATGAACATAGAGCAAATCTGACAATAAGCTTGACTTGACAATACACTAGACTGGATTACTCACAGACAGGATACAAAACGAACAAGCAACAAGTAACAACCACAAGGAGATTATATAAGGGAGACAATCACAAGGGCACAGGTGACACTGATGAAACAATGACAAAACGAGGATAACGAGGGGGCGGGGCCAGAGGACGAGACAACACAAGCACATGGCCCAAACTAAAGGCCATGTGCTTGCACACAAAACATGGTTCTGTCATGATCCTGCCTCAAGAATTAAAGAACAATAACTAGATGGCAGAATCATGACAATCCTATGACAGGGGTGGGCAACAGTTTTAGTCTGAGGGCCACAGTTACTTTGGCAAAGTAAACGGAGGGCCACACTTTGGACAATTGCAATTAAACAGTTACATGATTAAATGGTACAAATTAATTCAATGCAAATATGTATAAGGCTACTCTACAGTTACTTTGACTTTGCCAGCCTATTTCAAGGCCTGATATTTATTTTTGCTATAGGCCAGTCTGACCTAGGCCACTCTAAGGTTACAATAACTTGATTTACTTTCCTACACTACCCTGCACATTGTTCATGTCATTCATACCAGCTGTAACTATTCAAGATGGAAAGCTATTAACAAAACTGCAAATGTATGTGTGCAGGTTACATTAACATTAGGGATGTGCACGAATATTCGAATTTTCGATCTGTAATTATTATTAGTAAAATAAAATACTATTCGAATTTTACTACGTTGCTTTGCTGGCCGTAAATGCAGTGAATCCATGATAAATCCCAACCACTAAGTCGCAATTATAATTAAATGCACTGGGTGGCGCTGTGGAGTGTGTTAAGTTGTGTGTATTTGATCACATAATGTTGTCGTCTGCCTCGCGAAGTTTGGAATTACTTGAAAATGATCTTACTAAATGGAATTACTTTTGATCAAATTAATTAATTAATCTGAGTTATAATATCATCATCACCACAATGAGAAATCACATGAAATCCAAACAGTCGACTGAGGAAAGACAGCTGACCAACACTGCATTCACGACTGCAGGGTAAGCGCAGCTGGACCCCGCGTGATCCGAGCTTAGATGATAACTTATCTTAGAGCAAAATTATTTTGAGACATATACTTCCTTTAAGTTTCGTTGAGGGAGACCGGTTTAAGAACAGAAAACGCAAAGTGCTGTTAGAAACTTAGAACACCGTTATCTTTGTGTCTCTGAAACGTCTGTCAGCGCAGCACCTTTTCTCACTCGATCATAAATTGCTGGCGGCGCCCCTGCATGTGGATATTGTTTTTCTCTATATAAACGTGAAACAATATAAACACGATAATCATATGCTGACTCGAGTGTGTGTACGTTCTGTACGATATCTGGCGCAACCGCTTTATTAGGCGTTTTTTTCCCGTTCGCGCTGCTTGAGCATTCTTTTATTAATGCTTTTGTTTTTTATATTTTTTGTTTACACATAGGCCTAATGTTTAATGTTTTCAACTAAAAGAAATGGTGACAAAAACGTAAAAAAAAAAAAAAAAAAACATAAAAAATAACATCTTTTTCGTTAAATGTCATTTAAATAAACGAATATTCGAATATCCGATTTTTATGAGCCCAAATATTCGAATGCAATATTTTTGAAAAATGCCCATCCCTAATTAACATACAGACTTCCAGTGTTGGGAAGGATACTTTCAAAACATATTTCGTTGCAGAATACATGACTGGCAAAACCAGCAAATGTAATGATTATGAATATGTAAAATATAGCAAGGAGATATTTTAATTGTTTATTAATAAATAAGTGTTTTCTTTGTCATTGTCGGCTAAGATGAAGTTGACGATGCTGACTCGCGATCTTCAGTAGCCTAGTGAACGTGCCAGAGAGAAATGCACATTTCATAAGGATTACATAAGCAGAGAGCAGTCTGTTTTCTTTCGTTTTGAATTGTTCAGTTTAAAAGTAGACATGTGAGGCAACTAGGCTACTTTATATGCTGAGTTTCGGTTCATTTATGAGACGAGCTCCAGTTCACGCGCCGGCGTGATTATCTCGTTATTAATGTTTCGTGATTGTCTCTATACTGTCTGCTATATTTACTTCTTATTAATTAAATACAGGCAATTGGTTGATGAAACATTGATTAAAATTAAGATACAATTAATACAAAACGAAATTCACTTTAAAGAAAGGTTTTGTGCTTTCTGTTTAGTAGTAGTAGTACTTTATTGTCATTGTGTAGCACAATGAAATTACTCTTGTGACAACCCCAAAGGTGCATTTAAGAAGAAAAGGAGTGGTAGATCCTATTTAAAATAGACAAAACAAAATGTTAACAATACATATACTAATATATAAAGAACATAACACATTTCGGATGAGATACTTAATAAATATAATAATTAGCATATCAATGTAATAAATAAATACAATATAAAAGTAAAAAAAAAAAAAAAAAAAAAAAGAGACTGGCTCATAATACAACATATTTCAAGATTATTCAGAATATTGTTAAAAATGCCATTCCCATAATTATTACAGGTGTACCAGTACTATTATTATTACTTCAGGTGCATAGCAGCATAATTAATTTTTGCACATTTCCAACAACCTTACTATACATGGTCGTACAGGGAGATAATTAAACATAGTTATTGCTGTTGGAAAAAAACTGTTATTTGATGTATTTGATGTCTTTGTGAAAGTTTTAAAGCATCTTTTAGTGCCGCTTTCAGAGCGCTCACGTCCGTAACGGAGAACACGTCCGTAACATTGTTTTTCCTCATAAATGCGAACACGAAAAATAAAATAAAATGAATATTTTATGTTATGTGGAGACAGAGACAACCCTTCATCCGGTGGGTAGTATTAATTTTGGTTTGCGCAGTGTAATTCACAGAATTACTAAAACATATTATTTCATGTGTCCGTTAAATCCATGGGACCGTAGGGCGACAGTGAAAGCGGGGTTACGTTTTTGCACGTCGTGCACAGTAACCCTAAAGGCACCGGGGTTGCGGTGCCACCGGCTTGGGCCCGCAATCGCTGCTCGCAGCTATATTTATTATTATTTTACTACCTTTTGGGCACTTTTGGGGCACTTAACATGCTCGAAAACTCTTGAAACTTTGCACACGGGTCAGAACCCGCGGCCATCAGGGCCGAGCTGAAGCTGGTACCCGGGCGTGGCAGGGGGGCTCGACAGCGCCACCTGGAACGGGGTTTGAGCACTTGTCCATATATCAAACACGCTTGCATGTAATAATCTGAAACTCGCTACACTTATATATCTCATCGGGCCGAACAACTTTCGTGCTCTAAGTTTTACCCCAGCCCAACAGGAAGTCGGCTATTTAGGGTTGTTTGGAAACGCATGCTCAGGAATTTGAAACACTTCTCCTAGGGAATTCCCCCGTTCGTCTCCAAACTCGGTGTGCATGAAGTCAAGACACTGAGGATGAAAAATTGCCAGGGGATTTTTGATATCTCTAACGGTTTGGCCGTGGCGAGGAAACGAATTTATGGCGAATAATGGAAACAGGAAGTGTGTTATAACTTCTGCATACGTTAACTGATCTTGATGAAACTTCAGCAGTGTGTTCGCTGTAAGAGGCCGATCACATGGATGTAACTTTTATGAGTCAAAGTTATAGCGCCACCAACTGGCAGCAGGAAGTGTGTCACGTTCAAAATGCTTTGAAATCACCCTCTTATTTTTACCTGATTTGCTTCAAACTTGATGTGTATAATGTAGACACTCGCCAGATGTAGACCTGTGAAAGGATTATTGATGTCTTAGATACTGTTGCCATGGCAACGCATCAAACTTTAATATTCTTTTTGGATGCTTTTGAGACTCTTAGCATGCCTGAAATTGCTTAAAATTGCATGAAACTCGACAGACAGATCACATTTATTAGCCAGTAGACATGTGCAAAGTTTCAGAAACGGGCGTGGTGCAGGGACTCAGTAGCGCCACCTTTTGACAAAAGTGGGGGGGTTAGTTTTATAGTTTTACCTACAATCATAAAACTCAGTACGCATATTGTTCAGATCAAGCCGGACAACTTTCTAATTAACTGTCATTAGCTCTGACCAAGAGGAAGTTGAATATGGTGGTTTGAATATGGTCATTTTCTCTCTCTCTCTCTCTCTGAGCCAATATGGCAAGCCGTTTTAACATTTAATCATTTTAACCTTCTAGTCTCTATTTTCATGCTTCTAGTACTTATTTTTTAGATACTAGTATCTATTCCTTTAAGTACTAGTACTTATTCATTAGCGACTAGTGCTTATTCTTTAGTACTAGTGCCTATTCTTTAGATACTAGTGCTTATTCTTTAGATATTCTTTTGAATGCGTATTAGTAGCTAATGAATAAGTACTGGTATCTATTTAATAGGTACTAGTATCTAATGACTTAGTACTAGTATTTATTGAATAAATATTAGTATCTATTAATAGGTACTAGTATCTAAAAGGTCATTTTCTCTCTCTCTCTCTGAGCCAATATGGCAAGCCGTTTTAACATTTAATCATTTTAACCTACTAGTCTCTATTTTCATGCTACTAGTACTTATTTTTTAGATACTAGTATCTATTCCATTAAGTACTAGTACTTATTCATTAGCGACTAGTGTAAAATATAGCAAGGAGATATTTTAATTGTTTATTAATAAATTAGTGTTTTCTTTGTCATTGTCGGCTAAGATGAAGTTGACGATGCTGACTCGCGATCTTCAGTAGCCTAGTGAACGCGCCAGAGAGAAATGCACATTTCATAAGGATTACATAAGCAGAGAGCAGTCTGTAGTCTGTTTTCTTTCGTTTTGAATTGTTCAGTTTAAAAGTAGACATGTGAGGCAAGTAGGCTACTTTATATGCTGAGTTTCGGTTCATTTATGAGACGAGCTCCAGTTCACGCGCCGGCGTGATTATCTCGTTATTAATGTTTCGTGATTATCTCTATATTGTCTGCTATATTTACTTCTTATTTATTAAATACAGGCAATTGGTTGATGAAACATTGATTAAGATACAATTAATACAAAACGAAATTCACTTTAAAGAAAGGTTTTGTGCTTTCTGTTTGATGTCTTTGTGAAAGTTTTAAAGCATCTTTTAGTGCCGCTTTCAGAGCGCTCACGTCCGTAACGGAGAACACGTCCGTAACATTGTTTTTCCTCATAAATGCGAACACGAAAAATAAAATAAAATGAATATTTTATGTTATGTGGAGACAAAGACAACCCTTCATCCGGTGGGTAGTATTAATTTTGGTTTGCGCAGTGTAATTCACAGAATTACTAAAACATATTATTTCATGTGTCCGTTAAATCCATGGGACCGTAGGGCGACAGTGAAAGCGGGGTTACGTTTTTGCACGTCGTGCACAGTAACCCTAAAGGCACCGGGGTTGCGGTGCCACCGGCTTGGGCCCGCAATCGCTGCTCGCAGCTATATTTATTATTATTTTACTACCTTTTGGGCACTTTTGGGGCACTTAACATGCTCGAAAACTCTTGAAACTTTGCACACGGGTCAGAACCCGCGGCCATCAGGGCCGGGCTGAAGCTGGTACCCGGGCGTGGCAGGGGGGCTCGACAGCGCCACCTGGAACGGGGTTTGAGCACTTGTCCATATATCAAACACGCTTGCATGTAATAATCTGAAACTCGCTACACTTATATATCTCATCGGGCCGAACAACTTTCGTGCTCTAAGTTTTACCCCAGCCCAACAGGAAGTCGGCTATTTAGGGTTGTTTGGAAACGCATGCTCAGGAGTTTGAAACACTTCTCCTAGGGAATTCCCCCGTTCGTCTCCAAACTCGGTGTGCATGAAGTCAAGACACTGAGGATGAAAAATTGCCAGGGGATTTTTGATATCTCTAACGGTTTGGCCGTGGCGAGGAAACGAATTTATGGCGAATAATGGAAACAGGAAGTGTGTTATAACTTCTGCATACGTTAACTGATCTTGATGAAACTTCAGCAGTGTGTTCGCCGTAAGAGGCCGATCACATGGATGTGACTATTGTGAGTGAAAGTTATAGCGCCACCAACTGGCAGCAGGAAGTGTGTCACTTTCTAAATGCTTTGAAATCACCCTCTTATTTTTACCCGATTTTCTTCAAACTTTATGTGTATAATGTAAACACACGGCAGATGTAGACCTGTGAATGGATTCTTGATATCTTAGATACTGTTGTCGTGGCAACGCATCAAACTTTAATATTCTTTTTTTATGCTTTTGAGACTCTTAGCATACTTGAAATTGCATGAAACCCGACAGACACATCACATTTATTAGCCAGTAGATATGTGCAAAGTTTCAGAAACGGGCGTGGTGAGGGGCTCAGTAGCGCCACCTTTTGTCAAAAGTGGGGGGATTAATTTTATCTACAGTAATAAAAATCGGTATGTGTATTGTTCTCCTCGAGCCAGACAACTTTCTAATTTACACTCAATAGCTCCAACCAACAGGAAGTCAGATATTTTGGTTTGAAAATTGTCATTTTATGTCTCTCTCTCTCTGAGCCTACGTCTCTGTGTGTGTGTGTGTGTGTGTCTGTGAGTGTGGGGAGGGGCAGGGGGGCTAGATTAACCATTTGACTGCTGTGTGGTTTGGCCTGCATTAAAAAAGAAAATAAATGTCTTACGCCTTGTATTTTTTAAATAAGTTGTATTAATAAGTAAAGGCATATAACCAACCAATTGAATTGTAGTGCATTGAAAATAGTTTTATATAATTAGTTTATTAATTAAATTAACTTGGTCCATAAACTTTGTCAGAAAATTTGGTCCATAAATCAAACACACTTGCATGTAATATTATGAAACTCGGTATTCATATAGATCTCATCGGGCCAAACAACTTTAAGCCAGCCCAACAGGAAGTCGGCTATTTTGGTCTTAATGTGGATTTTTGGCAAAATCAGCCTCTGATTTTTTACCCACTCCTCTTAAGTGGTTTATTTTATTCCCACCAAACTTTTTCAACATGATGAAAATACATTAAAGAAGCATAATTGTGAATATCTATTGAATATCTCTAATTGTTTTGCTATGGCGAGGGATTAAAGTCATGTAAAAAAAAAAAACACTAAAAGCCTCATATCTTCTAAAAATGTAATTATACACCATTTATTTCTAGATAAAATTATACAAATATCAGAACTAAACCCATTTTATTCTTGTTTTCAATTTAAGAATAATGTACAAGTTTAAAAACAGCCAGGATGCACTATTCAGTTAAAAAATAAATATATCAAATAATACATAGGGCTATACTGCCCTCTTGTGTTCAAAATCAGGTAGGCCTGTTGTATTTAAATATAGGTAGCTGCTATGTGACTCCGAGAATTATTTCTCACCGGTTATTTGACGTGTAACACCGCTGGGGGCTTTTATATCGCTAAGTTAAAAGTGAAAGTAAAGTAAGGACATTTATAGTGTTCGCTCTGTTTTGCTCGCTCGTCGCCATGGACGTGCACCGTAATGAATGCCACTGCAGCCGCATACTTTTTAGTGTCACTTTAAAATTAGTGCAATATCGGGGGCCAATTGCTTGAATTGTGAATTCAATAGTCTATTATTTTTCACGGAAAACACAACAACAAAAGAGTACAATGACAGATTCGCTTAAATAGGCGCTTTTACATAAAATCGCCTATTCCGTCATCATCTTTTATATAGCTTATGTTTCAAATATGAGTTAATTAACAATCGTTTGAAAGAATGATACTTTTAAACATATCACTAAACCGTCATTAGGTGTCGCCAGGCGACCGTCTTAATGAGCGAGTCATTGATTCATTTGTTCGAACGATTCGTTCGAACGGCTGAGTCATTCATGAATGAGACAGATTATGGATAGGTCATTGAATCTTTGAGTCAACCGATTCGTTCAAAATGCTGAATCATTCAGTAATGAGAAAACACGTTGCTGTGAGATGCTCGATGGTTCTGCTGTGATCTTTGTTTAACTATTTTCACTGCTGAAACAGAAAAAAGTCAATATTGCATCTAAAATGTAAGTGATTTGACGTGTGTGTGTGTGTGTGTGTGATTGTGTCTGTTACAGTGATTGTTTAACCCTTGTTAAAGTTTAGGCCTTGTCTTTTTGGATATATATCTTTTTATATAAAAAAAATAGGCATACAACCCATATATTTTAAATGTATTGTTTGCTTTAAATTACATTAAGATTTGTATGTTTGGTAATTGAACCTGAATGAATTTTAAATGAATGTGCTATATTTCAGAGTTTTCCTTAAAGTTTGAACTAACACTGACTTTATTCTCATCTGAATGATAGATTATTTATTTCTGTATAAAATAAAAAAGAGATTTTGGCTGGGTGACAGTTGTAGTTTACAGTTTGACAAAAGCACAATGTTGTGTTTTATTGCGATTGTTCACAAATATAAGTAAACACTTTACAGTTTGAATAATGTCCTGTATGAACAAAAGGACGGAGTATGTTTTTATGTCTACATTGTTCAATCACGTTTCACACACACACACACACACACACACACACACACACACACACACACAAACTTTTTTTCTAATCAGATCAGGCAAGTAATATTCTGTCTTGGCACAATTGATTTAACTTTCATAACTTACTTATTTCATGTGTCCATTAAGTCCATGAGACCGTAGGGTGTCTCATTTTTCATTTTAGGTTTCAGCAGGTTGCTCACGCATATGATATGTGCCCTCAATGCACACTTTTGCAGAGCCCACACCAATGCAAGCTCTACAGTACACATCTTCTCAACAGTCAAAGCGGGGTTAAGTTATTGCCCGTCATGCACAGTAACCCTAAAGGCACCAGGATGGCGGTGCCACCGGCTTGTTTATATATATATATATATATATATATATATATATATATATATATATATATAAATATAGCTGCGAGCAGCGATGAAGGGCCAAAGCCGGTGGCACCGCCACTCCGGTGCCTTTAGGTAACTAAAGGCACCGGTGTTGCGGTGCCACCGGCTTGGGCCCGTAATCGCTGCTGGCAGCTATATTTATTATTATTTTACTACCTTTTGGGCACTTTTGGGGCACTTAACGTGCTCGAAAACTCTTGAAACTTTGCACACGGGTCAGAACCCGCGGCCATCAGAGCCGGGCTGAAGCTGGTACCCGGGCGTGGCAGGGGGGCTCGACAGCGCCCCCTGGAACGGGGTTTGAACACTTGGTCCATAAATCAAACACGCTTGCATGTAATAATATGAAACTCGGTACACATAGAGATGTCATCAGGCCGAACAACTTTCGTGCTCTAAGTTTTACGCCAGCCTAACAGGAAGTCGGCTATTTAGGGTTGTTTGAAAACGCATGCTCAGGAATTTGAAACACTTCTCCTAGGGAATTCCGCCGTTCGTCTCCAAACTCGGTGTGCATGAAGTCAAGACATTGAGGATGAAAAATTTTTGAAGGGGATTTTTGATATCTCAAACGGTTTGGCCGTGGCAAGGAAACGAATTTATGGCGAATAATGGAAACAGGAAGTTTGTTACAACTTCTACATACATTAACTGATCTTGATGAAACTTCAGCAATGTGTTCGCTGTAAGAGGCCGATCACATGGATATGACTATTGTGAGTCAAAGTTATAGCGCCACCAACTGGCAGCAGGAAGTGTGTCACTTTCTAAATGCTTTTGACAAAAGTGGGGGGGTTAGTTTTATCTACAGTAACAAAACTCGATATCTATATTGTACACTTCGAGCCGGACAACTTTCTAATTTAGCGTAATTAGCTACGACCAACAAGAAGTCAGATATTTTGGTCTGAATGTGAATTTTTGGCAAAATCAGCCTCTGATTTTTTACCCACTCCTCTTAAGTGGTTTATTTAATTCCCACCAAACTTTTTCAACATGATGAAAATACATTAAAGAAGCTAAATTGTGAATGGCTATTGAATATCTCAAATTGTTTTGCTATGGCGTGGGTTTAAAGTAATGTAAAAAAAGTAAACACTAAAAGCCTATATCTTCTAAAAAATTAATTATACACCATTTATTTCTAGATAAAATTATACAAATATCAGAACTAAACCCATTTTATTCTTGTTTTCAATTTAAGAATAATGTACAAGTTTAAAAACAGCCAGAATGCGGTATTCAGTTAAAAAATAAATACATCAAGTAATACATAGGGCTATACTGCCCTCTTGTGTCCAAAATGATATCAACTCAGTACATAAAACTTTTTATCAGGTATGGCCAGGCACGTGCACACATAGACATCAAAGGGGGCTTGAGCACCTGCCCTTTTTATTCCTGGAGAGAAAGTGCCCTTTTTTCTGGGGTGCTTTTTTATTTTTGAAAAATAATATATATTCCTGTTTGCGCACAGCTTTCCTGTCAAACAAATATATTTATTGAATAGTGTATCTAAATATAAGGTCATGAGTTCTGAAGCGCTCCCTCTCTGAAGCGCCGATCAGAGTAAACGCGTCTGCTCTGTCCCCCGCGCTGCGCTGCGGTTTGGACTTTGAGCCAAGCGGATGCGCGCGCGGTTCAAATGAGTTTGGTTCTGCTTTTGGCACATAAACATTATCAACATTTATCAAACTCGATATTGATATCGAGTATTGACGATATTGACTCGAACTTGATATCGTTTTATCGAGAAAAAGTATATCGCGAATCGCGATAATGAATGATTGAGCATATCAATTTAAGACGTGGCTAAATGTAATTTATGACCTTGTATGGAAAATCCCGACGTTTTTATGACTTTTTATGCCCAAAAATTCTTATCAAAGTTAATGACTTACATACATCGAGTATTTCCCCCTGAAATGTAGAAATCTAAATGGGTGAATTTTGAAAAATCTACAGATGCAAACAGATGGAGGATAGTAGATTTAAAACAAACTCCATCTAAATGTGGATTTTGAAGGTTTTGATGATAATGATGATGATGATGATACAGTCCTCCCTCAAATGTGAAACTAAGTCCATGTCACCATCAGGTGTATCAAATACTTGATTGAAACTAGTAGCATAGAAAACATGCACATTGTGGCATGGTTTCCTTTGCTGCTCTATAAACCTATGAATACTAAGGAGACCATGGTTTCTGTGAACTGATTATTTTGTAGACCTCTTTTGAAAATGAAACAATTGCGTGAGTTTGAGGAAGATAAAATTAATTAACTTTTTAAATATATATTTTTTTTAAAGTCAAAGTTGTGTTAATATATAACATACTTATATATACATACTAACATACATACTTTTTTGTTTAAAAAACGTAAAAAAAAAAAAAACGTAATTATGAGAAGTGCCCTTTTTTTTCACTTGAGCCCCTGCCCCTCAAAATGTCTGTGCACGTCCCTGGGTATGGCTATTGTAATTACATATAAATATATTAGGTATGTGGCTGTGAGGATCTTTTCCCACCGGTTGATCGACGTGTGACACCAGCGAGGGCTTTTAAATCGCTAATATAAAAGTGAAAGTAAAGGACGTCCGCACGGACATTTATAGTGGTGGCGCTCGCAGTGCGCTCGAATGAATTTCTATGGAAGTAGAAATGAAAAAACGTTCGCTCTGTTTTGCTCGCTCGTCGCCATGGACGCGCACCGTTATGAATGCGAGTGCAGCCGCATACTTTTTAGTGTCACTTTAAAATTAACGCCATATCGGGGGCCGATTGCTTCCGGTTTTCAGGGAAAACACAACAACAAAAGAGTAAATGACAGATTCGCTTAAATAGGCGCTTTTACACAAAATATTCCGTCATCATTTTTTTCAGTCAGCTCTTCACTCTCGTGATGAATGAATTTTGACTCCTGTTGCTGATCTTTGCTGCAACTTTCGTTTTGCTCACAATTTAGTAAGCAAACACGTTCAAGTTTTAATTGTAGTGACTAAATGATTTTATTATACACACACACACATCAAATTGACGGTGGGGGGCCATGGTATATTTAAATCTGCATATTGTAATATCTGCAGGGCACCCCTAGTCTAGTCGTATTAAATGTATGCTTCATCTTTCATTTTTAATTTGTAAATTTGATCAACAAATTCAATTATTTAGAATAATAAGACACTAAATGGCTGTTACTCTAGGTAGGGGTGATCAAATTAAATCGTTTACACTGAAAAATAACAATGCATTAAATAATGTTATGAGATTGTTTTAAATATGAGTTAATTAACAATCGTTGGAAAGAATGATACTTTTAAACAACACTAAACCGTCATTAGGTGTCGCCAGGCGACCATCTTAATGATCGAGTCATTGATTCATTCGTTCAAACGATTCGTTCGAACGACGGAGTCATTCATGAATGAGACAGGTGCGTCCCAATTCGCCTACTTATACTACGCCCTAAAAGTATGTACTCTTTTTGAGAAGAAAAAGTACATACTTTTGAGTGTTTAGCAAAAGAGTAGGCAAGCTTTGGGACATACTACTTCGTCATCTTTAACGGACAGCTCAGTCGCGAGCATCTGTCACCGTAAACTGCCGCCCTGTCAATCATCTGATCTTGTCACAGTTAAAATCCTCCATTACAATCTAATTTAATTTCTTACCGTTTCGGAGAGAAATGATGACTCTCCTCATGTGTTTGCAATTTGAATATAATGATGCATTTAAAAGTTAATGGCTAAACGCTTTACAAACGTTCACAATGCTGCTGCAGATGCAATATAATGTAGCCAACATTGAATAAATACATTTTCGTCAGGTTAGATACTGATAATTAATCACTCAAACCCCTTTATCTAAACTACTCTACATAACCGCTGGACCCGCGCGTCCTCCATGTCTGTAGTTTTTTTTAACACTTTTCACTCGTGTTTGTAGTTCTAACCGAATCCTCGTCCAACGCGCGATGGGTTGTGGGCAATATCAGCCGTTAGAGTGTGCATCGATCTGCACTTCGAATTCTGACCGGATATAGTAGACCATCCAGGTATCTTTGGAACACTCATTTCAACATACTACGATTTGGGACGTACTAATTCTATTTTCGGATACTATTTAGGACGGATATTATGCGAATTGGGACGCAGCTTATGGATTGGTCATTGAATCTTTGAGTCAACCGATTAGTTCAAAATGCTGAATCATTGTGTCTGTTACAGTGACAAGAGTTTAACCCTTGTTCAAGTTTAAGGCCTTGTCTTTTTGGATATATATTTTTTACAAAATATGCATACGACCCATATATTTTAAATGTATTGTTTGCTTTAAATTAAATTAAGATTGTATGTTTGGTAATTGAACCAAAATAAATTTAAAATGAATGTGCTATATTTCAGATTAATATATTTGTTTTCCTTTATTTTAATCAACACTAACTTTATTCTCATCTGAATTATAAATAAATTATTTCTGTATAAAATAAAAAATCCCGAATACTCCAGACCAACCGTGCACTATTCCTACAACATCATCAGTGCTGAAGCGGAACTACCAGAGCCGTCCGGCAGATGGCGAGCAGATGCAGCATATGTGTTGTAACGAGGCAGGGTTAGGCCAGGGGAATCCATTTGCAGCTTTTTATTAAGAATGGTGAAGACAGGAAGGGTGAGCAATGGCAAACAGGGCAGAACAGAAAAGGCAGAGACAAACCAGGTTGACAGGCAAAGGGCCAAGGCAGGCAGCAAGAATCAGAGTCCAATAAACAATCCAGATCGGGGCAGGCAGAAAGTAGTCAGCAACGGTAAACAATCGGTCAAATACAGAAATCAAACATGGGAAATGATGGCCGGGCAAAATCCATGTCAGTGGCTATTGTGGTTCACGATCATAGGCCCTGTCCCAAATGGCACACTATGAATTTTCAGTCGTGTACTTATTTCATGTGTCCGTTAAATCCATGGCAGCAAGAATCAGAGTCCAATAAACAATCCAGATCGGGGCAGGCAGAAAGTAGTCAGCAACGGTAAACAATCGGTCAAATACAGAAATCGAACATGGGAAATGATGGCCGGGCAAAATTCATGTAAGTGGCTATTGTGGTTCACGATCATAGGCCCTGTCCCAAATGGCACACTATGAATTTTCAGTCTTGTGTACTTATTTTATGTGTCCGTTAAATCAATGATTTAGGGTAGGGTGTCGCATTTTTCATTTTAGGTTTCCAGGATGTGCGCTCACACATACTTTGTAGTTGATATGTGCCCTCGATGTGCACTTTTGCAGAGCCCACACTGATGCAAGCTCTACAGCACACTTCTTTTCGACAGTCAAATCAGGGTTGCGTTTTTGCAGGTCGTGCACAATAACCATAAAGGCACCAGGGTGGCGGTGCCACCGGCTTTTTATATATATATATAAAAAGCCATCAGGGCCGGGCTGAAGCTGGTAGCTGGGCGTGGCAGGGGGGCTCAACAGCGCCCCCTTGAACGGGGTCCCCAAAACTTGCTCCATAGATCAAACACGCTTGCATGAATTTATATGAAACTCAGTACACATATAGATCTCATCGGGCCGAACAACTTTCCCTTGGTCAAGTTTTATGCCAGCCCAACAGGAAGTCGCCTATAATGGGTTGTTTGGAGAGCTTGCTCTGGAATTTGAAGTACTTCTCCTAGAGATTGCATCCGTTTACCACCAAACTCGGTCAGCTTGAGGTCAACACATTGAGGATGCTAAATTGCGGACGGATTTTTGATATCACGAACGGTTTGGCCGTGGCGAGGAAACTAATTTATGGCGAGAAAAGAGAAACACGAAGTGCTATAACTTCAGCATACAGTAACTGATCTTGATGAAACTTTAGCAGTGTTTTCGCTGTAAGAGGCCGATCACATGGATGTGACTATTGTGAGTCAAAGTTATAGCGCCACCAACTGGCAGCAGGAAGTGTGTCACTCTCTAAATGCTTTTGACAAAAGTGTGGGGGGGGGTGGGGGGGGGTTGGGTTAGTTTTATCTACAGTAACAAAACTCGGTATGTACTCTTCGAGCCGGACAACTTTCTAATTTACAGTTATTAGCTACGACCAACAGGAAGTTAGATATTTTGGTTTGAATGTGGATTTTAGATTCTGAGTTTTAGCTACTCCTCCTAAGTAGTTTATTTTATTCACGCCAAACTTTTTCAACATGATGAAAATACATTAAAGATGCTAAATTGTGAACGGATATTGAATATCTCAAACGGTTTTGCTATGGTGAGGGATTAAATTAATGTCAAAAAAAGAATCAGGAAATGTCTCATATCTTTCTAAAATGTAATTATACACCATTTATTTTTATATAAAATTATACAAATATTAGAATTAAACCCATTTCATTCCTTTTTTTCAATTAAAGAATTATGTTTAAGTTTAAAAACAACCAGAATGGTTGTTTAGTCAAAACACTTTTTTCCCCCAAATCATACATAGTGCTATACTGCCCTCTTGTGTTCAAAACCAGGTAGGCCTATTGTCTACCTCCAATCATTTAATTTTACAGCAGTTTGTGTGTACAATGAATAGGCTATAAGCCAATTCAAATTTTAATCGTGCGCGTTGCGCAAAAATTCAGTTATCAAAATTCTGGCCTAATAGTTCATTTACTTTTAAAACTTTTATGTATATTTTTGTTTATATCATTTTTATTCATATTATTAGGTCAATTTATTCGTTTAATTGTACAGGACTTTTTGTATAGGCTATATTCCTTCTTAGGCTAGGCCGCCTAATTTCTAATTTGAAATAAAACATTTCTTTTTGGAAAATGTTGTTGTTGCTCTTTAGTTCTTTGGGAGGTAAGCCTGTGGTCTAACCTAAAAGTGAAGTACATTGTTTCCTTTTTTTGGAGCGAGCGGGGGGCGATTTGAGTGGAGTGCGAAGAAAACTGCGTTGAGCGCTGAGCGATAATGAGCGGAGCGGCCTGATGTGGCTTTGAGCGGCGGAGCGGAGGGGTGAACAGATCCGTGAGCGAGGAGCTGAGATTCTCACCACTCCGCCCCGCTCATATGCTCTGACACGCACGTTTATGAATGCCCGTGCAGCCGTTAGTTTCATTTCAAAATTAGCGCCTTTTCTGGGGCCGATTGCTTGAATTGTGAGTTCAATAGCCGATTATTCTTCATGGAAAACACTTAAACAAAAGAGTAGCCTATAATGATTCTATTTGCGTTTGGTGTGAACGCAGCATAAGGCTGCGATGTCAAGATTGCAATGCTGAAGTGTGTGTGTGTGTGCACGCGAGAGAGAGAGAGAGAGGGGGCGCGGGCGCGATCGAACTGTGTGTGTGTGTGTGTGTGAGTGAGAGAGAGAGAGAGAGAGAGAGAGAGAGAGAGAGAGAGGGGGGGGCGTGGGCGCGATCGTCAAATTGTGTGTGTGTTATGAAAGCCCGTGCAGCCGTTAGTTTCATTTAAAAAATAGCGCCTTTTCTGGGGCCGATTGCTTAAATTGTGAATTCAATAGCCTATTATTCTTCATGAAAAACACTTCAACAAAAGAGTATAATGACAGATTGGAGAGAGAGAGAGAGAGAGGGGGGGGGGGGGGCGCGGGCGCGATCGTCAAATTGTGTGTGTGTTATGAAAGCCCGTGCAGCCGTTAGTTTCATTTAAAAAATAGCGCCTTTTCTGGGGCCGATTGCTTAAATTGTGAGTTCAATAGCCTATTATTCTTCATGGAAAACACTTCAACAAAAGAGTATAATGACAGATTGGCTTAAATAGGCGCTTTTACACAAAATATTCCTTCATCATCTATTCAGTCTAAATAGCGATACATTTCGCTCTATTCACGTTTGGTGTGAACGCAGCATAATGAACAGGCTGCGATGTCAAGATTGCAATGCTGGAGTGTGCGTGTGTGTGTGCGCGCGCAAGAGAGAGAGAGAGAGAGGCGCGGGCGCGATCGAAATGTGTGTGTGGGAGAGAGAGAGAGATCTTTTGCTTTTAAACTGTGTGTGTGTGTGTGTGTGTGTGTGTCTGTCTGTGTGTATATATATATATATTTTTTTTTTCTCTCTCCAAAATATTCATATAACCCTTATCTTTTAACTGTATTGTTTGCTTTAAATTAAATTAAGATGGTATGTTTGGTAATTGAACCTATATGAATTTAAAATTAATGTGCTATATTTGAGATCAATACAATCAATGTTTTCCTTCATTTTAATCAACACTAACTTTATTCTCATCTGAATTATAAATAATTTATTTCTGTATAAAATAAAAAATCCGAATAATTCAGACCAACTAGAGTGCACTTCTCCTACAACATCATCAGTGCTGAAGCGGAACTACCAGAGCCGTTCGGCAGATTTTCAGTCTTGTGTGCTTATTTCATGTGTCCGTTAAATCCATGAGACCGTCTGTAGGGTGTCTCATTTTTCATTTTAGGTTTCAGAAGGTAGCTCATGCATACTTTGTGGTTGATATGTGCCCTCGATGCGCACTTTTGCAGAGCCCACACTGATGCGAGCTCTAGAGCACACTTCTTTTCGACAGTCAAAGCAGGGTTACGTTTTTGTACGTCATGCACAGTAACCCTAAAGGCACTGGGGTGGCGGTGCCACCGGCTTGTTATATATACAGTGTATATATATATATAAATATAGCTGCGAGCAGCGATGAAGGGCCAAAGCTGGCGGCACCGGGGTGGCACTTTAGGTAACTGTCGCTACTAATCGCTGCTTGCTGTTATGTTTATTGTTATTTTACGGCCTTTGGGCACTTTTGAGGCCCTTAACGTGCTCGAAAACTCTTGAAACTTTGCACACGGGTCAGAACCCGCGGCCATTAGGGCCGGGCTGAAGCTGGTACCCGGGCGTGGCAGGGGGGCTCGACAGCGCCCCCTGGAATGTGGTTTGAACACTTGTCCATATATCAAACACGCTTGCATGTAATAATCTGAAATTCGGTACACCTATAGATGTCATCGGGCCAAACAACTTTCGTGCTCTAAGTTTTATGCCCGCCCAACAGGAAGTTGGCTATTTAGGGTTGTTTGGAAATGCTCAGGAATTTAAAACACTTCTCCTAGGGAATTCCATTGTTCGTCTCCAAACTCTGTGTGCATGAAGTCAAGACATTGAGGATGAAAAATTGCCAGGGGATTTTTGATATCTCGAACGGTTTGGCCGTGGCGAGGAAACAAATTTATGGCGAATAATGGAAACAGGAAGTGTGTTATAACTTCTTTATATATTAACTGATCTTGATGAAACTTCAGCAGTTTGTTCGCTGTAAGAGGCCGATCACATGGATGTGACTATTGTGAGTCAAAGTTATAGCGCCACCAACTGGCAGCAGGAAGTGTGTCACTTTCGAAATGCTTTGAAATCACCCTCTTATTTTTACCCGATTTCCTTCAAACTTCATATGTAGGCTATAATGTAAACACACACCAGATGTAGACCTGTGAAAGGATTATTTAATATCTAAGATACTGTTGCCATGGCAACGCATCAAACTTTAATATTCTTAAACTTTAATATGCAGAGCACTCGAGGGAATTCCTATGGAAGTAGGAATGAACTAAAAAACGTTCGCTCTGTTCTGCTCGCTCATCGCCGTGGACACACACCGTTATGAATGCCCGTGCAGCCGTTAGTTTCATTTCAAAACTAGCGCCTTTTTTGGGGCCGATTGTTTGAATTGTGAGTTCAATAGCCTATTATCTTTCATGGAAAACACAACAACAAAAGAGTATAATGACAGATTTGCTTAAATTGGCGCTTTTACACAAAATATTCCTGTTCAATCGCGCCCGCGTCTCTCTCTCTCTCTCTCTCTCTCTCTCTCTCTCTCTCACTCACACACACACACACACAGTTCGATCATGCCCGCGCCTCTCTCTCCCACACACACACACACACAGTTCGATAGGGCCCGCGCCCTCTCTCTCTCTCTCTCTCTCTCTCTCTCTCTCTCTCTCTCTCACACACACACACACACACACACACACAGTTCGATCACGCCCGCGCCTCCCTCTCTCTCTCTCTCTCTCTCTCTCTCTCTCTCTCTCTCTCTCTCTCTCTCACACACACACACACACACACACACACACACACACACCCTTACCTCAACTAACAAATGCTAAATTCCCGTGATCATTCATGAACTAGTAAAAGAGGTACACGAATTTAGTTATTTCTTTTGTTATGTGAGTTAAACTAATCACTTTATTATTTTTATTTGTGGACTTTACTACATAACGTGTTTAGAAAACGGATGTTAATACATACATACATGTTGATTGCTCAAGATAATTATGTATATTCATTATGATTTTGTGAATACCATGCTCTAACTTTTGGAAACTGTGGTATGAGAATCATTTCTGTTTTGACTGAAGTACTAGTGCTTTAGAGAAACAAAAAAACCTAAAAGAGTTTCAATAAGACTTAAATAAGTAATTTCTTTTAAGTTAAAATGGTTGGGTAAATGTATGCAGTTCTGTAACGAGTGATAGATTAATTTCATGATTACCACCGTCACAATGCATAAAACACTTCAGTTTAATATTTACTCTCCTTATTAGTTATTGACTTCGCATAACTTTTTTTCTATGAAATTTTATTAATATTTCAGTGAAATTAACTTCTTTTGTTAAGTAAATCTAATCTACTGTCAGCTGGGTTGGCAGTAAATTGCTGTTTTTCTACAGTTTTATGCCGTAAATTTATTTACAGTTGATTACCGTTATAGCCTGGATGCCAGCCGAACTTAGCCCCGCCCTGAACATTTGGGGATGGGATGTTCGGTCTGGACTTGATCAGCTGAGAAGCAAGTTCTCACAGTGTCTGGTTTGTGTTTCACCGGGTGTCCACTAGAGGTCTCTTCCCCATACTGTCACCATTCACTCTGGAACGGCATTCCCCAAAATCCTTGTCTGTACCAATCACTGTTCATTGCACTCAGCTGTTCCCCGTCATCATTGTACCCAGCTGTTCCCTGTTATTCATTGTTAGTTCTTTGTTTTATACCCTGGCTGTGTCCAAAACCACATACTTCCCTACTATATAGTAGGGAAAAAGCAGTAGGCGAGCGAATAAGTATGTCCGAATCCTTAGTATCCATAAAAGAGTTGGCGAGAATTACCAGAGTGACGTACTAATTATCGCGAGATTCGGGCGTACGTATAATTATACTACGTCCGAATATTCCTACTTTCGTACTATATAGTAGGGGAAAACAGTATTTGAAAGGAGTAGTATGTCCGAAACCTCAGTACTCATAAAAGAGTGGGTGAGAAGTTCCCGGATGGCTTACTGCTTCTGCCCAGATTTTGAAGAGCTCGAAGATGAACACTTTTTTATCCCAGCAGGCCACAGGAGAGGATACGTAATAAAGAAAACGAAGAAGAAGAGGATACGTCAATGATACGTCATTATCAAAAATGACGGAGAGCGGTGACACGGGTGTTTTCAAATGTGAGTATTACAAACCAAAAACAAGGTTCCTTGTTTTAATTCACATTTGCTCAAATACTGAACTGTTTAATTTTTGAAGGTGTAACGCGAAAATAGTATAGTTTTATTATGGATAGATAACAGGGGAGCTTAAGTGACCACACGCTCGTCTCCAACATAGATTTAACGTTACACTCATTTTAAACCATATACTGTAGCTATCTGTAAACTACGATTACTAAATTATGTCTTATTTAAAATCTGCCGGGAAAATCTTCGATAAGAATTGCAGATGAGCACATCAAATAGAAATTAAGTATATCTGAGTATGTGTATGTGTGCTATTGTGTAGTTTGCAATACATGAATGTAAGTATTGTAAATAAATGTACATAAAGTAACTAAATATAAATACTATATTTTAATGGTCCATTAGAACTTTAGAAAAAATTGAGGAACATTTGAGTTGGATAAAAAGCTTAATAATTTGTGTTAATAAAGTAAATAAAGTTAAGTAAAGTGTCAACACTTCAGAAAATACATCAACATGTAAGGTAGTATTGAGCACAAACGACAGAGGTAATGTGAATCTTGTCTGGATGTTACAGGGACAGATGAGCACACTCGTCTGCTCATCCAGTGGAGAGTGGCTCATGAAGCCCTCTTCACTGGAAAGCGGAATGCTGCCATCAAAGGCTTTGAGTGAGTATACTACGGGAATTAATAAAAATAATTTGAATGTTAATGTAGTTTATTTAATTCTTGTAATTTCAAAACACTTTTTGATTCTTGATTTCTGTGAATTTACTGCAGAGCTTTTGTGGTGTAGCAGGACCTGCAAGCCAGGGTAACGGCAGGATTTTTTTTTTTTTAAATGGGAAAACCTAAACCAAAAATATAAAGTAAGATCATTTTGATGAAATCAAATTACATTGTGATATTAAAATTATTGCTTTTGTATTATGCTTGTGTATTTGTGCTTTTTGCAGGATCTGAAATGTCCGCAGTCGGGGGTGAGCACTGAGGATGGAGAGCCCACAGCAGCATCCTGGAAGTGGTATTCCGCCATGGATGAGGCAATTGGGGGCAGACCCTCCATCAGTCCTCCTGCCCTCGTTGCCTCATGTGGGCCGGATGTTGCTGTGACCTCTTCATCCTCAGTGAGGCCAGAGCCAGCGAGAGCCCGGAAGAGGCCTTCAGATATAGAGGACCTGATCTGGGAGATGGAGGAGAGAGAAGAGGAGAGAGAGCGGAAAGCAGCTGAGAGGGAGGAGAGACTATGGAGAGAAATGGAGGAGGAGGAGGACTGAAGAGAACGAGAGAGACAAGTGAGGGAGGACAGGCAAGCAAGAGAAGCAAGGGAAAGTGAAGAGCGATGGCGCCGGGAGGCAAGTGAAAAAGAGGAAAAGAGAGAGCGGGAGACAAAGGAAAGAGACGAGAGATTTCTTTCAGTTCTTGGGATTCTTGGCAAAAAATAAATTAAAGTAAAAAGTGTTTTCTGATAATTTACACATCTGGTTTTATGTAAAGAGCAAACATTTTAAAACACATTTAAATTGAATATACATACATACATATATATACATATACATATACACACACACATCTAAATTGATTATATATATATGTATATACACACACACATGCAGAGTGCTGTGCAAAAATAGTAGGCCACCAACAACTTTGTTGTTTTAGCTATGCTTTAATGACCATCCATATTTTTCTATCATTATTAAGATAAAAACAGAAAATAAAGGAGATATGAACTTAAAATAAAAACAAATCTGTACAAAATGGCTTCTTTAGGCAAACATCAGTGAGAATAAAGTGTCAGTAAGAATAAAAATGATACCATTACTACAACATCATCAAATGGTGGCCTAAGACTTTTGCACAATACTTTGTTTATAAAACAAACCATTTCTACGCATCAACCATACATTATAACAACAATAAAACAATTTTATTGTGGTGTATTATGTGACTTATAAATGCATACAGAGCTTATGCAGGGATATTCAAGGCAGGTCATGCAGGGTTCAATTCCAACACACCTGTCTGTAATTTTCTAGTAGTCAGATATTAATTGGTTTAAATAGATTCAGGTGTGTATAATTAGGGTAGGAAAAACTGTCCAGGACAATGGCCCTCCATGACCTAAGTTGGACTCTTCACACAAATTATCTTAAGTTTTGCATTACCTAAACACATAAATATAAATGAAGTTCCTAAACGTAAGTTAGGAAGGAGTGAGCCAATCTAATCTTTCAATCAACAGCCTGAGTATATAAGCAGGCAGAGAGAGAGCGGAAAGCAGCCGCTTACCTCTCCCTAGCATCAGCTGTTCCAGTATTGCCGCACGGAATAATGTCCGACATCCCGGAAATCCGGCTCTTTCCTTCAGACGACGAACTGACAAGACTTCCTGAGGCACAGACAGTCACACCCCGCGTAAGATCGGATCTAACGGATCATCTTCATGAGCGATCTGGCCGAGAAATCCAGCGCTCTTATAAACCACGTTCCAAAACTGGCAACGCTCTCCTCCACCTTCAAGATCGCCAGTTTTAGCTGAGCCTCGTCCATCTTCTCAGACTTCATCTCTCCATTTTACCGCTGCTAATACACCGATTCCACCCATTTCAAAATGTTCAGTCAACAGCTTACGTCAAGTCCTCTCCAGCTCCGGAATCCATTTCTCCCGCAGATCATCAAAAGCTCAACTCTACGATCTTTTCATCAGTTCTTACAGTTCCAGCATTCCATCAAACACTTCAACATCTTATAAAGGCAAGACTCGCACCTCTTCTACCTCCGTTTCTCTCCCGGTTCGGCGTTCTGAACCCACACAATCCCAACGCGCCGATCCAAAAGCCGCCGGCGGCGCCGCGGCTCGCACTTCCTTGTCCGCCGGTATTTCCACCCGGCCAGCAACAGCGGCCGCAAAAAACAGTTCCGCTTCTTCTCCAGCTCACAAACTTCATGCAGTCAGCCCCACTCCCCAGGCAAGAACCAAGCTCACAAACACATTCCTCCACACTTCCCTCTGCTTCTCCGGTTCTCTCTAATCTTCTTTATAATAACCCTTGTGCTAGGTCACCCTCGCACACAGTTACATTTCTCTCACCCCCAAACCAACCTACTCAAAGAGCGTATCCTAGCGCGAGGTTGCCTTCGCTAGCCATCCCCCCTCCACCCCCTCTTTGCTTCCATTCCAATTCACCTCATTCCTTTTTCCCCCTCCTATCTTCCAGTTGACCTGTGGCTAAGCCACGCCCCCTCCACTCACTCGGACAGTCAACATTCGGTGACAGGCGCTATGGCAGCTGTCACAGTAGGCAGCCCAGTCTCATCCCAAGGCGTCATATGACTGACGCTTTTGACCATACGTCAACATCCGACGTTTTAGGGTACCCTTTAACGTCAGTTAGATGACGCTATCTAATCCTAACCCTACGATCCTAGGGCGTCACCTGACTGACGCTTTACCTTTAGCGTCAGTTAGATGACACGGGTAGGTTTAGGTCTGGGGTAGGGTTAGGATTAGATAGCGTCATCTAACTGACGTTAAAGGGTACCCTAAAACGTCGGATGTTGACGTATGGTCAAAAGCGTCAGTCATATGACGTCTTGGGATGAGACTGTGTTGCAGTAAGAGACATTTCACGGGAGGCAATTGATGATTTTTGGAGACAGAACGATTATATATCATCTCGAAGTCACCAAAAGGGCCTTAACTATTCATTGGAGGGTAATATTAATAATTTTATTGTTGAGAAGGTTGAAGAAAAGCTTCAGCTCCAGGCAAAAATTTACAGGTCACAGTGTAAACAAGATAAACCGCATCTCATTGCCATCACCATCTCAGACAAGATAGAGGATCAGCATTGTTCATGCACTGCATTATTTGCTAACAAATTGCTAACATTTTGTTATCTCGGTTATTTACAGATATGTTAATGAAGCTAAGTGACATGATGTACAGCGCAGCTAGAAGCTAACGTCAACGTTTTCTAATGTTAGGCTAAAGTTAGCCTAACGTTACGTTAGAGATGTTAAAGATAACGTTCAAATATGTTGTTGACTTAGAACAGATGTAGACATCCTTGTTTAATTCTTGTTTCATTTATCCACGTGTAGTTGGTGTTGTGGTCTACCGCATAACTTTATCCAGAGCAGACACTTATCTCGGTTGAGATGTGGCTTGGAAAAGGGTAAGAAATACACACCGTCGCCCAGCCTCTCGGGATACCTAGTGTCAGAGTTGCATGTACCCCATGCACACCGTTTGACCATTTTAAACTTAAAATGACAAGAAAAAACATAAAAACGAATGAAAACTGACTAACTGCAATGCATTTCAATGGACGTGGAAGCAGAGAATGTCTGGGTGTATTTGGTTAGCTATACGCACTCTGATTGGCTCATCGCGTTTGGGGGGCGTGGCTTAGCCATTGGTCGATTGTCTCCTAATATTCTTCCCAGTTCACATCCGAGCATGAGGTTGCCCCCGCAAAGGATTGCTACACCTTTTTTTCCCATAAACCCTTCCCTTCCTCTCACTTCAGGCCATGCCAGCCATCTTGGACACCAGTCAGTAATGGGACCCTCCGATCAACCTTCATCTACTTTTCACAACACTAACACTTGCTCTTCAGATACAATCCGCTTGCCAGCCTATTCACTCTCCACAGCAGTCCATCTTCCAGCTCCTCCCGATGCAGTCGCCATGGAACCACCTCCAGTCTCAGCCCATCTCCGTTCCCTAATTCTATCAGGTGCAGTCATTGATCTTCCTTCTCTACTGACTTCTGTCCCTCTCAACGAATCCCACCGCTCGTTCGACTGCTGCCCATTAACCATCAATCTTAAAAATTCCATACAACCTTTAAAACGAGTTCTCACACTTGCAGAATTCTGCATTGCTTTTGCCAGATACACAGAAGTAATTTGCACTTCATTTCCAGCCAGATGCAAGGAATTAATTGACTACCTCTCTATCATAGCAGAGCTCAGTCTCTCTTTCGGAGGTAGTCATTTTTATACATACCATAAGCTTTTTTCAGCTAAATGCGCCGCCCGCGTCAACCACTGGAACCAGTGTCCTTACTGGGGAGCCTTGGACCTCGAACTATATAACAGAGTCTTCTTAGGTGTTCGAAGCCTTTCTTGCGCCATCTGCAGGTCTATCATTCATTCTACTTCAGAATGTCCCCAAACCAACCCAGATCTTCCAACCCATCCAGCTCCTTTCCAAGAAAAATCCACTTCTTATGTCCCTCATTTAAGGAATGACTGTAACCAGATTTTTACCTCAGTTTCAGGCAGACAAGTGTGCAACAGCTTTAATTCATCAGGTTGCAACAGACAACGATGCCGCTTCCTCCATGTCTGTCATGTCTGTGGCGGAGCTCACGCCCGTTCTATTTGCCCTGTGCGCCGCTCCTCAGCTAACTTTAACCATCGACATTCTTAGCGTCTGCCTAACCACTCTCCGCTCAGGTCTTTTCTCCTAACAAAACAAGAACCCTAGACGCCATGTTCAATTTGGCTTTCTTTGGTTTCCTCAGAGTCTCAGAATTTACCACCAACTCAAACTTCAACCCATCTATCCATCCTACATTCTCCGACCTTCAAATAATAAACCATCACACCATACGTTTCAACATCAAACAAAGCAAAACCGATCAATTGAAACATGGTCATTTGATTTTCATTTTCAATTTGCCAACCCCTATCCAACCATACCAGTCCTTAAACTTTTTCTTCACCAGAGTAAATCCCAAATCACCTCTTCTCTCGATCCTCTCTTCATCGATTGATAAAAAACCTCCCTGCCTCCAGACATTGGTTTCAAAAGAACCTCAAATCCATCCTCAACAGTTCCGGCATCCCAACCAAACATTTCTCTTCACATTCTTTCCGAATAGGTGCAGCCACCACAGCAGCACAAAGAGGGCTATCCGACCACCAAATCAAAATGCTAGGTCGATGGTCGTCCCACGCCTTCGAAACATACGTTCGTTCTGATCTGCATAACATTAGACAAGCACAACAAACACTAGCATCCTTCTGAGTCCGGACCGCTTCTCCGTACTATCTGCATCTCCCCGCTTACCTAGCCCCGCAGGGCGTGTATTCATCTGGATGCTGTGAGAGCTCTCCCTTTTAAGATGTGTGTGACATACCACTCCTGGAGTGGGGTCCCCATCTGAATCGCTGTGTGGGCTCTTCAGTTCAGATGCATCATAGGCTCTCCCGTTCGACTTGCTGTGTGGGCTCTCCCGTTTTGATCGCAGAGTGAACTCCCTATTTATACATATGGGGGGGGCTCTCTCTCCTTCAAAACGCAGCGGGAGCTCTCCCGGTCGAATCGCAGTATGAGCTTTCCGTTCGGGCGCCGTGGGGGCTCTCCCTTTCCGAATCGCTGTGTGATCCTTCATGTTTTTAACCATGGAGGCTCGCCCGTTTGGATCGCAGTGTGGGCCCTCCTATCCGAAAAGCAGGACTGGAGACACCAAGGATCGTACGTCCCTCGAACGCGACGGGCCATTATGTCTTTATGTGATCTCCGCCCCCTGCGTCAGAAGGATGGTAGTTCTGCATTTCCTATGTATACCGTAGGCTCCCTCTTGCTGCGTAGGGAGTTTCGCTTCAGATACTGGTGACCCGTTTGCCTTTAGGGACGAGGACCTCCTCCCCCATTTTTGACATCTGGAGGCCCTATGTTCTCTAACTCCATAACGCTCCATGTCATGGATGTGGCAGGGCGTTCTCCAACCTCGTACTCAAACCTCCAGTCCCAAGATACTCCCGCAGGAGTAATTTCTGAAAGTCACTGCCGCAGCAGTGCAGCGGTGAGATGTACACTGTTGTGGCAAAAATTCTCAAACAAACATCACTGCGTAAGAGACACTCAGAGTCAAATTATATAAAATAGAAGTATTTATTCTTGCAAGAATAGGAGCAGTCTAATACACAGTTGTTACCCTGTGCAGAAGAGTGACACACCTCCAGACAGACTGAACTAGCTTTTATCTTAGTTTCAAGGCCTTCTTCCCCCCAGAGCCTTCCTCCCAGTAGTTTTCCATAGACGTCACTAGTTGGCCCACTAAGCTCCCCTGCACCAAATGGCCTTCTGACATCTAGGTCAGAGGTCCTTGTTCGTCTGTTCTCTGGAGTGTCTCCCTCTTCTGCCTCCCCAGGTACATAAACAGAATCCTCTCACTACAAGTGAGAGACACACATGTGACATTCTTTGAATCATCTATATTTTACTAAAGATCAATGAATATCATTAAAATTGCCACTACAACTCCTCACTTTTTATCATTCTGATTACCCATAATCACAATAATAAACAATAAGACAAATTTTAAGTCATATCATCACACTTATACTTTTCATCTCTGATTTTTGCATAAATGATCACTCTCCTTGAACCTGTGAAGAAAAGTTTAGAATGAAGAAGCATAAGGCTGTTTTTGTGGGGGAAAGGCCCCGTAATATTTTAGCAAGCAAGTAAACATTTCACTGCGTCGGGCTAAGTTAGAAATCTCTGTTCCTGCGCTCCTGTAAACAGACCCTCAGTCACGCCAGTAAGGAAAAGGTAGTTATAACATAGCAAGGAAACAACCAGATAAAAGTAAAATAAAAAATCCCTCAGTTTCAAACCCTATCTTTGTACGCCATCTCGTAACACGGATGACTGCTGCTTTTAACCCTCTTTAAATCTTTGCCCTTAATCTTTCTCAGAAAATAAACAAATAGAAGAAAAACAAACAGAACATATATTTAACACATATCTCACTGTAGCTCCCGCTACCTGTGCCGTCACATAATTTTGTTCATCCTTGGGCTAGACTGTCATTTTCACCAATTGAACAGACAGCATGTTTCACCTGTCACTGTAATCATATTCACCCATGAATAACAAAATTATTAGAATAACAATCCTAACTCCTATCATTAAGCCTTTTCCATTAATCTACGCCCATCTCCATATTTCATTTACTTCTAATTCAATTTAGTAAGCTCTATTTAATGCCATATTTAACAAAATCTAACCAGAGAAGTCTTATAATTTTTCCCATTCCTCTAACCAATGCAGTTGTTCAATATTAACTCTAATATTTCCATTACGGACAATCAATATATTTTCTACATTTACAATCAAATCAATACTTTTAATTCAAACATGCTGTGGTTCTACTTAATAAGCTTCAACAATTATCCCTATAATTTACATTAATTAATAGATCTCTTCCCAAAAACATTTTCCTTAAATATTTCCTAATGAATAAGTAACCAATCAAATCTTTTGATCTACTGTATATCAATACTAAGCCCTATTTTGATTTAATCAAATCAAATCCTCAAAATAATCACAAAACCCCATTCTTCTGTTAAACTTAAACCATCAGTTGGCAGTTGGTTCCTCCTCCAGGCGTGTTGATAATCTCGTTCGCCCCATGGACTATGGGATGGTTGTGGCCTGTTGGTGTTGTCTAAGGTGAGAGGCTTGGACCCAGGTGTCACATTCTCCAACCATTTTCTGATCCTTATAAGGTTTTCCCTTAAATCACGACCGCACCCCCACTGGAGTGAACTGTCACCTGTGAATGGAGACCTTAAGTATTTTGTTAGTGACCGCTTGTCTAGCCGCTCGTCCCCTTTTGGTGTGACCTGTGGAATCAACCTGAAACATTATCACCGGATAATTTCTCGCTCACTTAATAGCACTCAGGATCCTTTTCCCCTGAAAAACAATATTTATACATTTGGAACAGAATCAGTTCTGTTTTCTGCAACCCATCCTGACATTCTGTAAAAGGAAAATTTAAGTTATGCGCTGCGCAGGTGTGGCACCTTTCTGCTACAATAATAACCCAGGCCAGGATAGTTAGTCAAATTCATCCGTAACCATTATTTTATAGGGGACATTCTCCCCTGTATCCAAAAGTCTGCATGCTCTGTAAAGAAAAACAATGTCGAGGTTATTTTCAGATAGTAAAATACGTAGTTTCTTTTGTCTGCTGTGCTGCCATGGCCTTCGCTGCTGCATCTGCCCTAGCGTTTCCTGTTGAAACAGTCCTGCAAATACATGTACAGACAGCAAATTTTGTTTGGGACCCAAGTAAACCATATTTGGCAATTGTTATACCATCTCCCTCTTGATGCACGACACAACTCGAGCATCAATTTAACATAACATTTAACATAGTGTTTTTTATAAAGTTTGCCATCAACACTAACCCAAACGGCGTCCTTCAGCCAAATTTTGCCCAGACATCCTTCTCTGCCTCTGAAACAAAAACATTACATTCTTCACTTAAAGCCCAATCTCATCTTCTTATCGAAGTATTTGAAGGGCAACGTCCCTGAGTCTCACAGCGAATCTTGCTTTTCAGGCCTGTTGTTTGGTCAGGTCAGGTCGTGCTGTACAGACTTGGTCAATGTCAGTCAATCATTTCTCCCCCTTTGTTCACAATTATCATAAATGTTAAGGACTCTCTTGATACTTCGAAATTGACTTAGCCAATATGTCATTTTGTTGTTGCCATCAAATCTACAACATTTTCATTTATCTCAGCCCATGCCAGATGGTGATCTACAACTACACAATTCCAATTTACACAAATACTTAAACTGATCCAGAACATAATTCAAATCGACATCCTGCATGACAAAAGTATTACTACCAGACAGAGCTTGATGTCCAATCAACTTAAAGCTCGTCCCATGTTCTGTATTGTCTTTTCAACCGTTCCACTCAGAATTATCGGCTTCTTTAAAATTTGTCATTTGCCTTAACCCATCTGTAATGATAAAACTGTTCTGTTCTAATTTCAATACTGTTCTAATATTAGTACCCCAAACTAATACATACAAGACATAAAGTGCTGTCACCATCACACACACACTCATACTAGACATACATATGTTAACTGCTCATTCTCAATGTTTGCCCTTTCCTTATATCATCGTTAAAAGGATTTAAATTTTAAATAAGATTTTAAACTTCACATATTCCTGTAGCCTTTCCCTAATTTTGCATGGTCTCTTAACCACTTTCAAAGCATGTCTTGTTCATTATTCATTTAATTTTTTAGACAAGTCAGCTGGGTTGTTTTGGATTCATTATCATTATTTTCTTCAGCTTGCTCTAACAGGCCGATAACAGAAAGACAGACACAGTTACCATTCCTTCTTCAGCTCAAGCAGTCTCTCTCACTATAAATCAATTTCTTATACCAAAATGTAATATTAAATTTATTACAATAACCTTTGACCATCCACCTTTGTTATCCAGACTTAAATCTACAAAGCTGTCTTCATCTTTAGTCACCACCATGTCTAACGACCTTCAGGAGTTAGAACTATGTTATAAACTTCTATACATTTTCCTTGCCCATAAGGCAACCGACATCAAAAAGTTTTATTACTGTCTCCACAACAATTAATAATGGCAATCCCCCTTACGGTCTCAGCTGGCTCTTGAAAGCCCATTGCCATTAGCTCTTTGTCTATAATTTTCTTCTCAGGTTGTTGTCCCCCTGGTATAGTTGCAGACACTTGTCACAATGAAAAACAAGCCATACAACTAATGCGGTTTCTTCTGGTGAGTGGTATAGAGGAGCTTTGCATCATGGGGAAGACTGGCGTGACTCGTCATAGCTTCATCTCCCCCTAACGGTATAAGGACGCTGCTGGCCTCACAGCTCCTGCTCAACTCTCATACCTGTCTCACATACCACACCTCCATTCAGGAGATGCCCAGTGACTTTGCGTGAATCCACTCTGCCTTAGGTTGCCCCCTGTCTGGCCAAAGAAGGTCTTACCCGTCATAGAGATGGTCACTCGTGCCCACTGGTGACCGCTTTTTTTCCCATCACAGAATCTTTGACCTCAACAAAATCTGTTGTTCTCTGGAGCTTAGGGAAGACACAATCAAGAGTCACCAGGGCCATTCCGATTGCCTAATAGTGTTCACACAGGGAGACAGGTCAATAACAACAGTATTTAATCACTTAAATCCATTATTTTATCTTAAAAGCAGAAACCTAGCTGCTTAGCCTATACTCAGCGAATTTGGATCATCCGTACGTTCAGTGAACTTTACCTGTAGACGGAGCCATCGGTCCTGAATGGTGGAGACTAAATGAGACAAAGAAGTTACTGGTCCTAAAATAAAATAAAATGTCTTCAAGTTCTGCATTATTATTTTAATTTATTCAGTTTTACATTTAAAACATTTACAAATACAAATTGCCCTTTATGGCAATTGTTTCTTTAAACATCTCTGTGTCTATGATTCTTCAACTGAAACACTGTGTTTTAATTCAAATAGCTTATTATCACTAATGACAGGCTCAGATAACAGCTTTTAGCTGACATTGAATGAGAGAGACTCTGAGACATTCAGGACTGGCACACTGCACTCTCATAAACTTCTAACATCAAACTTTTATCTACCATCCTATAGCTCTATCCCAGCTTAAGGCATATTTGCCAGAAATTACATGTGTTTCCAAATAAACATAATTTTTATAGTTGTCTTTATTTAGACATTACAAATTTCCACTCAGATTGAGTCTCTGTTGCACTGGCAGTTTCAGCCACAGTACACATCAGATCCAGATAAGCAAACTGTTTCATTACAGCCAATAATAAACTTATCTTTTGAAAGCAAAACATCAGCTTCTAGTTCTTTCATGGTCAACTTTTCAAGCTGTTTGTTTAATCAGCATTCAGCAACTGTTAATCCAGTATTGCTTCTGCTTACTTGATCTTAAATAATTATTCGTTTCACATTTCTCAATCAGCATTTTAGTTGTCAAGTTCTCAATTACGTTAACTTTGACAAGGCTAGCACTCTCTGCTTGATACATCTTTTGCAATTATTATAAATCATTCGTGAGATTAGTCTCTCTCCTTAATCTAAACCCTTTCTAAAATGTTTAATTAAAACACAATCATCCTGTTAGTTACTTTGATATATTTTGCAACTCACATTTGTTGGAGTCATTAATTTTACATCAACCTGTATTCATCAATTCACTATTATAGATCTTTTCTTTCTTATAGGATTCACTTTAAGACACTTCAATCCTTTTGACCTTGTTTTTATCTCTTATTTCTCAGACGAAAAATGTTACTGTCGTCATTTAAACACTGATCTACTTTCAAACCCCACATTATTATCAGAAATGTGTCTATCACTTTTTCAAACACCTTCTCGGTGGGCATTTAGTTACCTATTAAATTGTCCTGATGACCACCATTAAAACACTCTCTGTCATCTAGTGAATTTGTTTCAGCCTCAACTTCAGCATCAGACACCTGTCCTTGACTATAGTTTGATCACTGTGAGCTTGCAAACGGCTCCAACTTACTGCACACTCTTGAAGCAGTGTGTGTCCCATTTCAGGAATGTAAACAGAGCCACTGATAAGCAGTCCCCTGTATTCTTTTACAGTCCACCAGTCGCGGATTTAATCACAATAGCCAAATCATAATCTTCATCATTTTATTGGCGGAACATAATTTCATGACCAGCACAGAAAATGCTCAAAATATTCGAATTTGTTTTCTGTCTTTACACATTTCTCCCAGCTTATCTTTTACAAAACATCATCTGCAAATCTCTTCAAAGTGAGATCTTCTGAGCAGAGCTGTTTACAGCATTTGCTCTCTTCTGTCTCACTATTTATTTATTTATTTATTTTCCCGGACTGTTCCGTTACTCTTCATAAAGTGTAACAATTTGTACATCATTATTTTCATTACAACTGGTTTGAAGCCTTTTCCCTTCCATCACATGGTTAGTCTGCAGATTCAACTTAATATTATCATTATTGTCTCAGTCTTATCTCTACTGTTTCTCCAAAGCAGATTATATTACTCAGTCCGTAAATTACACAGACAACCATTATAGCTACTTGCTTCAATACCCTTATTTTCTTTACATTAATAAAATAAAGCAGATATATCATCATTTCAATCATTATTTTATCAAAATCTAGAATTGTTCCCCATTCTGCTTAAAACATTCTTCATATCATGTTAATCCCTGTCAATCATACAATGCCTTATTTTATTCTAAAACTGACTTTTCATTTCACCATTTAAACAGTTAATTTGACTTCCATAAATTCTGTCAGACCATGTCTATTTTCATCACATATAGTTTTCTACTATATTTCTCCTTTCTTTTCCCTACATGCCAGTTCCCTCATTATCTAACCAGTACATGATTGTTTGAACAATCCCCACACACACATATCTCACACACCAACCTTTTTGTTTTTTCACTTCCCTCTTCCACCAAGTCTCACTTACAGTTCCCTCTATTTCACACAGACAGCCTTATTGCTTCTTGCTACAATCCTTGTCATATAAATTTAAGTTCTATAGACATCTAATGTCATGCATCCATTTACTGGATGAAGAAGTAAAAAAAACATTATTTCTCCTGGCAGTTTGACATTTTATCTTCAAGCCAACAATCCATTATCTGTTCACATTTTTTTACACACATGTTGAACGCAGACACAACTTTTGTTTCTCACTGCTCTGTTCAACTGATTCCCGCACCATCTTTAATGTTGTGGCGCTCAATACCTCATTTGACAAAACACCGGTGTACCAAATTTCATAATTTTGCTCTGAGACTTCCCCATACTGGCTGCTTTTCTGTTCTCTGTGGATTTCTCACCGCGCGTTCTCTTGATCTGTCAGGCGTCCCCACACAGATCCGATTTTTCTTTTAACCCAAATCGGTCGGGTTGCACTTGTTAGTGCCCTCCTAATTAAGGTTTACCAAAAAAAAATCTTTTCTGGCTCCCCCTAATTAGCTTCAGCACCTAAAAACAATTTGCTCCGTGGTGGAACAACTGATTTTCAGGTTACCTATCTGTTTGAAACTTCTTGATCCGCTACAAATCTCAGTTAATCTCAGATACTTTCGTATCTGTTTGAAACCTCTTGATCCGCTACAAATCTCAGTTAATCTCAGATAATTTCCTCTCGTATCTGTTTGAAACTTCTTGATCTATATATAGATCTCAATTAATCTCAGATTACGCACCACAGAAACAGCCCTCAGCCAATATGGTTCAATTTCACTCTTCCCCCAATTAAACCGAATTTAAATGACCCTTACCAGAGACGTTGTTTTGTGGCACTTGCGGGTTCTTTAGATTCCAGTGGTCGATTCTCCCGGCCCTGATATCGGTCGGCCCCTCTCTCTCAAGTTTACGAGGTAGAGCTGGAACTTACTTAGTCCAGGTGGCCAAACACCGTCCGATCTCAGGTCCAGGGAACACGTCCAAGGAATCCCACTTCTGACACCAAAACTGTTGTGGCAAAAATTCTCAAACAAACATCACTGCGTAAGAGACACTCAGAGTCAAATTATATAAAATAGAGGTATTTATTCTTGCAAGAATAGGAGCAGTCTAATACACAGTTGTTACCCTGTGCAGAAGAGTGACACACCCCCAGACAGACTGAACTAGCTTTTATCTTAGTTTCAAGGCCTTCTTCCCCCCAGAGCCTTCCTCCCAGTAGTTTTCCATAGACGTCACTAGTTGGCCCACTAAGCTCCCCTGCACCAAATGGCCTTCTGACATCTAGGTCAGAGGTCCTTGTTCGTCTGTTCTCTGGAGTGTCTCCCTCTTCTGCCTCCCCAGGTACATAAACAGAATCCTCTCACTACAAGTGAGAGACACACATGTGACATTCTTTGAATCATCTATATTTTACTAAAGATCAATGAATATCATTAAAATTGCCACTACAACCCCAGTCAAAATTTCCTCAAGCCATGTCGTTTCACTCCACAACGAACGCAGGCACACTCTCTTTTAAACACAGCTCCCGCCGGAGCTCCACTCATAGCCCCACATGGTGGGCATAGTAGGGAGACGCAGTCCAGCCAGGAGCCCCATTAAACATCACTGCCGTAGCAGCGTCCATCCATGCTCCATACAGCTTTCAATTTCTACACTTTATGGGGGGTAACATACTTTCAGCTCTTAGGGATCCTGTATTTCCTAAATTCTTAAATATTTGATCACGTTATTCTAACTTGCTGTCCCAAATATTTATTCAACTCTTTTGGGGGGGTATATCAGAGCTCGAGTTGAAGCTGCATCATCGAGCCCCTCTCCAGTGGACTGCAAGCCAAATAAGTTTAACCTAATATCTTAAAGATTTTATGGGCAAACGAACTCGTTAAATGAAGTTCCTAAACGTAAGTTAGGGAGGAGTGAGCCAATCTAATCTTTCAATCAACAGCCTGAGTATATAAGCAGCCGCTTACCTCTCCCTAGCATCAGCTGTTCCAGTATCCCTCCACCTCCCCAAACTCCACCTTCATCTTAGGTACCTCGCCCTTTTAATTATCAGGTCCTACATTTAGCCACTGGGGGGGGGGTATATCAGAGCTCGAGTTGAAGCTGCTTCATCGAGCCCCTCTCCAGTGGACAGCAAGCCAAATAAGTTTAACCTAATATCTTAAAGATTTTATGGGCAAACAAACTCGTTAATCAGTATTTACTTTCATGTTGTTTGATTCCTCTGTGTGTGTTATTTTTCTCTCTCCTCTGAACAGAAAAGGTGGTCAAGTTTGGTCTAATGGTTGAATACAATATCAGTCAATGGACTTTCAGAAGCTTGAAAAGCAATAAATAATGCCAGGAAGGTTCTGAAAGTTGGGCTCCATTGATCGATATTGTATGAACCGAAACCCGCAGAATATTTTTTTTTTACAAAAATCACATTTTGTGGTTTAAAAAAATAGTAATTGAGGGATCTGATAACATGAAAGCAAGTAAAATTGTAAATAATGTAAAGAATATAAAGAAAGTAAATAATGGCTAAATTCATATGTTTTAGGTGAATTAACCCTTCAACCCACCAGGAAGAAATGGTAGTAAATATATATATGCATTTTGTATTATAGTAGTACCTAAAAGAAACAAGCTAAGAAATGAGCAACTTTGAACGTTTTTGCCTGAGACAATTCATAAAACATTTTAAATTTGGTAGATGTTTTTTATCCAAGTGACTGTGCATTTATTACAGGGACAATGACCCTAGATCAACCTGGAGTAAAGAGCCTTGCTCAAGGACACACTCGTGGCGTCGGCTGTGGAGATCGACCAGCAATCTTCTGCTTACCAGTTCAGGGGTTTAGCCCATTACACAACAAAAGTAATAAAGCTATAAAAACAAAATGCATGTGATTTGTAAACCTGTAAAATGATATTTGGAAAGAAAAGGAATGCTGACAACATGAATTGTAAAACATTTTAATCTTTGTTTAATATTTTAAAGGTAATCATGCTCATGGAGAGCAGGCACAAGGATGTTTGGAGCAGACACCGCAGCAGCCAGATTGTCTCGCACATGTTCTCCCACTCTTGCTGCAAGGTGGTGGGGATCAGGGGGGGGGGGCGTCATCATGTTCTTCCTCATCCTCTGGCTCAACGATGTCCCCATTGAGTTGGAGTTGCCTGGAGTTGAATGGAGTGAAACAGCTTCCTGTTGAAGTAACAGTGGGAGTTATTTGCTGGAGGTTTGATACGGATATGACAGCCGTCTATTGCACCAACTGCTCTACTGAAAGCTGGTGACCCAGACAGCTGTGCAAATCCTGCTCCCACTGCCTCCAGGTCATCTCCGGTCGGAAAACAAATCACCCTCCTCAAAATTCCCATGATGGCCTTGTTCACTCTGTGCACAATGTCATGCACAGAGGACTTGGGGATATCAAAGGTCCGTGACAGTAGAGGAACACAAGCACCTCGATGTCCCTTTCCCATCCATGGTCAGATCCCAGTCTGACTGCAGCAATCAGGGACCTGATGGACGGCAGAGACAGGCGTAGGTGGGCACGGAGGTCAGCTGCTTCATCAAAATAAAGCCGCAGAATGGGAACAGCTCTGTTGAGATGGCAGTAGGATGAGGATGTGGGATAAATACATGATAGTTTGTTAAAACGAGAAATTTGAATAAATCTTTGTTTCATGTGTTGTTGACTTGCATTTGTTTATTGTGATGGTTAGTTTTAGTTTTATCCATTTGTTTACTCGTTGTTCATGTTTCCTATTGTAGTCAATTAAATTAAATTTTTTCATTAATTAATACATACATTTCTTGACTGAAAATGGATGTATTCACATTCATTGGCTGCATTTGTCCACTTTTCATTCATAGTATGTTATGACAATAACGGTAAATTGGGCATGTTTTACTACAACAAATCATTCTCAGTAGGAAAATATGTCATATAATTGAGCATTGGTCAGCATTTATCATTATAAGTGTTGGGGTGAGCTAGCATAGCAAGTCATTCTGGCTTAATGTTATTTTTTTACGAATTCGTACTTATATATTTAGAGTATGAAATCAATAGTCTTTTCCTAAGGCGAGATCTTCGACCAGCTGCCCGACGTCTCCTTTGTACAGACATTGGAAACATTTTTCTGGTGTTGAAGAAAACCGTAATGGGTATGGTTGTCGAGGTACTGATGAATCAGGTGATGGTACACCTGTCGCTCATAATTTTTAAGCTATTGCGCTTGTGATAACGTCGTAGATCACATGATAACATCAACATGGCAGATGTCCGGATCGCATTCATACTCAGCGAGATCTGGTTATAAAGTACCTACTCTTTTAGCGCTCGTTAAGTAAGTACTTATTGAAATTAAGTACCTACTCATTGAGTATGCGGTTTCGGACGTGGCCCCTGTTTGTGTCAGTGTTTGTCATGGAGTCCTTGTTTGATGTCCGCGCACTTCCATGTTTCCATGCCTGTATTGCACCCCCCCTCCCCCTGATCCTCCACCGTTCCACCTCCCTCCTGGACTCTAGTTTTGTTTGTTTTTTGTGGGTCTTGGAGCGTCTGGTAACCGCTCCGTAGATGGGGGGTTATGTCACAGTGTCCGGTTAGTGTTTCCCCGGGTGTCCACTAGAGGTCTCTTCCCCATACTGTCACCATTCACTCTGGAACTGCATTCCCCACAATCCTTGTCTGTACCAATCACTGTTCGTTGCACTCAGCTGTTCCCCGTCATCATTTTACCCAGCTGTTCCCTGTTATTCTTTGTTAGTTCTTTGTTTCATACCCTGTTTGTGTCAGTGTTTGTCATGGAGTATATGTTTTATCTCTGTAAAGCTGCTTTGAAACAATCCATTGTTAAAAGCGCTATATAAATGAAGATGGAGTCCTTGTTTGATGTCCGCGCACTTCCATGTTTCCATGCCTGTATTGTTTTGTGTTTTCTGGACTGCCTTTGTTGGATTTTGACCTTTTGCCTGGCTTGGATTATGATTATGGATTACCCCAATAAATTGCTGTTGGATCTTACCCTACCTGTTTGTGAGCTTTCCGTGACAGAAATACTGCATCTTTTTTAGATCCAGCATTATGGGGTTTCGTATCCTTTCCCCCAACACGGAGAAGGAGAAGAGGGGACGAGTCAAAAATTTGGTGACACTACGCCAGCAGGGCCAGACAGTGGATTGTCTGGCTCAGACATTTTTGACTCTTTCAGGAGGCATGGGATAAAATGATGCAGCTTTGAAAGACCTTTTTAATTGCTGGCTTGATTATCCCTTGCCAGCCTGGGAAATGAGGGGACTGGAGATATTGGACTTTGACGGCTTTGTCGGATATCTTCATTCCCGCAGCAGGTGGGATATTTCAGTTGGGCTTAGATTTCCAGAAGGAGTGGCCGACTCGTCGCCAGTGTCACCAGACAAGATGGCTTCCACACTGGAGCTTCCTACCGCCATTCCACTGCCTCAGCCTTCACCGCTGGTTCCGGTGGTCCCGAAACAGAGGAGGAGAAGGAGGACTTCCTCCGTGACTGTTCTAGTGGTCCCAGTTCCGGTGGTCCCAGTTCCGGTGGTCCCAGTTCCGATGGTCCCTGTTCCGGTGGTCCCGAGTCCGGTGGTCCCAGTTTTGGTGGTCCCGAGTCCGGTGGTCCGGAGACGGAGGAGGAGGAGAAAGGTCTCCTCAACGACTTGTCTGGTGGCTCCTAACCCAGAGACCATTCCAGAGGTGACTGCCATCCCCGACGTGCCGGCCAGGCACCTTGCTCTCCCTGACGCGCCGCCCAGTCTCCTTGCTCTCCCTGCGCCGCCCAGACGCCTCGCCCTGACGGCGCCACCCAAGCGTCTCGCCCTGATGGCGCCACGCAAGCGTCTCGCCCTGATGGCGCCACGCAAGCGTCTCGCCCTGATGCCGTCACGCAAGCGTCTCGCCCTGATGCCGTCACCCAGACGCCTCGCCTTGACAGCTCCGCTCGAGCTGCTCGCCAGCACCCTCCCAGAGCCTTCACCGCTGGTCCCGTCCCGCCCAGAACCTTCACCGCTGGAATCGTCCAGCCCAGAACCTTCACCGCCCTGGCCGCCCGAGGGGTCTTCGCCGCCCTGGCCGCCCAAAGGGGTCTTCGCCGCCCTGGCCGCCCGAGGGGTCGTCGCTGCCCTGGGGGTCTTTGCCTCACTTGCCGCCTGAAGGGTCTTCGCCGCCCAAGGGGTCTTCACCGCCCTGGCCGCCTGAGGGGTCGTCTGCTTCGCCCTGGCCGCCCGATGGGTCGTCTGCTTCTGCTGTTTCTGTTCCCTTCCATGGACCTGGCACCCCCCTCCCCCTGATCCTCCACAGTTCCACCTCCCTCCTGGACTCTAGTTTTGTTTGTTTTTTTTTGTGGGTCTTGGAGCGTCTGGTAACCGCTCCGTAGAGGGGGGGTTATGTCACAGTGTCCGGTTAGTGTTTCCCCGGGTGTCCACTAGAGGTCTCTTCCCCATACTGTCACCATTCACTCTGGAACTGCATTCCCCACAATCCTTGTCTGTACCAATCACTGTTCGTTGCACTCAGCTGTTCCCCGTCATCATTTTACCCAGGTGTTCCCTGTTATTCTTTGTTAGTTCTTTGTTTTATACCCTGTTTGTGTCAGTGTTTGTCATGGAGTCCTTGTTTGATGTCCGCGCACTTCCATGTTTCCATGCCTGTATTGTTTCGTGTTTTCTGGACTGCCTTTGTTGGATTTTGACCTTTTGCCTGGCTTGGATTATGATTACGGATTACCCCAATAAATTGCTATTAGATCTTACCCTACCTGTTTGTGTGCGTTCCGTGACACAAGTATGCCCGAACCAAAGCTGTCCGGACCAATAAAATTGTCAGGGCAGGCTTTATACGATGATGGACAGCTGTTCAACAGTAACATAATCATCCACGTCACCAAAGAGACGCTTCAGCCATCGCGTCTGTTATAGAAGATGTTGACAGCGCATTCATTTTAAAAGAGGAACAGAGAACCGCGATCAGGGCATTTGTCGATCGGAAAGATGTTTTTGCCGTCCTTTCTATGGGATTCGGTCTATCCAATTGAGTGATTTTTTCCCCTGGTTTGGTTGAAACACACCCCATAATCACAGCCCAATGGAACAGTATCAGATTCACATTCTGACTAGAGGCCACGTTTACACAAAGCCGGGTATTTAGAGAAACGAATACCCCCCTGCCCCCCCCCCCCCCCCCCCCACATTGTGAACACACCCGCATAAATACGCCGTCAAGCGTCATCATAACTATGCCAAACCTAGGGGCGGCAGTGTATGGAGTGTATAAAGCCATGCAAGCCAATCAGACTCCTCAGAATCGACAAGAGAGAACCTAAAACCCTGTTTCTCTCAGTTGACACGACAACACATAACTGGCGTTTTCAGAAATCTCCACTTTGGGCGGAGTTTTTAGAAATAATCATTTTCTGTAATCAAAACTGGGTTTTCGTGTAAATGAGAGGCCAAACCACAGGGAAATATTTGCGTTTTCCCTTCGTGTAAATGGGGCCTGAGTATGATGACTTCAGGCTAGTTAAATTACGCTTCACTCTGTTTTTTTATTTTATTTGCCACATTTAACCCTTTTAACCCCATTGCAAAATCTTCAGTTTTGAATGAACACTTGTGTGTCCACACTACAGAGTGTTGGGGTAACACTGAAGCAGTGTTGAAGTTAATGATATAATCAGTGATTAATCAACTCATGATTGAGCATTACTGATGAACACCTGATGTCAACAAGCAGAATCACTGAAGGACAGAGGAACAAGAAAAAAGTGAAACACAAGAACTACAACTGGCTTCAACCACAGAAGACATTAAATATCTCAAGATCTTAGCAGAGGAGGATTAAACAACTCTAAAAAACTGCATTACCAGCTTCACTTATTAGTAAACAGACTGACTTCATTTTTTCATACGTCTACAGAAATTCCTATTGAGAATTAACAGAGGTTTAGATGTTGTTTTGTTTCATTTTATGTTGCCATTATGGAGATCAGTGTTTACTTTAGTTGGGCTCTTGACCCTTAACTTTAACATTAGTTTTTCTTTGGCTGCTGTAACTATGTGTTTTTAATACACATTTGTTGTGGCAGAAGCAAAGCCAACAAAAATGAGATCAGGTGTTGCTGGTTATGTTTTGAATATTACGTCATCACATAATGTTTGGATCACCGATCTCATCCAGTGTCTAATCACTTATAAAAAATGTGTTATATTACTACACTGTGAAATTACAGCAGAAGATCAAGCAGTGCTGCACAATCAGTTATGAAGGATTTTTTTAAACTCATTTTTCACTAAAAATGTTTTAACTATGGCTTCAGTTAGACACACACAGACATCAAGAATCAGCCAATGAATCTCAACAATAGTGACAAAACAACAAAAAAGATAACATCCAATCTGAACATCACAAAACACACTACTTAAAGTCAACACAAAACCAACAGCAAAAATAAAAGCAAAAAGTAAAAATGAAAGAAAATAACCAGACAATTCAGCTTCATAATTTATTCATGCCGCAATGCATGCTGGAAGTAATGCACCATTTTTTGTTTGTACTATGGGTACCAACCCAACATGCATTGCAGCATGAAACTTTTTTGATTGTCACCATTGTTGAGATTCATACGCCAATTCTTGTGTCTGTCTAATATTGAAGTTCTAAATGTTCGGAGCATTAACTTTCAAATCCTTGATATTTTCTGGTTGTCAAAACTCCGATAGTTCTCGATCTGTAAAATCACAGAATACCATAATCAAAAATACAAAATATCACACATATAAATACATTAGACAATAAAAGAGCTCAGTGAATCAGGCCATTAGATGATGATTGTGACCATAAACAAATAGTCACTGTCATCTAATCCTGTTTTCTTTCAGCTTTTTTGCAATAGCAAATGTACTTTAAAGACACAGTTACCGCAGCCAAAGAAAAACTAATGTTAAAAAGTCAAGGGTCAAGAGCCCAACTAAAGCAATCACTGATCACCATCATGGTAACATCAAATGAAAATAAAATGACATCTAAACCTCTGTCACCTTTTAATAAGAACTTCTGTAGACGTCTGACAGAAATAAAGTCAATCTGGTTAGTAATAAGTGAAGTTGGTAATGCTGTTTGTAGATTTGTTTAATCCTCCTCTGCTGAGATCTTCAGAGATTTAATGTATTTTATCTTCAGTTGATTTCATCTTTTTTTTGTTCCCTTTCGAGGGAATTCGCAATGCGTCAACAACGCTTTGGGAACGCCCCCAGCGTGAATGCATCTATGTCAACTAATCCAATTGAAAGAATGAGCGTCATGGGCGGGTGACGTCATGACCAGGAAGAGATAAAAGCGCATCCGGTGCAAACTGGCATTAGCTTCTGTTGCCTCAGCAAGTGATCTGTGTCACTCTGTCTCTGTCTATTTATTGTTGTCTGTTTGATATATTTGGAAAAAGTTATGGCGAAACAAGTCTACAAACAGTGTGCTACAAAGTCTACAAACTCCATGCCTGCGTTATTTAATGGGTGGGGATACACACGAGCTTTGTGTGATTTGTTTGGGAGTGGAGCATGCGGTTTCAGCCTTCAAGGGGGCTGAATGCCAGCATTGCGAGATACTTCCGCTTCGCATGCTCTGCTCCCACCTGTCACTGTTCGATGAAAGTGGCCAGGCTCGTGATCCTCAGGGTGCAGGACCCGCTGTTGCCGAGGCAACACGAAGAATGCATTCCTGGGGATCGCAAAAGGATCTTTCAGAGGGGTTGGAGACGGGTCCGAGGGCCTTTTCTCCTTCCTTACCTGGAAGATCCAGTGCTTTCCCCCCAATGTCGGAAGCCCGCTTTGCGGCTTCTTCCGCCCGGGGAGAGAGCCCGCCATTGCTTCAGTGTACTTCCTCTGAGGAGATTGATGTACTAAGCATGACGAGTGAAAGCACACACAAAGGGGGAAGGAGATTCGCCACCTCTTTCCCCAGCATATGAGGAGCTGATGGAGGTGATAACTCAGATGGTTGATAAATTAAATATTGATTGGACAGCCGAGAAAAGGGGCGCTTGTCCCAAAAGTAAATTAGACGAGCACTTCCTAACATCTAGTGTTTCACCTCCACCACTAGGCCTTCCCTTTTTTTCACGATCTTCACAGTGAGCTATCTAGATCGTGGAATAAGCCATACTCATCATGTCTTTTCAGCCCTCAAGTTCATTTATATTCAACTATAAGAGGGTTGAAAGAGTATGAATATGAGTCGATGCCCCGGGCTGAACAGACGCTCGCGAGTTATCTGTCGCCCGGTCCAGCATCGTCTCTGAAGGCCTCGGCTTTGCCCACCAAGCCCCTAAAGACAACATCTAATTTGGTGGGCAAAGCATATATGGCAGCAGGTCAAGCCAGAGCATGTCTTCATACGATGGCAGTGCTCCAGGCTTACCAAGCTGACCTGCTGGGGGATTTGTATAGGAGTGAGGGAGTTGGGCCCGATGAGGTTCGCGAACTTCGTCGGGCCACAGATCTGTCTCTCAGGGCTACAAAGGAGACCGCCAGAGCAAATGGGCGGTCTTTGGCAGCCCTTGTAGCCACTGAGAGGCACCTCTGGTTGAATCTCGCTGAGATTAAGGAAAAAGATAGATCGTTTCTCCTCGATGCTCCGATTGAGCCGTCTGGTCTCTACGGCGACGCAGTTAACGCGGTCGTCAACAGATTCCAGGAAGCAAAGAAGCAATCGGAGGCATAAAAAAATTTCTCCCTCGCCGTGTCCAAACCCCTGGGGCTGCTGGGCGTGAGCAGTCCCAGCCGTCAAGCTCCTCATATTGTGCACAACAGAAAGAGATTGTTGCGTCTTGTGCACCTCCACACAAACACTCTCAGCCGAAGCCTTCTAAGTCGAAGCCAGATCTGAGGACCACTCTTCAGGCAAAGACGGCTTCGGCACAAAACAAAAGGTCCTGACGCCCTGAAGCGTCTTTCAGATCTATCGTGACAAACCAGTCCTCGGATCTGATTTGGGTCCCGATCTGTTTGAGTGTTAGCATCTTGAACTTGAGTTTCTGTACTGAACGCTTCAACAGACAAAGATCTAAAATGGGACGCAACCCTCCATCCTTTTTTGGAACAATGAAATAACGGCTGTAAAAACCCGACTCTCTGTCAGGTGAGTACACCTGTTCTATAGCTTCCTTTGCTAACAGGGCCTTTACCTCTTGCTCCATTACCAGAGCCTGCTCGGGATGTACTAACGTGAGCAACACCCCGTTGTAGCGTGGAGGACGAGAACTGAACTGGATTATGTGTCCTTTCTCTACTATCTGCAGGACCCAACGATATATATTTGACAGTAGCTTCCAAGCTGCCAGAAAATCTACTAAGGGAACCAGCCTCTCGAGGCTGGTCTCTGGTGTTATAGAGACATCCAGTTCAGGAGCCTGAAACATACTGGCAGTAACTACCTGAACTGACTGTTTTTGAACCCCCCTCAGAGGGCGCGAGTCTGACGAAATGTCGAGTTGACACTGCGCCTGAGGCTCGCTCGAGACCGCTGCGCCCCGAAGCCCCAAGGGTGGAGGGGTTGGCAGAACGGTCCCCTGAGGGCACCGAGATGGAACGGGCACCGTATACTGAGGTGTACACCGTTCCACCCCGGTTGGGGCTACCCTCACTGGTCTGTAATTTATAGTAATATTTTCAAAACCACTAAGAAATCTAGTTTTAAATATACTTCTTTTGAAGTATTGGTGCTTAATGTAAAAATATATAGTGTAAACGATAAATCACATTTTTTATTTTTTTATTTTTTTATTTTTTTTATTTAACAGTCAGACATACATACAGACCAACATAGTGCAGTCGTGAGCAATCTTGTAAATCCATAATTCCAGAAGTGACATAAAAGTGATTTAAGTGTTTGATCTAAGTGTGTATGTGAGCGGGTGCGAGTGTGGGTATGTGTATGTGTATGTGTGTGTATGCGTAAACAAAGTAACCATTTATTAGCCAGCAGCCATATCACCCTGTAGCCCAAGACTGGTTGCCCACTGAAGCTAAGCAGGGCTGAGCCTGGTTAGTACCTGGATGGGAGACCTTCTGAGAAAACCAGGTTGCTGCTGGAAGAGGTGTTAGTGAGGCCAGCAGGGGGCGCTCACCCTGTGGTCTGTGTGGGTCCTAACGCCCCAGTATAGTGACGGGGACACTATACTGTCAAAGAGCACCGTCCTTCGGATGAGACGTTAAACCGAGGTCCTGACTCTCTGTGGTCATTAAAAATCCCAGGATGTCTTTCGAAAGAGTAGGGGTGTAACCCCGGCATCCTGCCCAAATTTGCCCAGTGGCCTCTGTCCATCATGGCCTCCTAATAATCCCCATATATATATATATACACTGATTGGCTTCATCACTGTCTCCTCTCCACCAGTAAGCTGGTGTGTGGTGAGCGTTCTGGCGCACTATGGCTGCCGTCGCATCATCCAAGTGGATGCTGCACATTGGTGGTGGTTGAGGAGATTCCCCCCTTCCATGTGAAGCGCTTTGAGTGCCTAGAAAAGCGCTATATAAATGTAATGAATTATTATTATTATTATTATTATTATTATTATCGATTACCATTGTCACTACCATCACCACCCCACTCCCCACTACCATCATACTGCCAATATTGTGTTGGTCGATTTTTATTTCCATCCTTCCTCCTATGTAACAATTGCCATTGTCAATCCTGAACTAAATAAAAGATAATATAATAAGATAATATAAGATAACCTTCCCCCACATCTCATCAGTCCCTATCTTTTCCTAATTTTTTTTTATTTTATTTTTTTTATTTTTTTTTGTGTGTGTTATGTGCAATGTCTAAGGTGCATTAAAAGAGGGAGTACAGTGCGAGAGTGTCTCAAATTGGGACAGAGATGCTGTCCCGTTGAAACCACTTCTCGCCTGTCTTGCCTGCCTTGGTGTTTGTTAGGTTTTCCATACATATTCCCTTTTTTTTTTTTTTTTTTTTTTTTTTCTATTCTATGTTGTGGTGCATTAAAAGCCCATGAAGGGATAAGGGGGGAGTTATTGCAGTAGTGATGACAATGACACTTAATTCCAATACAGCATTGACAATGGCAATATTAATGATAATAATAATGATAATAATAATATTAATAATAAATGACAATGATGATGGCAGTGGCGACCGCAATGGTGAAAGCAAAAGACAGCAACAACAGCAATTACAACAATGAAAAAATAAAAGTGAAAATAGTAACCATAACAATAACAGTAAAGATAGTAATAACAATGATGACAAACAAGTTCAAATAACTAAAATGTATTAATATTCGTGGGTTGATTCAGAAGGTGGGAGGAGTCGGAGTTGAAAACAGAGAACGGATTCATAGCTGTAAGAGGTCAGAAAGTGTTGGATGGCAGAGGTCAGTTTCAGATGCGTAATTATGAAGGGGAGATGTGTATTCCACTGTAATGAAGTCTGTAATAAGATTTTTCCAAATGTTAATGTGTAATTTATTTCTAGTTTTCCAGTTCATGAGGATAGTTTTCTTGGCGATGGTTAGAGCTATGAGGAGTATTTTAGAGTTTATAGTTTTATCAGTGATTATTGTGAGGTCCCCCAGCAAGCAAAGAAAAGGCGACAGTGGGATGTGGCAGCCAACTATAGTGGATAGTGACTGTGACCTCTTCCCAAAAGTGTTTGATTGGAGTGCAGTGCCAGGTTGCATGGATGTATGTATCTGTAGAATTTTGATTGCAATGTGTGCAAACTTCTGATGTGAAACCCATTTTAGCTAATCTGTTTCCCGTGTAATGTGTTCTGTGAAGTATTTTGTATTGTATTAACTGAAGATTCGCATTTTTGGACATGAGATAGATGTTTTTACAGATTTGGGTCCAGAAGTTGGCATCAGGGGCTATTGAAAGATCGTTTTCCCATTTTATTGTTGGTAAGTGTATGGTCTGAAGTTTGTTTGGAATCATTTTGTATATTTTAGAGAGAAGTTTCTTTGGGGAGGAAATGTTGACCAAGTCTGATATTGCTGGTGGAAGTTCTAAATTTGTGTCTCTGATGTTTATTTTTGTCAGAACAGAAGATTTGATTTGCAGGTATTTTCGTTGCTCCCGATGCCATACTCCTGGGCCAGTTGTTGAAATGGTCTAAATGTGTTAGATTTGAAAATATGCTTAATGTGGGTGATACCCTTTTCCGCCCATGTGTGAAAATTCAATGTTTTTTTATTGCTTATAAAGTCACGGTTGTTCCATAGTGGGGTGAGGTTAGATGGAGCTAATGTAGAATTTGTGATTTGGTGAAATTTCCACCAGGCTGTCAGAGTGGTGGCTATAGTTACTGCATTAAAACATGTGTGTTGTTTAATTGATTTGGTGAGAAATGGTATGTCAGCTATATTTAATTCTTTGCATAGTGATTGTTCTATATCTAGCCATATAATATCAGATTGGGTGGGATGAATCCATTTGTATATGTATTGCAGTTGGTTAGCCATTGAGTAATATTGGAAATTTGGTGCTTCTAGTCCTCCTTGAACCTTACTTTTTTGTAGTGTAGTGAGTTTTATCCTTGGTATTTTATTTTTCCAATAGAAGCGAGTTATAATGGAGTCTAGTGATTTAAACCAGGTGAGTGTGGGGTGGGTTGGAATCATTGAGAATAGGTAATTCATTTTCGGTAAAATCGTCATTTTTATTGCTGCTATCCTGCCGATTATGGAGATTGGAAGATTGAGCCACCTGAGCAAATCGTCTTCTATTTTTTTTAGCAGTGTTGTGAAGTTGAGTGTTACCAACTCTGACAGTCTGGAGGAAATCTTAATGCCTAAGTAAGTGATGTGATCATGACATATAGATATTGGTGATTGATGGGGTGCCACATCCCATTTGGTTTTATGTAGAGGGAGGATGGAAGATTTATTCCAGTTTATTGCATAATCTGATCTTTTTGAGAAGGACTGGATTGTTTTAATTATTTCTTGAGTAGATGCTAGGGGTTCTTGTATATATAGTAGGATATCATCTGCATAAAGTGAGATTTTATGTGTTTGTTGTGGTGTTTCAATACCTTTGATTGCTGGGTTTTGACGGATAGCTGCTGCTAAGGGTTCAATAAAAATCGTGAATAGGGATGGAGAGAGTGGACATCCCTGCCTCGTCCCCCTGTGCAGTGTGAAGCTTTGTGATGTTAGTCCATTGGTTGTGACTGTGGCCGATGGTGATGTGTATAAAATCTTGATCCAGTTAATAAATGACTCTCCAAGCCGAATTTTTGTAACGTGGTGAATAAAAATTTCCAGTTGACCCTATCAAAAGCTTTTTCGGCGTCTAATGTGGCAATGAGAGTATCTTTCTGTTGTACTGATGAGTAGTGCATTAAATTGTATAATCTGCGGGTATTATTGGATGCATGTCTACCTTTTATAAAGCCGGTCTGATCTGGATGGATTATATACGGTATAATTTGTTCAATTCTATGGGCTAGTGCTTTGCTAATAATTTTTATGTCGACATTTATAAGTGAGATAGGACGATAAATAGATGTGAAGGTGTGGTCTTTGTTGTTAGGTTTAGGAATGAGTGATATAAGTGCTGTATTCATATGGGAAGGGAACTTTGCGTTATGTTTTATTTCTGTTATTGTTCTGTTAAAAAGTGGGTATAAGGTTGACCAAAAATGTTCGTAAAACTCAGCAGGGAAGCCATCTGGACCTGGTGCTTTGTTATTTTGCATGCTTTTCAATGCGGAGTGAAGTTCTTTTTCTGTGATTGGTAATTCTAGTGTGTTTACTTGTTCCATGTTGAGTTTTGGTAGAATGGTGTTATCGAGGAATTGGGTTATGTCTTCTTGGTTTGGGTCCAGATCAGATGAGTATAATTTTGTATAGTAATCTTGAAATGTCTTGTTTATCTCGACTGGTGAATTGGCTAGCTTCCCTGCCGAGTTTCTGATGGAGATTATAGCTGTTCTTTCTGATGGAGATTATAGCTGTTCTTTCTTTATTTCTTTTAATTTGACTGGCTAAATATTTTCCGGATTTATTGCTATGGTGAAAAGTTTCTTGACGGAGCCTGTGAATCAGAAACTGGTTTCTTTTGTTTATTATTTCATTAAGCAACATTTTTTTTCTCTGATTTCTTTATAGATGCTTTCTGATTGATTATTTGCATGTAAAATTTCTAATTCTTTTATTATTTCTTCCAGTTGGACTTCTTTTTCTCTTTCCTTTTTTTTTAAGTACTGAATATGATATAATTTTTCCCCATAAAACTACTTTCCATGTTTCCCAGAGCAGTGATGCTGACGACTTTAGAGAGTCATTTATTTCAAGGAAGGACGTCCTCTCTCTCTTGAAATAGCTGTCAAATTCTGGATCTTTCAAGAGTGATGTATTAAAACGCCATCTGGTTGGGTGCTTTGGTATTGCAGATGGATTCCATGTAAGAGTTACTGGAGAATGGTCACTAATAATGATCGGATGAATTTTGGTTTCTAAGATATTTGGTATGATTGAATTACTGGTTAGAAAGAAATCAATGCGGGAGTAGGTTTGGTGGACATTAGAATAAAAGGTGTATTCTCTGGCGAGTGGGTGTTGTAGCCTCCAACCATCACCAAGACCAAAATCACTCATGAACTTGTAGGGATTGAAGGGACAATCAGTGATTTCTCTTGTAGTAAAATCCTTAACTCACAACAGGAAAAGTTAAGAACAAAGAACCCTAACTAACCCACATTCCTATTACCATGTGGTCCCGTGATAAGGTCTCCAACCTTCCAAACTGGCGCCTAGAAGTCTAGAGAGCAAATGGACTTTCGAACATTTATGGTGATAAATGGTCCTGAATGTCCATTAAACAGCAAATTCCCCCCGCTTGAGACAACACCCAGACCTTCTTCACTCCCTCCTGACGGAAATCTGGCGGGAGAGGCGAGAACAGATGTCCCGTCTGCGTGCAATACACACTTACGCACACACCTATGCTCACACACACATACCTATGAACCCTAGGTTTCTATCTACCAATCAGTACTAAAACAAGAGTTGGTGTATTAAAATACCTGTAACAGAACTATAAATGTGCAAACATGTCCTACGAATATTTTCGTGAATGTAAGACACTTATAAATGCCTGAAAGGGTACATTAAGAGGTAATTCTGCAATATTATGTCTGTGACGTGTGATTTTTGATATGTTTGTAATCCTAAAAATCTGATCTATTCATTAAGCTGTATATCGATAGCGTGAAATATATATATCTACCTATATATGCCATTTCCAAAGTAAGCTTAAGATCCTTCTAGTCATAAAGTCCGAATGACCCACTCGGGGGCGTAGGCTCTCTTCAAGATGGGCCATTATCATTGGCCGACACACCTATCCAAGGCGTGTTCTGTTTATCTTTAAAACCCCAAACTCAGAGACATTCTCTCTCTGTTCTCTGCTCTCTGTTCCCTGTTCCTGTATCCCGATGTAATCCTCGTTTTTATTTTGTTCCTGTTTTATTTTGTCTTCGTTTTATTTTGCGTATAGCCAGTCTGTCCTTAGTGCGGTCCTCAAGATACCCACGTGCGTTTCGTTAGTCTTCCAGCATCCCAGCGAAAGGACTATCTTCACGCATACAGAACTGCGTTAGAACTTTTAAATCTCCCGCGGCAACCACGCTTGGAGGAATCAAAGAAGCCCGCCTCCTATTCCCAGGACGCCACGAGCTTGCTTCCACACCGCACTAACCAGGTCTGAATGCAAACTGTTCCATCTAAATTTAGACGCTCTGAAGTGTGTATTCTTAGGCTGTCTCTGAGGACCTAACTGTGCTAGCAATTGTGTTTTCCCTGTGTTTCTACCTTCTTTTCTTATTGTTTAAGTTCATTTTGGTTTCATATATATCTTTGTTTTACATGTAGTGTAGTTCATTAAACCTCATTTATACTTTATCGCCTCTGTGTTTGTTGTTGATCACATAACAAAGCCTCTTTAATATAAAGATCCTAGCTACAATCTGATAATTGTTAAGTGCACAAAACATTGTCAGTAAATTTAAGCTAAAGTAACACCACCAGCCATTGGTAACCTCTAGCGAAACAGCGCGGCGGACGTGCTGGTTTAACGAGGTATCAATCGCGGTGGTAATCTTAAAGATCAGCTACAGCCTCTGTGCAGGATGTATATTCACAATTCCTCATAATTCGTGGGGTTAATTGTGTATATACGCCCTGAACAGACGTGTATGCTGCACGACCCCTCGTTGGGTGATTTATCTATGCAAGGACTCGGCTCAAACTATATTCAATAATTTGTTGATCAGAGATTAATAACTGTTGAATATTTATTCCCCAAAATCAAAATTGATTAAAGAGCTTGTGACCCAGATTCCTTACATATATTATGGTGGAGAATGCAGGCAATATTTTAAGCTTTGTTGTGTGAGCAATTAATGCAGTGTCAATTTGGTATACCTTGTTGTGTTTTGAATTAAGAAACGCGAGCGCGCCGCGCATGTTGGAAGCTGAAAGTCGAGTTTCAGCCGAGCACATTACAATGCTAAATTCGTCTAAACGTTTTAATCATTGTAATTGCTAAAATAAATTGCAGTTCATAACACTGATAGTCACTGTCGAAATGTTGAAAGTAAACTAGTTCAGAACAAAAGAGATATTACCTCTGTAAAGACGTTTACATGTTAATATATGTGCTTTTGGAACCGCCTGCTTGCAAAACGAGAATCTTTTGAGCAGAGTCGAAGAGGATCTGAATACAGCGATGCTCCTGTAATTCAACCTAACAAGGCCTGATTTTCTAATCGTTAGATTAAACGAATTAAACTCCTGGTTTCAACTTTTGATTTAGCTAACCAAATGTTAAACCAGAACATTTCAATCATTAAAGTGCTAGATGATAAATGTATTGGGAGTTAAACCACAGACGTAAATTCCTGTAGGTACAGACACGTAAATGCAGTGAAATAATTCTGCCTCGTCAACCCGTGAAACATAGCACCGTAAAATCCGCCTGAATCTAAATTGTGTGCAGTTAAGATTTGGCCCGCCCCACAGAGGTACAATTGAAGCAGGGTGGTTGTGATTCTGTTGCTGAAAACTAGAGCGCAGCTTTGCGCCTCGGTCTCAAATTACCGCCACACCCGCTTCATCAACGTGAGCGCAATAGCGCCACCGTATGGACGCTCTCAGATAAGGTCACTCTGTCCTGAATTTTCTTCTCTAAGTCATTTCTAATTCCTCACAGGAAGTGACTCACGGAAAAGACGCCCCCTTCAGGGCCTCCAACGCTGAGTCAGTTCCTTGTGATCCTTGCATTCTGTTTGAAATTTCGGTCTGTTTTCAGTTGGGTGTTCTAAGGCTGTCTTTGATACTTTACAGCGATCGTGATTAGCATTAGAAATAATCCCATCCGTTAATTTTCATAGTCTCATTCAGATTTGGTCTAAAGAAAAACTTTGAAGGTAAAACTGAATTAAATTCTCACTTCACTTTATGAATTAGGTTACGAATAATTCTACTTGATTTCGTTTTCTGTCCAGATAAGTTTATTGATTGCCCCTCAGATAAATCAATGTCTTATTAAATATTTTTACCTTTTCTCTTTCTCGATAAATTAATGAGTTTGATAATTTGTTTTAATAAGTTGATAACTTTTATTAATTGTCTTCTCTAAAAAAAAATTTTATTATTATTTTTTTTATTTTATTAAAAAAAATTTTTTGTGAATTTTTTTTTTAAATTTTCTTCCAAAAAAATTTTTTTTTTACTCTCCCCTGCCGTCTCTTAGTGATATTTCTATCACGACTGCACCCGTGCTATTTTAGGTGTTATTTAACATCTCCGTACACGCTTAGTTGAATTGAATTTACACCAGTTGACTTGCAATTTCAATTAAGTTGTGTTCTACCAGGCTAACCACTGGAAAGTACCCCCTCTTGTGGCTCAAACCCGCCACTACAGCGTACTTACTCCTGTGTTATTCTGCCTTACTCACTAACCCTGCTCCATAGGTTATTCTGATAACTGACAACAGCGATCGTGATTAGCATTAGAAATAATCCCATCCGTTAATTTTCATAGTCTCATTCAGATTTGGTCTAAAGAAAAACTTTGAAGGTAAAACTGAATTAAATTCTCACTTCACTTTATGAATTAGGTTACGAATAATTCTACTTGATTTCGTTTTCTGTCCAGATAAGTTTATTGATTGCCCCTCAGATAAATCAATGTCTTATTAAATATTTTTACCTTTTCTCTTTCTCGATAAATTAATGAGTTTGATAATTTGTTTTAATAAGTTGATAACTTTTATTAATTGTCTTCTCTAAAAAAAATTGTATTAATTTTTTTTTTATTTTATTAAATTTTTTTTTTTGTGAAATTTTTTTTTTTATTTTCTTCCAAAAAATTTTTTTTTTTTACTCTCCCCTGCCGTCTCTTAGTGATATTTCTATCACGACTGCACCCGTGCTGTTTTAGGTGTTATTTAACATCTCCGTACACGCTTAGTTGAATTGAATTTACACCAGTTGACTTGCAATTTCAATTAAGTTGTGTTCTACCAGGCTAACCACTGGAAAGTACCCCCTCTTGTGGCTCAAACCCGCCACTACAGCGTACTTACTCCTGTGTTATTCTGCCTTACTCACTAACCCTGCTCCATAGGTTATTCTGATAACTGACAACAGTGTCACAAATCCCTCTCTGCCTTCTTCACCCGCATTAAGCAACAAGGTTTTGTACTTCCCACACTCACAGATACTCCATTTTGGTTTAGACAAAGTAAGCTTTAAGTAATTTTAGAGTCACTTTTCTCTATCACATTTGGTATCTACAGGTAGAACTCTCTTGCGCTGGTGTGATCTGACCGTCATTCCTGGTTGGTTTCCAGTGAGCGGGGCTGTCTGGCCGGCGTAACCAACGCTTGCTGTGGGTGAGTCACGGAACTTCCTGGCTCTTCATTGGTGCGGCACGCAATAAGACATCAGCAATTTGGCGCTCCCAAAAAGGGGAGACCCACCACGCAATAAGACACAAGGCAATTTCAGACCCAGTACTCAAACCGTGGTCTAAATCGGGACCGCTCGAAAGAGGGTTCTGACGAAAAGTCCTATTTGCAAGTGTCGTAAGCAGGTGACCTCCCCGGGAGTGCCAGTTGTGTTAAAGTCTAGGTTGTTTGAGTGGGCGCACCGTGGTTGACGCACAGTTGAGGCCGTGGACACCCCGGTTAAGTGCTTGGAGCGACGGAAAGATTGTCCCCGACACTGGCTCCAGCTAGTGTGATTTCAGGTCACCCCAAGCAAGCTAAATTAAGGTAAAGAAAGGTCATCCCCTTTGTATAAGCCACCAGAATATTATATATTCTCCCGTGACATGTAAGAGTGTCCACCCTTTCCTAAAGAAAACCACACGTAGTCGGCTCAAGCCCTCTTAGTTCCCGTAACTCTTTCTGTACTACTGTTTACTCTGTTTTAACAGACCCATTAATTCCTATCGTCTAATCTCCCTTTAAGTTTTTTTTTTCTCTCTCTTACTATTCTTCTGTTAGTTCTCTCTGCCTTGTGTGAACTGTGCCTACCAGGTCACCCAGAGACGAAGCCTACAGAGACACCCAAGGAGAGCTGAATAACAGACTGACAGCCGAGCCGGTAGCACCAACAGTGACCTACTAGGCTCCGGCCCTGTCGAATCTTTATTTAGGCCCTGTGCTGACCTAAACCATTTGTCCCTACCTAACTGTCTGCAACAGTTAGTCAAAGTACCGTAAACGGCATCGCCCGTATTAAGGGTATAAGCGCATAAATTGTAGAACAAATTTGCATTTGGTCTGTGTGTGCGTGTGTGTGTTGTGCTCCTCTCGCCCGCAGTGAGCCAGTATGTCCCGGTCTCCCAGCCCAGCAGCCCACTGGGACAGCCTCGAGACATGGCTGAATGCCATGACAGCCACCGTCCTGCCCAGGGATACCGGCAACCCCGAGCAGGCGCAGCTGGACACCGACCTGGACTCGCTGATGAGGCATGACCCAACTCAGAGCTACAACCACAAAGAATGGGCCCGAATCATGGGAAACCTGGCCCATACGCTCGTCGCACAAGCCCGCCTCAACGAAAGACACGCCATCAACCTGGAACAGGAGACGGCAACTCTGCGGCTCCAAGCGGAGGAGGCCCAGCGCGACCAAGCAAAGACCCAAAGTCGGCTAGACCAGCTACTACTCGAGAACGAGGAGCAGGACGAGGAGGAAACGGACTCAGAGCCACGAAAGGAAGTAGAAGAACTTCAAACTGCTCTGGAAAACCTTCGTCTAGACACCGACCAAAAGGAACTAAACGAAAGAAAAGCCAGAGAGACACTCACCGAAAAACTGCAACAAGGTGAAGCTCTCCTTGAGAGAGCAAACAATGAACTAAAAGAAAGAGACGCCAAAGCCAAAGCCTGTGAGAAACACTTGAAGGCTGCCAGAGCTGAAATAAATGAACTTATCCAGCAAAAAGAACTTTATAAAGATGAGCTCGACGCTGTCCACCGTGAGTTAAAACACTCCTATAAACTTCTAAAGTGACCCAGACAGAGAGACACACACTACCAAGTTTTCTCTGACCGGTCAGTCTGCACACTTCAGCCAAGAACACAGAACTGTGAAGGGAAGCGAACGGCCACCGTCCCAGATATCGACGGACAGTCTACAAGAGCCCTCGCCCTCAGGAAAAGGAGGGGCACCCCAGAAAGCCCTTGCCACTTATCACGGCATGGCCTTTAAGGAACTTGACAAGTTGGCCCGGAACATTCCTACCTTCACCCCAAACCCTGCCGGAGGCCATGATGTGCATGCCTACTTGAAAGACATTGACTTCCATTTATACACTGTTCCCCACGTCACCCCGTGGGACAGATTATACCTGCTTCGAATTACGTCCAGTCGGGACGTACGCAGTTTTCTGGATCGCCAACCAGATTCAGTTAAGGCGGACTATCAGCAACTGTGACAGGCATTCATCAGGGAATTCTCTGATCCAGACACTGATCAAGGACTCATCACCGCGATAAGCCTCAAGCAGGCACGATTAGAAACTCCGCAGGCCTTTTACACTCGCATCAGACAGGCCTACTTTGGGGCAAGGAATGATCCCGGGATGGAGGAGGACTTTAACTTCCGAACTTTGTTTCTCCGAAACCTGCATCCCACAGTGAGCCATCACTTAGGAGTCCTGGCCTGCCCTCGCACAATGAGTACCCAGCAACTCCGAGATTTAGCCCACAAAGCGTTCATCAAAGAGAAAATTGCTTCTGAAAAGACTGTCGAAACTCCCTCTATCTGCCCTATCACTGATCAGCACTCACAGCTGGCACTAGAGGGTACCCAACAACACCACACTAACAGACTTTCTAATAACGAGCCAAGACCGTTTCAAGCCAGCAGAGGGCATCGCAACCGCGAGGGTGCTCGTCCTAAGCACCAGAGCGGGCGCTCTGAAAGATCGTACGGCACCCCACGGCCCCCCCACAATCAAAAGGGGGGGGGCCACGTGGGAAACCAGCCGACGGCCCAGACAGAGCTGAACTCCAGGGACAAGAACGCCTAGTCCAGACAGCCCGCACCGAACTCTCTCTCGGCAGGCCTCACGCAGGTCCAAGTCCAAATCCGAACCTGCTGCAAAAGAAACAAGTGAGTCCACGTCAGAGACCGCAGAGATCCTGAAGATTCTACAAGGGCTTCTTCACAAGAAAACCGACAAATGGGACAAGCCACACCCCTCGTGACTAAGAGTAAGGAGTAACACCCTTCCTGATAGCCCTCCTCCTGAACCAAGCACCACGAACACTGTTCTCCTGACACAGACCACAGAACCAGCTGTCACAACAGAGATAGATAGATAGATAGATTCTCAAATAGCTTACCTGATCTATCTCAGCTGCTCAGTGAACCCAAACAAACAGATGAACTAGAGGAAATGACCAGCAGTTTGAGCACCATTTTCTCTAGTACATTAGATATTGTTGCACCAATTAGATCAAAAAAGGTTAGAGAGAAAACTAAAGCACCATGGTACAACAGTGCTACGCATGCTATCAAGAGAGAAACTCGTAACCTAGAGCGTAAATGGAAACAAACTAATTTAGAGGTCTTTAGAATCGTGTGGAAAGACAGTATGTCACGTTATAAAAAAGCTCTAAAAGCAGCCAGGGCTGAGCATCTCCGCAAACTAATAGAAAATAACCAAAATAATCCAAGGTTTTTATTTAACACCGTGGCTAGACTAACAAATAAACAGACATCACCCGAGCAAATTATTCCGTTACAGTATAGCTGTAATGATTTTATGAACTACTTCAATGAGAAAATAGAAAGCATCCGAAACACAATTGTAAATGTACAATCCTCTATGGTGTCTTATGATTCAGCCTCAATTATCGCCCCTCAAGAACAACTACACTGCTTTACAACTATAGGACAGGAAGAGCTAAATAAACTTATCATTGCATCTAAACCAACAACATGTTTATTAGATCCAATACCAACTAAATTTCTGAAAGAAGTGTTACCTGTAGTGGAAGAGCCTCTTCTTAATATTATTAACTCGTCTTTATCTTTAGGTCATGTTCCAAAAATATTCAAGCTGGCAGTAATAAAACCTCTCATTAAGAAACCGCAATTAGATCCAAATAACTTAGCAAATTACAGACCGATTTCAAATCTTCCATTTATGTCTAAAATACTAGAAAAGACTGTGTCCCCTCAATTGTGCTCTTTCATGCAAGAAAATGAGATATATGAAAAATTTCAGTCAGGATTCAGACCGCATCATAGCACAGAAACTGCGCTAGTTAAAATTACAAATGATTTACTTTTAGCTTCTGACCAAGGCTGTATCTCAATATTAGTTCTACTCGATCTTAGTGCTGCGTTTGACACTATAGATCATAAAATACTCTTGGATCGACTACAAAACTACACTGGTGTTCAGGGACAGGCATTAAGCTGGTTCAGATCGTATTTATCAGACCGTTACCATTTTGTTTGTTTAAATGGGGAAAATCGAAGATAACGTCAGTAGACTATGGAGTGCCGCAAGGATCGGTGTTAGGCCCTCTGCTATTCTCAATATATATGCTGCCACTTGATAATATTATAAGAAAACATGGAATTAATTTCCACTGTTATGCTGATGACACTCAATTATATATTTCATCACGACCAGATGAAAACACTAACTCATCAAAATTGACAGAGTGTCTTAAAGATATAAAATGCTGGATGACGCATAATTTCCTGCTTCTAAATCCAGATAAAACGGAGGTATTACTTGTTGGTCCAAAAAACTATCCACAAAACCACTTACAATACAACTTTAATATAGAAGGATGTCCTGTTACTTTATCCTCTACGGTAAAAGACCTGGGAGTTATACTAGACCACAACTTGTCTTTCGAAAATCATATTTCATATGTAACAAGAACAGCCTTTTTCCATCTTAGTAACATTGCTAAATTACGTAACATGCTATCTGTTTCTGATGCAGAAAAGTTAGTTCATGCATTCATGACCTCGAGACTAGATTACTGTAATGCTTTATTAGCCGGTTGTCCTGCATCCTCAATAAACAAGCTACAGTTAGTGCAAAATGCAGCCGCTAGAGTTCTTACTAGGTCAAGAAAATATGATCATATAACACCAATTTTATCATCTCTACACTGGTTACCTATCAAGTTCCGTATCAATTACAAAGTACTACTACTGACCTATAAAGCCCTAAATGGTTTAGCTCCTGTGTATTTAATGGACCTTCTATCGCCCTACAATCCATCGCGTTCTTTAAGATCACTAAATTCGAGGCTTCTAGTCATTCCTAGGATATCTAAGTCCACTAAAGGAGGGAGGGCGTTCTCACATTTAGCTCCTAAACTCTGGAATAGCCTTCCTGATATTGTTCGAGGCTCTGACTCGCTGTCCCAGTTCAAAACTAGATTAAAGACGCATCTCTTCAGCCAAGCATTTACATAATGCTTACCTTTTATAATACTGCTGAATCAGATCAAATGCATTTAATACTATAAAACTTGAAGAGACTGTAGGTTATCTGTATAGGTTGCATAGTATTTGCAGTCATTACGTTCCTGTGTATATTGCGTGAATGACGGGTGGTTGGGCAGATATTGTGTTGCGGTAGGTAGTATGCCATACGGAACCGTTGTCCACTGAAACTGCCTATTCACGCACCAGTGGGGCTCGACAGCCTTAGTCAACGGGTTGGCGCGTATGGTTGGGTTGCGGAGAGATTGTGAGATTGTGGTTAGGTCTCAGCAGCAGGAGGGACGTAGAGGTCAGTAAGCTGGGCTGAGTTGAGTGGGGGACGGAGGGGGGTGATTTTGGGACGCAAGAGTCACTGTCCTCATGTTTTGTCATTTACGCCTGTGTTATGGAAATCATCATTATGAACAGCAGCTACGCTAATTATTTTCCCTTTGCTTTTCTGCTGTTATCTCGGGACGCGAGTCCCGAGAAAATGGCATTCGTCAGCTCCAGTTTGTATCCAGCCTCTCACGGAGACTTCAGATGCTCCAATCACAAAGCCTATGAAGTGACGACTCAACACGGGCGATATGGACTCTCTATGGTGGACGGCACTGATCCTCAACAACTCGTCTTAAGACCGGCGTGCATACTTGGACTTCCAAAAAAAAAAAAAATACTCTAAATGTTCCGATCCAATCTGACTTGTAATGCTGCCCGATTCATGCACTGTTCCTTCGTTGGCCACAGGAGAACTGGCCCCCCGACTGAGCCTGGTTTCTCCCAAGGTTTTTTTCTCCATTCTGTCCCTGATGGAGTTTTGGTTCCTTGCCACTGTTGCCTTGGCTTTTGGCTTGCTTAGTTGGGGACATTTAATATTCAATAATATTATTGATCAGCCTTACTTAAGGTGGACGTTGACGCAATATCTTTTAGAAACAAACTTTGTTATATTGTTTTCATGTTATCACTGTGAAGCGCTTTGATACAATCTGTATTGTAAAAAGCGCTATATAAATAAAGGTGACTTGACTTGACTTGACAACACCAAGGGACAATGACACCCACTCGCTGCTATTGACAACCGCACATCCAGATGCGGACAACCAAACCCATCACACCAGTGAGGAAACCCCTGAGATCCCAGAAAGTGCGGTTTTGGTTGTGTGTCTCCGCAACGAAACCCAAGATACCGACCCTAACTGTTTGTCTATCGCCACACAAGCCCCGACACTAAAACTCCTGGGGAACGTGGTCGAAAAAGGACTAGCACGCAAACTTTATCTTTCTATCACAGTGGAAAATGTGGTGAAGCTCGAAGCTCTGGTCGACACCGGATCGGACCTCACTTTGATATCAGCTGAACTCTTTGAAAGACTCAGATTTGAAGCTAACAGACAGAACAGAACTCTAAAATCTCAGAATTGTGAGCTAAATGTGCGATCTTACAGCCAAACTGACATTCGGCTTGAACGAATAGCTCCAATTCACTTAACACTTGGTCCCATGGGTTTACTACACCCTGTGTACATTTCACCAATGGACACGTACCCCCTCCTCATCGGCAAAGATCTACTAGATTGCTTCGAGCCCCTGCTGGATTTCAGACAACTGAAAATCTGGGCTCAAGTGCGAGAACCCCTCCCCTGTCAGCCACCCAGGTCAACTGAGCCAGACTGTCAGGTCACAGAGGTCACGGGAACTTTCGCCAGCCAGGGAGACACAGACCCAGCACCTGACCGAGATTCAAGTTCGTTACTCTGCACTTTTCAACTCGCCAAAGACTCTGAGTCCTTCTGCCCCAAGGTCAACACCGAACTACAGCTGAATGGTCTAACCACCACAGACATTGTTCTCGCTCTATGGGCCGACAATTCCGCTGTCAGCCTGTCACTTTTCAACAATCTAAGTAAAGTCACGCCAGACCTTCCTTCTGCCAGCAAACGCACACGTTTCCCTTTGAACTCATGCCCCTCAAACCTGGTGACTGCAAAAGGTATCTGTGCTTTGAACTTGAACTGGAACCATCGGTGCCTAACTCATTACTTCTTGATCATTACGGACCTGCCCCACGATGTCTACATTGGAGCAGACATTCTGATTCGCCTCCAGGCTCATGTGGATTTTATTAACGAGGTACTGTGGGCCCCACTGACTTTACAAACAGCTGTTGTTCCTACACACACTGACAATCTTCTGTCAGGCCAAACCATCCCAGAAATTTGCACCCTAATCAGCGAACAGGCAACTGTAGTACCTGCTTACACCAAAGGGCTCGCTGTTCGATTGAACATACGGTGTGGCCAAATCCTAAACCACACACTGGGTTTCTTTCAACCTTCGCCCGAATGCCTTGAACTTGGACTCACACTTGAGGCCATACCCCTCACTGAAGTGTCATCTCGGGCCATCTGTATCCTTTTCAACAACTGCATTGCAGTGGACATCACAATTCCAAAAGCCTATCGGCTAGGATGGTTAGTAAGCCATGACTTTCCTGATTTTGAACCTACTTTACCTGTCATTGGGCCAATTCCAGTTTCAATGATACCCGAAGGGTGCACAGACGACACACTGCGCACAGCACCTTTCAAGATCATCTCCATCGCCTCTGTCATGCCGATGGACAAAGATCAAGTCTGCAGAACGGAACTGACAGAGGACAAACACCTTGCCGTCTACACAGTTTCCAAACAACTTACCTGCGAGACTGATGCAACTCCTGCACCTGCGCCTGCAAACACAACAAGCGATTCACCCACAGAGGAGCCATATCCAGGTTTTGAGTCCCAAGTTCAGCAAATTCTAAAAGACGCCGATGCAATCAAAGAGGATGCAGATCTACAAAAACTAAGACAAGTCCTTTACAAATTCAAAGCATCATTTGCCAAAGACTCTCTAGATTGTGGTCTCACCCACCTTCACACCGTGCGCATTCCAACGCCCCCTGAGGCTCCTCCCACCTTCATCAGGCAGTACAAGATCCCCATTGCATCACACGAACCGGTGCAAGAAATCATTGACTCTATGCTTGAAAAAGGTGTAATTCGGCCATGCAATAGCACCTACTCTGCTCCTATCTGGCCGGTAATCAAACCAAACGGCAAGTGGCGACCCACCATCGACTACCGAAAACTGAATCAACAGGTGCCACGGTCAAGATGGCCCATGACCCAGCTAGAGCAAGAAATACCCAGAATCAGGGGAGCCACAATCTTCTCCACGCTTGACGTGGCCTCGGGGTTTTGGACCATACCTGTGCATCCAGATGATCAGCACAAGCTTGCTTTCACGTTCGGTAACAGACAATTCACTTTCACCAGGTGCCCATTCGGCTATGCTAACTCACCCGCCGAATTTAACATCTTCCTGAACAAAGCATGCCCCGATGCAAGGATGAGAGGCAACCTCATCTATGTGGACGACGTGCTGATGAAAAGCACGACAGTAACCGATCACCTGAAAGAAATAGACTATGTTTTGAACCAATTATCAGCTGCGGGAGCCAAGATTGCCCTCCACAAAGGACAATGGTGTCGAACCAAGGTCAACTACGTGGGACTACTGATCGGGTCACAGGGCATCGAACCACAGTCCAGCCGCATTCAAGCTGTTCAAAACATCAAAACATCCACCAACCTCTCAGAACTGCGAAGTTTCCTGGGGGTGTGCAACTACTCACGGCAGTTCATCGAAAGCTATTCAGACATTGCAAAGCTTCTGACTGCCCTGCTGAAAAAAGACTGCCCGTTTGTCTGGACAGCCGTCCAGGACAATGCCATGACTGAGCTGAAACGTCACCTGTGCACAGCTCCATGTCTAGCTTACCCTGACCCACAAAGAGAATTCTACTTAGAAGCCGGATTCTCCAACCACTGTCTCAGCGCTGGCCTGTACCAACGACACGATCAAGACAAAAGAGTTGTAGCATATGCCAGCAAGACACTCCTTCCACCAGAGACTAAATTCTCAGACTGTGAAAAAGCGCTACTTTGCACTGTATGGGCCATACAACGGTTCTCCAACTACATTGGAGCTCAGAAAGTTATCATTGAGACTTGTCACCAGCCTGTCATGTTCCTCAACAGCCAACGCATCCGCGATGGCGTGGTCACCAATTCCCGCATCGCCACGTGGTTGATGGCCCTCCAAGGGCGCAATGTTGAGGCAAAATATGCCCAGAACCACAAGTCAGCGCTAGGCAACGGCCTGGCTGCCTGCCAGAACTGCTCTGATAACGCACCACCTGTGACAGCTAATGTGGAAGAACCACAACCACAGACGTGTCACAGATACTTCGAAGACAACACGTGCCAAGGTATGCCCACAGCTTACGTCGATGGATGTTCCTACAACCAAGAGGGCATCCGCCAAGCTGGCGCGGGTGTGTTATGGGTCAATGATCGGCCTTGCCCACCTCAACACTTCAAGCTGGGGCCTCAGTCATCACAATATGCTGAGGTGGCAGCCATTCTCATAACCATGCAAATCTCAGCGACCCACAACATCAAAGAACTCCTGATCTGCACAGACTCGAACTATGCCAGACTAAGTTTCACATGCCACCTCCCAGGGTGGAAACAAAATGGCTTTAAGACTGCGAACGGTAAGCCTGTCAAACACCAACACTTGTTTCAGGCATGCGATGACCTAACTAGACAACACGACATGCTCGTCTACTGGAAAAAGGTGAAAGGCCACTCCAAGCAACCAGGCCTCGATAAGGACATGAATGACCAAACCGATGCCCTTGCCAAGACTGGCGCACTGCACGGTAACCCATGGTCACCTCCAGCCCAACCACCGGCTTTCGATGTGGCAGCACTAACCCGCAGCAAACGTACCTTTCCTGCCGCACTGCCCGCCTCTCAGCCTCTCACTCTGACCCCGCAGATCTCAAACAACGACATAGCGGACATGCAAGCCACTGACATGTCCATAAAGACTTTCCTAAACCACCTCTCTGACCCCTCCAACCACCCACTCACACAGTCTGATCTCACTGACAACCCGTGCCTCAGACGACTGCATGACATCAAGCACATGCTGCGTGTGATTAACGACATTCTGTGGTATAAACCTGATGACACCACCACGCCACGGCTGGTGGTCCCTCAGTGTCTAAGGGGGGTGATGTTAATATACGCCCACGACGCGCCATGTGCTGGACATCACGGCACCAGAGCCACCTATAAGACACTGAAGCAAGTGGCATATTGGCCCCGCATGGAAGAGCACGTAGCGGAATATGTCAAAGAATGTCTAATTTGCTGCCAGTTCCAACCTGCAAATCCGAACCACAGAGCTCCGCTGCAACGCAGAAGGGTCACCTTCCCATGGTCAAACCTCCAAATCGACTGGGTAGGGCCTCTGCCAAGGTCAACGAAGGGCAACAAGTACTTCCTCACAGTCGTGTGCCAGTTCACAAAATGGGTAGAGTGTCTTCCAGCCCCCAACGACACCGCTCAGACCACGGCATACCTCCTGATGAATCACATCTTCTCCAGATTCGGATTGCCAATGAGTGTCAACTCAGACAGAGGTACTCACTTTACAGCTGAGATTATGCAGCAGATCTGGAAACTCCTGGGGGTCCAAGTTCAACTACACGTGAGTTTTCACCCGATTTCATCTGGCCAAGTTGAACGTTCGAATCGGACTGTGGTCAGCATGCTGAGAAAGTATGTGGCTGCCAACCAGAAAGACTGGGACGTGAAACTCCCGCTGGTGTTAATGGCTCTCAGGGCCACCCCACAGGACTCAACTCAGGTGTCTCCCTTCGAACTAATGACTGGACGACAAATGACACTTCCACTGCACCTGCTGTATCAGCCAGGAGACTCCGGTCTCATCACAGCCTGCACCACTCACCAGTACCTCGATGAGCTGCACCGGCACCTGAAAGCAACCTTCGCTTTCGCCCAACAACAGCTTCAAAAGAGCGCCGAGGGCCAGAAAGCATACTATGACCGGAAAGCGTCACACCAGGAACTAGCCGTGGGTGACAGGGTCTGGTATTACAGCTTCGTGCAGCCACCACGCACAGCCTCCCATCGGCTGTCAAAGAAATTCCTACCCCATTGGACAGGACCTCATGAAATTGTTGACAAACTTTCTCCGGTGGCGTACCGAATCCAATTGAGCCGGGGACAGAAAGACCCAGTGCTCAAATGGGTCCACCGCAACCAAATTAAAAGACATTCGGCTGTTGGCCGAGAGAGGCGGGGAGAGGCCAATGCAAACTAACCTGATTACCCTCCTTGGAGTGAAAAGACTGTCCTGCCAAACCAAGGACAACTCTCGCTGACACACTGTCCCTCTCTCTCTCTCTCCCCCTCTCTCTCCACATCTTCCCTTTCACCTCTAATAGGATGTTGATGTGGTTCGCCATCCTGCTTGTCCAGTCGACCCGAGGGCAACCGCCACCTGACGTCATCTCAACCGGCCCGGCGTCAGGCATTGTGCTGAGGGAGCAACCAGGTCTCTTGATCACCAACTGCCGGACCCACACCCAGAAGGTGTACGTTCGACTCGATCCCCGCAACGTGTACCGGGCACACTACCCCAGTGCAACAGCCCAGTACAGCTGGGCCGGGGCCCGATGGACCGAGGACTCTCTCAACCAAGCCGAGGCCGACGTCAGGCACATGCTGAACCAACTCGAAAAGATGACCGTCACCCAAGCAGAATTAGGCGGACACTGCCGCCGCCCCAAACGATTCCTCGGAGCTCTGCTGGGAGCCGCAGCTGCGGTTGGAACTCTGTTCAACATTGGTATGTCAAGTGTCAACGCCGTCAACCTAGCCACCGTGAGACGACAGGTGGCTGAAATTCAAACAGAGATCCCACAGCTAAAAGAGCAGCTCAACGTGCAGAGTGCTTCCCTGCAGACCGTTGGAAGGACCTTGAGAGGAACTGTGGTCATTCTCAATACCCACAGTGTCCTGCTGAACCAGACGGTGAAGTCCATGAAACAGCTGTTCACTGTTTTCCAAAATGACTTTGCCCAAACTCAGCTAGTCACCACCCTGATGTCAGACATGTTGCGGGAGGTGAGCTCATCCATCGACAGCCTAGCCATGGGTAGGATCCCGCCCTACCTCATACCGTTGAGCCTCGTCCAGACTGTGCTGGCTTCCGCAATCACCACACCAGCTGATCCGCTCCAAGTACACCTGGCCTACTCGCTCGGCAGCGCCATCCCACTCTATGTCGACCCAGAGCAAAGAGAAATGGGCTTCCTCCTGAACTTACCCATCATAGAGTCAAGCCGAATCTACAGACTCAAAGACATTGTCAATGTCGGGTTTTGGAAGGGTAACGCACACATCAAAATCCGCACCCCAGACGTGGTGGCCTACCACGACAGCGATCCACAGCTGTACCTGGCCCCAAACCTGCACATGTGCACATTAACGAAAGATATTCACTATCTCTGCCCTAGCAAACCCTTCCTCAGAGATAACACTGATGGAATCTGTGGGTTGCAAACCATGTTCAGCGACAACCGCTGCCCGGCCGAAGCAAAGCCTCGCATGCAAGTGGAAGAAACCCGAGCAGAGATCATCGGTGACCGGTGGCTCGTCAACACTCCGGTACTCACGGCGACTCTTACCTATGATCAGCATGACACCACCACCCGTGTCAGCCTGCTCAACCAGAGCATGTGGATTCAAGTACCTAAAGGTGCCATCCTCCACGTAGATGACCTGGCATTATATCATCTCCCGAGCCACGAGTACGAAACAGAACTGGAAATCCCTTCCTTCTTCAAGGACCATAACTTCACCCTGGGTCCAGAACTGGAACTGGAAATTGAGACAGGGGGGTCACAGCGGATCGACATTGCTCCCCTCGACTCTGCCCTACAAGCTTTGTCTCGACAGCCCCTCTTGACTACCTCACCTGTTGTCCGAGCCTGGACCGCAGCCGACCGCAGCGCTGTGCCTCTCTATGGTAGTTAGTCACATCCTAACACTGGGCCTGGCTTTCATCCTGTACAGGAGACTCAACGAGAACCGAGCAGCTACCATCAGGCTCACCAAAGCCGTGTCCGGAGGTTTTCGACGAAACCCCCGGAAAGAGGATAACACGCAAGAAGCCGCCGGCAACCTCATTGAGTTAAGCCCTCAGCCCTGATAATCACCTGTGATCCGAATTCATGATTCACCTTCCATCCTCCCATGCAATGATTGTCGGCAGACGAGATCTCCCTAGGGACCTCATCTCCCGAAAGGGGGGACTGTAGGGATTGAAGGGACAATCAGTGATTTCTCTTGTAGTAAAATCCTTAACTCACAACAGGAAAAGTTAAGAACAAAGAACCCTAACTAACCCACATTCCTATTACCATGTGGTCCCGTGATAAGGTCTCCAACCTTCCAAACTGTCGCCTAGAAGTCTAGAGAGGAAATGGACTTTCGAACATTTATGGTGATAAATGGTCCTGAATGTCCATTAAACAGCGAATTCCCCCCGCTTGAGACAATACCCAGACCTTCTTCACTCCCTCCTGACGGAAATCGGGCGGGAGAGGCGAGAACAGATGTCCCGTCTGCGTGCAATACACACTTACGCACACACCTATGCTCACACACACATACCTATGAACCCTAGGTTTCTATCTACCAATCAGTACTAAAACAAGAGTTGGTGTATTAAAATACCTGTAACAGAACTATAAATGTGCAAACATGTCCTACGAATATTTTCGTGAATGTAAGACACTTATAAATGCCTGAAAGGGTGCATTAAGAGGTAATTCTGCAATATTATGTCTGTGACGTGTGATGTTTGATATGTTTGTAATCCTAAAAATCTGATCTATTCATTAAGCTGTATATCGATAGCGTGAAATATATATATCTACCTATATATGCCATTTCCAAAGTAAGCTTAAGATCCTTCTAGTCATAAAGATGCAAATTGATTCCGAATGACCCACTCGGGGGCGTAGGCTCTCTTCAAGATGGGCCATTATCATTGGCCGACACACCTATCCAAGGCGTGTTCTGTTTATCTTTAAAACCCCAAACTCAGAGACATTCTCTCTCTGTTCTCTGCTCTCTGTTCCCTGTTCCTGTATCCCGATGTAATCCTCGTTTTTATTTTGTTCCTGTTTTATTTTGTCTTCGTTTTATTTTGCGTATAGCCAGTCTGTCCTTAGTGCGGTCCTCAAGATACCCACGTGCGTTTCGTTAGTCTTCCAGCATCCCAGCGAAAGGACTATCTTCACGCATACAGAACTGCGTTAGAACTTTTAAATCTCCCGCGACAACCACGCTTGGAGGAATCAAAGAAGCCCGCCTCCTATTCCCAGGACGCCACGAGCTTGCTTCCACACCGCTCTAACCAGGTCTGAATGCAAACTGTTCCATCTAAATTTAGACGCTCTGAAGTGTGTATTCTTAGGCTGTCTCTGAGGACCTAACTGTGCTAGCAATTGTGTTTTTCCCTGTGTTTCTACCTTCTTTTCTTATTGTTTAAGTTCATTTTGGTTTCATATATATCTTTGTTTTACATGTAGTGTAGTTCATTAAACCTCATTTATACTTTATCGCCTCTGTGTTTGTTGTTGATCACATAACAAAGCCTCTTTAATATAAAGATCCTAGCTACAATCTGATAATTGTTAAGTGCACAAAACATTGTCAGTAAATTTAAGCTAAAGTAAGACCACCAGCCATTGGTAACCTCTAGCGAAACAGCGCGGCGGACGTGCTGGTTTAACGAGGTATCAATCGCGGTGGTAATCTTAAAGATCAGCTACGGCCTCTGTGCAGGATGTATATTCACAATTCCTCATAATTCGTGGGGTTAATTGTGTATATACGCCCTGAACAGACGTGTATGCTGCACGACCCCTCGTTGGGTGATTTATCTATGCAAGGACTCGGCTCAAACTATATTCGATAATTTGTTGATCAGAGATTAATAACTGTTGAATATTTATTCCCCAAAATCAAAATTGATTAAAGAGCTTGTGACCCAGATTCCTTACAAACTGTTTTATTGTTTTAGAGGACTGCCAAGATTTTCCTGTATGTTTTGACCTGTCAAATGATGGATTGATTACAGTGTTATAGTCTCCCCCTATAATTATTGGACCGTTGGAAATGTTTGAAAGAGAGGAAAAGAAATTTGTAAAGAAGGATGAATCATCAGAGTTTGGTCCATAAATGTTGCCAATTGTAATTGGATTATTATTGATTGAAATGTTAATAATGATAAAACAGCCTTCAGGATCTGAAATGGTTGTATGGTGGTTAAACTGTATTTTTTTGTTTATTAAGATGCATACTCCTCTTTGTTTTGAATTATAGTGGGAGGAAAAACAGTGGTTAAAATGAGTAGTTTTTAAGCTGTTTTGTGTAGATTGTGAGAGGTGTGTTTCCTGTATTAGACATATATCTGCTTGTGTATTTTTTAGGTAATTTAAAACTTTATTTTTTTTTGTTTATGAACCAACTCCACGAATATTCCAAGTTAGGAATTTCAATTACATGAACCTATAATGTATATTTCATAGTAACCTTGTATGAGTATAAGTATGTGTGTATGGATGTGAATGTGGTGGTTTGTGTGTGTGTGTGTGTGTGTACATGTGTGCATGATTGTGATAGAACAACTTACTGATGGAAAAAGCTCCCCCCTCTCTGCGATTGCAAAGACACAGGAATTCCTAAGAACCCTGGCGTCATGGACACTTCCAGGCCATCCCGTGTAGATGTTGGTGAAACTGTTATGGGAACATGTGATGTGTTATTTTATAATTTTGTCCATGTAAACAATAATGAAAAGGAACACAAATCAGTTATTATTGCACTGTGAAACATTTAAATATGAAATGATCAGTAGGGGATTGCAAGACAAACAGATGGTTTGATTGATTGATTGATAACTTTATTGAACAACAGTCAACATGAAGTGTTCAAAAGGATAAAAAACAAAAAAAAGCCCAAAGGCTTGTTTCCATTGTGGTCCTTAAGATGGAAGATGAGTAACAGTACATGGACTAAAAACATTGAAAACAAAAAAGGGGGCATACAAAATACAAACAAATAAAACAAGATAAAAAGAACGAAACAAGAGCTAAAATCCCAGATAAACAAGCAGACATTACAATATTCCTACTACTTCAAGACTTTCTATTTCTATTTCCTTACTTTTTTCTTTCTTTGTATTATTTTATTGGTTTAATAACCATTTTTTTATTGAGAATTTAAAATGATAACAGGAAGAGTTCAATAGTTTAAGGGTTAAAGGTAAAACATTCCACAAGACAGCTGCAGAGTATAGGAAAGAGTACTTTCCCACACAGCTCTTAAAACGGCAAGGCCTGTAATCTGTGGAACTCCCCCTGGAGCAGTAGCTGTGCGTATCACTAATTTTTGAAAAATAATCACATAAGTACTTGGGTGCCAGATTATTTATTATCTTATAAACTAAACACAGGTTACTGTAAACACAAAGGGGCTATTATTTAGCTAATGTACTAGTACTTAATGGAATAGATACTAGTATCTAAAAAATAAGTGCCATCAAGAAAATAGAGACTAGTAGGTTATAGATAGCATTATTTAACTATTGTATAAACCTAAATCAGACTTTTCACTCAATGACGGCTAGCACTAGTAAAGTAAGAAAAAAATCCGGAAGCGATTATTTAATAATTGTAGCAGACTTACCAGAACTGATGATCAGTAGGGGATTGCAAGACACTCTGTCTCTGGTTGCTGTTCACTCTGTACATGCTACCATTAGGAGATATCATTAGAAAACATGGAGTTAGCTTTCACTGTTATGCCGATGATACTCAGCTGTATATTTCTTCAAAACCCAACGAAACTTACCAATTCACAAAATTAACGGAATGCATAGCTGATATAAAAAATTGGATGACTAGTAATTTCCTACTACTAAATTCTGAAAAGACAGAGATTCTAATTATTGGACAAAAAACTTCCACACGTAATAACCCAGAATACTGTCTAACACTTGATGGCTGCTCTGTCAAGTCTTCGTCGTCGGTTAGGAACCTGGGTGTGCTCTTTGATACCAACCTTTCTTTTGAAAGCCACGTGTCTAGTATCTGTAAAACTGCATTTTTCCATCTTAAAAATATATCTAAAATACGCCATATGCTCTCATTGGGAAATGCGGAACAATTAGTTCATGCGTTCATGACCTCAAGGCTAGATTATTGTAATGCTCTACTGGGTGGTTGCCCTGCACGCTTAATAAATAAACTACAGCTAGTTCAAAACGCCGCAGCTCGAGTTCTTACCAGAACCAGGAAATATGACCATATTAGCCCGGTTCTGTCAACACTGCATTGGCTCCCTATTAAACATCGTATACATTTTAAAATATTGTTGATTACCTACAAAGCACTAAATGGTTTAGCTCCGCAGTACTTGAGCGAGCTCTTAACGTATTATAGTCCTTCACGTCTATTGCGATCTCAAAATTCCGGCCAGTTGATAATACCTAGAATATCTAAATCGACTGCAGGCGGTAGATCCTTTTCCTATTTAGCACCAAAACTTTGGAACAGTCTTCCTACCATTGTCCGGGAAGCAGACACACTCTGTCAGTTCAAAGCTAGACTAAAAACACATCTCTTTGACCTAGCATACACATAACACACTATAGACTTCTATAATTCAATGTTAGGCTGCATAGATTAGGTCAGCCGGAACTGGGAACACTTCCCTTAAATCTTGATGTACTCGCTACATCATAAGAAGAATGGCATCTACGCTAATATTAGTGTCTTTGTTTATCCCGAGGTTTTCCCGCAGCCTGCCGGATCCAGGCCGTGTCCAGATCTGACGAAGGAGATCCGCCTGGACCAGATGACAATGCAGTGCTGAAGTGTCCACTATCCTCTCCCTATGGAGGATCCCTTTCCCACTCTACAGATAAAGCGTTGTGAATTCCGGCTCGCGTACCCCGAAGTGATAAAATAAAACAAAATTCTGTATCAAAATTTATAGGCAAGAAAAGTAGTTTGTTTAGGCTGGGTTGTATGAATTATAAACCTGCGCACATATTTTAAAAAGCACATAACTATAGAATCCATTCTGAATGAGCATGTGAACGCCGTCAGCGTTAATCACAGGTTCGCGTTTAAAGTCTGATCATTTCGACGGAGGTGAATCAATCAAAGTTAACTTTAGCTGGAAATAACATTATTCAAGAACCGCTATAATGGCAAAACAATCTGTTACCTTAAATTATATGTTTATCTCTGTAAAGCTGCTTTGAAACAATCCATTGTTAAAAGCGCTATATAAATGAAGATGACTTGACTTGACTTGACTTGATGATCTACAACTCCCTGCAGAAGGACAGAATGCCATCCTTTGCGATTTGAAGTAATCAACGTGATTTTCTTCTGGGGCAATGATGAGGATATGACTCCCGTCAATTGCTCCAGCGCACTGTGGAAAACCACACCTCATTTGGAAGCCTTGTAGGACCTCCCAGGGCGGATCTCCTTCGGGCAGTTTTATGAACTCGGGTATGAGGACTTGGAGCATGGCCTCACAAAATTCGTGACCTAGCAATGGCAAACAGGTTACCCATCGTGCGGTAACTGACCCCCGTTGCCAGCCAATACAGCCCAACTCCTACACGTTTCCACACGGAGATGGGTCGCCTAAATTGAGTGTCCTGCCATAGGAGTCTTGAGGAGAGGCGCTGACAAAGATAATCAAAAGTTGCCCTCGACATCCTAAAGTTTTCAAAAAACATTGTCTCAGTGAAACTATTAACATCACATTCCCACCACTCCTGGCTTCGTCTACGCATCATCAAAGACCTCTGGATTGAATTTGCAGCCATAAACCCGCAAAAGGCCAAAATAGCCAATTTAGCTTTCTTTCTCTTCGTTCTTCTCCTCCTCAGCACCTGCTCATTAATTTTATGGCTTCCATTACACAAACATTTAGAAATAAAAGTGTAAATGCTTACTTCCTCCATAACCACACGAACATTAGTGCAACAGCGTTCTGCGTATGTCATTGTTATTGTTCTTTTGTGCATGCGGGTTAGTTTGAAACATGCAAACAGTTCACATTGGAATCAGATATAAGCCACATTTTAAAAGGTAATGTGAACAGCCAAACCCAAAAATCGGATCTGAGCAAAAAATCAGAATTGAGCATTTAGACTTGCGGTGTGGCCTTTGTCTACGTCATGCAATTTTAAAATCTCAAATTCAAACAGCCGATCAATCACTTCAGTTTTAATCGTTTTTTTTTAGTGATTGCTTTGAAATAGGAATATGGAAGTGGGTAGCTATTGTCAACAAATCAATGGCCTCTAATGATAGCCTCTAATCAGGGATTATCAAGGAATCTCTGCAAATTAAACTCCATGAGCAAGCTTAGTATTAACACAATTTGTATTAAAGATATTTGCTTTTAAAGAAAAGGACAGGTAGGGACTACACAACATTCTTCCCGGGTTAGTGACATCCCCAACCCTAAAATGTACATAATACCCGCCCCCGGGAACACGGGGGCGGGGTTTTAACTTTCATTTTTTAACTACACTAACTAATTGTGAATTGTAATAGTCAAGAATGAAAGAAAGGGGGAAAAGAAAAAACAACCAAAATACGCTGCAGACATAACAATGTGGTTGAAAACACTGAACAGGTGTGATAAATGACAACTGAAAATCGGTCGCTGAACGAGACCTTCTCTGGCTCATTGCCAAAAATGTGAAAGCAGCGTCTTTCAAGTCAGAGGGCACAATAATTGGAGAGCTCCACACCGAGGCGGCCATCACCAGCGTCATCTTGTGACATGTCTAAGGGTGAAAAAAGTGTTGCACTTACACTGAAGTTACAAATGAACCTCCTGTAAAAGATTGCAAAGCCAATACATCTCTGTACCTTGTTCAATGTCTTGGAGTGGCTCAGTCTTGCTGTCACAAGCGAGACTTCTGTTTACCCCTGAGCAAAGAATGAAGAAGATGGTATAATATGGTTATTCTAGCGTGGTTGGTTGATTAAAAGAACTTGCTCCTTCTGAACATTTTGTTCTCTGTATGTTCCCTATACATGCTGTTCATGATAGGCCCATTCAGTTAAGTTTGGAGCATCTGATTTAGCATGTACTTGATTTCTAATCAGTCTTACTCCCATTTAGGTCATTCACAAGTAGGCAGCTGTGGAGTGCAATAAGGAGTAGACAAGAGACGGAGATGCGTCGAGTTAGCTTTACTCTCCACTTCAATAAAACAGAACTGTACAGCAGTGAGATCAACACAACAACGTTAACCCGGAAACTCTAACTCACTTCCCCCTCCCTTAAAGGTATATTCCCTTGGTGAATGTCTCTCAGTGTTATTTGTGAGTCACCACACAGGCCCCCCCCAGAATTCACCCATAAACAAGTCCAAACCGAAGAGGTACCCCCAACAGAATATAGGACGCTATTCAACAGTGCCAAACAGAACAGTCCAGCTCCTAACAGTTCCTATGAAAAGTCAACGTATAGGGGGGCGGACCGGGCGGCCATACCGGCTGCGCTTAACAAGAGAGGGGCAAGGGCTTAGGGGCGGGGCAGGCACAAGGTTCGAGGCTGCCGCAGGGGGGCGCCCCCGATGTGGGGGCAGGGCCAACTGCAGAGGTTCGCCAATATCCACATGAGCAGGCTTGAGCCGGTCTATAGCCACCCGCTCAGGCCTACCTTCCATATCCACCACAAAGTTCTTAGACCCTCCCGTCAGGACACGGAAGGGCCCATCATAGGGGGGGCGCAGCGGAGTACGATGTCCGTCGCGGCGGATGAACACATACTTGGCTGACGGTAAATCCTTGGCCACGTAGGTCTGGGGGAGGCCATGGTGCGACGTTGGAATGGGAACAAAAGCGTCGGCAATGTCCCGAGACACAGCACGATGGGAGGCAACCGACCACGGGGCCGTGGCATCTGGAAGAAACTCCCCCGGGACGCGCAGTGGCTGGCCGTACACCAGCTCGGCCGATGAGGCTTGAAGATCCTCTTTGGGGGCAGAGCGAAGGCCAAGCATAACCCATGGGAGGCGGTCAGCCCAGTCGCTACCCGTGAGGCCGGCCCTGAGCGCGGCCTTCATGTCCCGATGAAACCGCTCGCAAAGTCCGTTGCTCTGCGGGTTATAGGCTGTGGTACGGTGGACCTTCACTCCCAGGACCTCGGCGACCGCAGTCCAAAGCTCCGATGTAAACTGCGGACCTCGGTCCGAGGAGAGGTCGGACGGCGTACCGAAACGGGCCACCCAAGCCATAATGAACGCCCGTGCCACCTCAGCTGATGTAGTGGAGGCCAGGGGCACCACTTCCGGCCACCTGGTGGTCCTGTCCACCATGGTGAGGAGGTAGGTGTAACCACGGGAGGGGGGAAGTGGGCCCACCAGGTCCACATTCACATGATCAAAACGCCTCTCTGGCACTTTGAAGGGTGCCAAAGGGGCCTTGGTATGACGAGTCACCTTTGCACGCTGGCACGCCACACAGGAAGCAGCCCAAGCCCTGACGTCCCTCTGCAGGCCCGGCCAGACGAACTTGCCCCCCACCAGCTTGGTTGAGGCCTTCGCCCCTGGGTGGGAAAGACCGTGTATAGCGTCAAACACCTTACGCCTCCAGCCAGCAGGTACCATGGGGCGCGGTTGGCCAGTGGAGACGTCACAGAGAAGTGTAGAGTTGGCAGTGTCAAACACCACATCCTCCATGAGCAGCGCCGTGGGAGGCGTCCTGTAGGCTTGCACCTCAGAGTCCGCGGTTTGATCCTCAGCCATAGCTGCGTAGTCAAGGCCCAAGTGGACGGAACCAATGATCGCCCGGGAGAGGCAGTCGGCCACGAAGTTGTCCTTGCCGGCCACATGCAGAATGTCGGTGGTATACTCAGACATGGCAGAGAGCTGACGCTGCTGGCGACCAGACCATGGCTCCGAAGACTTGGCCATAGTAAACGTCAGCGGCTTGTGGTCAACGAAAGCCGTGAACCGCCGGCCCTCCAACAGGAAACGGAAATGACGGGTGGGGAGGAAAAGACCCAGAAGCTCCCTATCGAAGGCGCTGTATTTTCTCTCGTTGTCCCGGAGCTTCCTGCTGAAAAAGGCCAGCGGCTGCCAGGCTCCGCCCACCCACTGCTCACACACAGCCCCAACGGCGTTGTCCGAGGCGTCCGTAGTCAGAGCCACTGGGGCGGTAGGAGATGGGTGCGCAAGCAGAGCAGCGTTGGCCAGTGCAGTTTTGGCAACCTCAAAAGCACCAGTCATCTCTGGGGACCAATCCAACACGTCCGCCGCCCGCCCACCACGCAAGGCATCGTACAATGGTCGCATGAGCTGAGCCGCATGGGGGAGGAAACGGTTGTAGAAGTTCACCATACCCAGAAACTCCTGCAGGGACTTTACAGTGCGTGGGCGTGGGAAATTGGTGACGGCGTCCACCTTGGCCGGGAGGGGGACGGCCCCCTGCGTTGTGACATGATGGCCGAGGAAAGCGATGGATGACTGGCCAAACTCACACTTGGCCGGGTTGACGATGAGACCATGCTCACTGAGTCTGCTGAACAGCTGCTGGAGATGCGTTAGGTGGTCGTCTGCGGACGCGCTGGCCACGAGAATGTCGTCCAAGTACACAAACAGAAACGGCATGTCTCTCAGCACAGAGTCCATAAGGCGCTGAAACGTTTGTGCTGCCCCTTTAAGGCCGAAAGGCATCCGTAGGAATTCGAAAAGGCCAAAGGGTGTGATGACCGCTGTCTTGGGGACATCCTGTGGGTGGACAGGCACCTGGTGGTAACCGCGCACCAGGTCCACCTTTGAGAATATGGTGGCGCCGGCTAGGTGGGCGGAGAAGTCCATGTGCAGGGGGGAAGCCCACGGGCTGTTGGAGCGGCGCACGATGCCGAGGTGCTCCATAGTGGCAAACTCCTCCCTGGCGATCGCGAGCTTGGCAGAGTCGAGGCGCCGCGCTCGTGCATAGACTGGTGGGCCCACCGTGGTGATGTAGTGCTCCACGCCATGCTTAGCCACCGCCGATGAAAACGTGGGTGTGGTGATGTCAGGAAACTCAGCGAGAAGGCGTTGATACAGGTCCCCTGTGGCAAATGTGTTCGACAGACAAAGCGCCCCCGTCCCCCCCAGTGTACAGGGGTACGAAGCAAAAGAGAGGGCGTCGATCAGGCGGTGGTTTGTAACGTCCACCAAGAGCCTGTAAGCACAGAGGAAATCCGCCCCTAGGAGCGACGTAGACACGGCGGCCATGACGAAATCCCAGCCGAAACGCCGCCCGCCGAAACACACTTCCACATACCTTGTGCCATAGGTACGAATGGGTGTGCCGTTGGCGGCATCCATCGGGGGGCCATGCCCGCCAGCCATGGTGTCCACTGGCTTCGCTGGCAGGATGCTACGCTGAGCCGCCGAATCGACCAGCAGCCGCCGGCCGGACAGTGTGTCAGTGATGAATAACAGCTTGCAGTCCCGGCCAGCTCCCATAGCTGCTAATGAGCGCCGGCCCTGGCTTTTCCCTGGGCTCCAAAACTGCAAGGCTGGCGACACTGTTTGGCCTTGGCCCCAAACCTTGAATGGTAATAACACCACCCGTCTTCACGCTGTCGGCGGGCCGTCACCGCAGCCGCGGTGTCCGGGTCGTCCGCCGCGGGAGGAAACGGAACAGCCGTGTGCAGGGGGGGAAGCAGTGCGTGGACAAACTGTTGCCGGTTGGCGAGAAAAGTCCTGTCTGCTTCCACAGCAAGCGCTCGGTAGTCTCTGGAGGAGGGGAGGGCGGAGCTGGCCAGTGCGGTGCGCAGGGGTGCTGGAAGCTGCCGCAGGAATATATGGGCGAAAAGGAACGCGGGATCCGCCACGCCCAGCACTGCTAGCATCCTCTCCATTAACTCGGACGGCTTACTGTCGCCAAGGCCGTTCAGGGACAGCAGGCGATCTGCCTTCTCTAGCTCCGACAGCTCAAAGAGGTTCAACAGAAACGTTTTGAGCGCGTCGTATTTGCCGTCAGCTGGCGGAGCCTCTAATAGCGCCATAGCCCTGGCTGTCGTCGAGGCATCTAAGGCCGCTACTACATAGAAATATTTTGTAACGTCCTGTGTTATTCCTCTCAGCTGGAACTGTGCCTCGATGTGTTGAAACCACGGCCGCAGATTGTGTTGCCAAAAGTCCGGTAACTTGATGGTGGCCGCGTATATAGCGCCGACATTAGCCGCGCCGCTAACAGCATCCGGCGCCGCAGCAGCAGCATTTTCGCCACCGTCGTTGTGTGACATAATTCAGCCGTATCCAACTCGCGTCGGGGTCACCAAATGTGGAGTGCAATAAGGAGTAGACAAGAGACGGAGATGCGTCGAGTTAGCTTTACTCTCCACTTCAATAAAACAGAACTATACAGCAGTGAGATTGACACAACAACGTTAACCCGGAAACTCTGACTCACTTCCCCCTCCCTTAAAGGTATATTCCCTTGGTGAATGTCTCTCAGTGTTATTTGTGAGTCACCACACAGCTATGATAAATTGTTGCTTGCACAGATTCATATGCTTTGTTTGTATATGTTTTTTTTTAAAGAAAGAAAAAAGATAGATACATGATATTCCACAAATGTTGTAATGTGACCTGTTTATTTATTGTTGGTTAGTATATAATTATTTTTTTTATTGAAACATTTCTGACACATTCAAATACTGTATATAGATTAGGTTATTTTAATAACTACAAAAAAACATAAAAACCTTCCAAGTTTTCACAACATTTATAAGATCTGTTTGTTACATTATTTTTGAATTTAGCCATGGTCTCTTTCTAAAATGTTTTTAAAACATTCTGTAACATTACTAACTGGTTTGGATTTTTTTGTGTTTGCTGGGTATGTCTTGAATATGCTTATTGTTTGATATTGTAATTTAAATTTGGCTGTCATCACATACATTAAACAATGCACGTTTTTATTTCTCTGTTATATTGCCTGTTTTAATGCACATTTCAGTGTACACTATTCAGAGCAGCTCCCTGTATTTGTACATTATGCACAGAGTATTACACTGGTTCTGGGAGACATTACATCATTCGCAATATTCTTTTTAAAATTTAAACGTAAGTCATGAAAACTGTAATATGTGAAAATAGGTGACTAGTGTTCTAAAAATTGTGTTTTTGTTTTGAGAGCAGAAGATAATGATTTGGGATTTGGGGTTTATAGAGTCGGTTTAGTGCGCTAGCAATCAAGCAAACTAAGTTATTGAAATTTGTATTGTTAAATGACTGGAACGAGGGTCTTTGGCTCCCGCCTCATATTTCAAACACTGCGATTGTGGGCCTTTAACAACAATAGCATACATAAGACATTTAGTTTGTTTGCTGTTGCTTTATGTCTTCATTCTGCACCCTTTTCACAAGCAACTCTATGAGTTCATGAGAATACAGTGCTTCATGTTTTCATCATCATAAAAAGTGCTATGGACACTTCATACTACATCAAGAAGCACCAAATACTCAAGGTGTTGTAGAGCTGGCCTCCCCTCCCTAGAACATGACATTCCTGAGTGCCTGATCTAATCTGTGGGAGGTAATTAGCATTCTCAATGAACATCACCCTCTTTGAAAGTGGCAATGTGCAGCCTCCCTTTTCGAAAGAGAGAGAATGCCCCACTTTCATTTTTTCCCCTTTCTGACCCCTCTGGAATTGCTGGGCTCACCCTGCTTCTGTTACCCCTTTTCCACCAAAAAAGAACTGGTTCGGAACTGGTGCTGGTTCAAAGTTGGTTCGGAGTTGGTTCAACTTGCGAACCCTTTCAGAACCTGTTTGATTTTCCACTGACTAGAGCGCCCAGGGAACGACGTCGTTACGTCACTGTGTACGTCACCATACGTCTTAGCTAGAAACGCTTGCTAGTACAACATTACTTTGGGATTATCTCTAACTCGTGTACCAAGAAGGCTTTAAAAACAATTGAAATATGTAAGTCTTTTAATCTTTTCTTTTGATATGTAATCTTTTCTGATTAGTTATGTACCCCTGTCTTGTGTCTTTTTTTTCTTTCCATTTATTTGTTCTATATTGTGACCGTTTTCTTCTTTGCTAATAATTTTTTCAATAAAATTAAATAAAAAATAGAAACGCTTGCGCCAACTTCAAGCATAACAATTACAAAGGCGGACTCCATCGTGTTTCTGCAAATGTTTCTCCTGGCTTTGCGATGGACAGAAAAGATGTTTAGAACACATCTAAACCCACCCCAGCCCCCGACGTAAGCATGACGTGGTAAAAGAACGGTTCTAGTCCAGCAAAGAGTTGGTGCCGCTTTGGAACCAGTTTTCCTGGCCGAGAACCGGTTCTTTGGCTGTCGAAACACAAAGAACTGGTTCGCGCGCAGGCACCGGCTCCGAACCGGCTCCGAACCGGCTCTCAAAATGCTTTGGTGGAAAAGGGGTATGTGAGGCTAAATAATTATCCTGGGGCTACTGTTCCTGTTTTCCCCCTGTGGAGTGGAGGCTGAGTGGTCTTGAGTTTAGCTCTGCCCTGTGCAGCTGCATCAGCAGAGCTTTTAATTACCTGTTTACCTTTACACGGATTAAACACTGAATAATTCATGTTCTAATCCTTTTGCGAGAGATACAGAAAGAGAAGGAGGGATTGCGAGTGCTTCCTTGGAGTTAGAGAATAAAACAAACCATTAAAAAACGTTATAATCACTTACATAAAAAAACAGACACCTTTGATATTTTGGCTTGTAGCATTCAATGACTGGACATTAACTACATGTGTAAGCCATTCACAACAGCAGCTCAATTAACCCTTCTTCGCAGTTTTTTTCACTCTCACTTTTTTATGTGCCATAAGAACATTTTGTGTTTTTCATCATTAAATTAGCTCTTGGGTGCACAGTCCTATTGAAGGCAGGAAGAAGCCTGAGATAATGACTAGGGGCCTGATGTATAAATGTTGCGTACTTTCAAAAAAGGCATTGAAATATGCGTACACATCCACGCACATATCGGGATTTCTAAAAAATAAATTAGGCGTAAATATGTGGCCACCGTACGGACTATCATTCCTTGTTGTTTATATTGCTAAATATAACTTACTCATCAACATATATTAGATATTGTCTAATATTGCCTATCACATTAATCTGACATCACTAGCTTTTTCTAAATCGTTATAGCTAGCACAACACGCTAGTATCTCGCTAGCCTGTTAACCTGCCATCCGTGCTCATGCGCGGTCGCACCTTTTACGAGTCTATCAAACAACTGTGGTGTGGTGAGGACTACACATATGATAAATGCAGGGAGATAGTCAGGCTGACGGAGAAGATTTCAGAACTAGAGACACGGATCCAAACTTTAATCGAGGATAGTAAGAATGCAAGGGCTTTAGATACTGCTTTGGATGCGACTAGCTTAGTGAACTGTGCACATTGTTCGGTTACGGCTGCAGAGCCCGTGCAGCAGGGCAACTTGGTGACCATGAGATGCTGTAGTCGTGGGACAAAACATCACTCTACCGTTCCGATTACCATAACAAATAAATTCTCCGTACTCAGTGAAACACCCACTATGAATCCTGCTAAATGTGCCCTAGTTGTTGGCGATTCTATTACACGGAACGAGAAAATAGAGACACCAGCCACCATAGGCAAGGCAAGGCAAGTTTATTTATATAGCACATTTCATACACAATGGTAATTCAAAGTGCTTTACATCAGCGGTTTTCAATAGGTGAGACGTGCCTCCCCTGGGGGGGCGCCAAAGAGCGACAGGGGAGGCGCGAGTCAGTTTATAATACGCAACTTTTTTTTTTTTAAGTCGCGTTAAAACAGCACGGTTTCCGGGTTGCGTTTTTTTGGGCTTTTTTAAAAAAAAGGTTGCTTGTTAGGAAAATCTGACAAGCAACTGTGTTTTCTTTACATCCATGGTCACGGTTGCCATTTTCTCAATCTCCAATACATTGATTGACACTGTCTGCTCCCAGCTATAGCCAATCAGTGCAATCATATAAGTGCTGTGGCGTAATTCGTCAAAACATTCAGCCGAATCCGCCCCCTTATCCCCCTCATTGGAGAAAAATCCCGTTCAACGTGCAGGCGCGCGTTTGCTGATTTTTTTTTATTCCTTTTTTTCCTAATCCGTTTATCCTTTTCTAATAAAGGAGTGGTTTCAGTTTAATATGTTGCAGGCTAATTTATTGGTAATACATAATAAATGATAATGCTGAAACTAAATAATCTAATAAAATCGGGCTTGTTTTGGAAGCTCCAGTTGCTTATTTGTCTCGCGAGAGTTGGCAACTCTGGGCGCGACACGCGAATAAAAAAATAACTGTATGCAGCCTTATTGATATCGTAAATTTGTGTATTAGCTTTAAAAATTAAAATGCATTGTTTCCTTGTCCCAAGTCAACAGAAGAAAGCATTAAGAGAGGAGACAGTCACAGGACCCAGCAAAAAACGTAGGAAATATGATCCTGAGTATTTAAAGTTAGGTTTTACCTGGTTGGGGTCCGAGGCTGCAAGGAGGTGCTAGCAAATGATAGCATGAGACCATGCAAACTTCGGCGTCACATTGACACTAAGCACACGAATTTAGTGAACAAGCCAGTTGAGTTTTTTAAAAAGGAAGCGTGATGATTTGCAGTCTCAAAAAAGCATAATAAAGTCGTTTGGCACCATTAACATGAAGGCAACAGAAGCTTCTTATCGTGTCGCGCTACGTATAGCGAAGGCAAGCAAACCCCATAACATCGGCAAAACATTGCTACTCCCTGCAGGTAGAGATATGTGTTCAGTGATGCTGGGAGAAGCAGCTGCTGCTAAACTTGACGCGATCCCTATCTCTGACAATACCATCCAGCGACGAATATCAGACATGGCTTGTGATGTCAAAGAGCAGGTCCTGGACTGTGTTCGTGAAAGCCCCTTTCACGCCATTAACGGCGTGAGGGAGCTCTTTGCCTCTGTCTGCATTTAAATATGTAGAATATATTTCTGCAAGTTAAGCAGAGGAGGCCCTGGTCGAGCTCAGCTCGAATATGGACTTGAAGCAGAGACTGGGAGAAATGCCGATCACGCGTTTCTGGTTTTCTGTGGAGAGCGAGTTCCCCCAGATCTCCACTAAGGCTACGAAAGTCCTATTCCCCTTCACCTCCACCTACTTGTGTGAGTGTGGGTTCTCTTACGAGAGGTTCTCTCGTATTGCGTAAGCTAGCTTACGCTACGGGAAAGATTAATCTTTTCTGAGAAATTGAAGCCAAAAATTATCCTATAATTTTGTATCCATTGTCAACGCAGTTCAGCTGCAGCAGACCATGAGCGGGCTAGCTAGCAGCTCATTGGTTCGCTCACAGAGAACTGCTTAAGCCTGTGAGGAGAAGCAGATGAACTCTCGGCCAATGAGAGTCTGACATGCTCTCATTGCGTCAGAGCCCGCCGAAACGGGCGTGGTCAGAGAGTATATCTTGGCGTCCCAGGCTGTCAACTCTGATTTCCATCTCTTCAGCGAGGCTACACGCATCTAGTGATCCTAAGAGAAGCCGCCGTCGTCGAAAGGGCAACTTTAGCGAGCATCTGGGAGTCTGAGGAAGCCGGCCGTCTTCGCCACCTTCAGCCGTCCTGCGAGCTAGCGCCATCCGACGGATTTGTATCCTTTTTACAAAAAGCTTCCTGTATATTTTGTATCTAAAAGAGCCGAGCGTCTTTTTCAAGATGCCTCGTATTTCTTCCTGCGGTTCTTGCCGCGCTCCCCTCGAGGATGGAGACCGCCACGTCATCTGCGCTCTCTGCCTCGGATTGGAGCACGCCGAGCTCGCCCTCGCCGATGGCGGCTGCGATCTCTGCGAAGACATGCCGTTGTCGACCCTGCGGGCTCGACTTCAGGCCACTAAAGATGCTTCCGCGCCGCCTCTGACTTCGCCGCGGAAGAAGAAACGCCGCTCTCAGAGGCCGCCGGAACCCCAGCCAGAAGCGTTCATCCCGCCGGAGCCTGTCGCCTCCCGCTCTCCTTCTCCGCCGCTTCCGGACATACAGTTGCCGCCGAGTGGCCGCTCTGTTGCTTCCGATGACGCCGCGGACTTCAAGGAGACATGTTCGCTTCTCGCTTCAGACAGTGAGGAATGGTCCGGTTCTCACGCCCCCTCGGCCCGAGAATCCACCGGGACCCGCGCTGGAATCGAGAAGGAATTAGTGCGCCTCCTCTCACAGGCCGTCGAACGCCTCGGGCTCGATTGGTCTCCTCCCCCCGAGCAGACCATCAACCGTATGGACGGCAGCTACTTCCGCCAGCGCTCGACGCCCGCCACTAAACGGGCCTCGCCCTTCCTGCCTGAACTGCACGCGAAAAAAAAAAATCCCCCTCTAGTCGCGGATTTGAGGAGCGCCACGGACCTTGCCCTTCGCGCTACAAAATCTGCTGCTCAAGCTCTGGGGAAATGCATGGCCGCCATTTGTGTGTCTGAGAGACATCTGTGGCTCACACTCGCTGACATGGGAGACTCTGAGCGGGCCGCTTTTCTCAACGCCCCGCTCTCTCCATCCGGCCTCTTCGGATCTGCAGTCACGGGTATCGTCGACTGATTTTCCGAAGTGCAGAAAGCCTCCCAGGCCATGAATCTCTTTCTGCCTCATCGCGCTAGCTCCTCTGCAGGCCGCTCACGTACCCAGCCTCCTGCACAAGCCCCACCCCAGCGCCCAGCTCAGCACAGTCAGACTTCTCAGCAACGCCAGGGCGGCCACCCTCGTTCTCGCTCTGACAGCCGCCAAAGACTGCCGCCTCTCCGGGGGCCTCGGCCTCGGATCGCGCTGAAACCCGATCACTTGAAGTCTGCCTAGCACAGCTGAGAAAAAGACGGCGTTTTCCCGCCGCGGCCGGACCGCCGTCAAAGTTTCGCCCTCTGTTAGTCCCCGCTCACGCGGCTACTACAGCAGTGTACACCGCCATTACCAAGCCGGTCTCCCTTCCCGCTTGCATGAGCGAAAACGCCGTTTTCACGGCGACCCAGAGAAATCTCAAAAAGAGCATAAAAGCCTCTTGTATAGAAAATGTGCCCACAACACTGTGTTCACTCATACACAAAAGCACTTCAGTCCCCGTGTCTCACACAGAGTCCACTCTCATAAAGCGGTTCCAACCCGCTCGAGTTTCAGAGTGCATAAGCGCGCCCACGAGCCCGTGTGCGCGTCCCCCCTCTGCTCACTCTGTTACACGGCCCATAAACTCCTCTCTGAGCGTAAGTCCCGCTGTCATAAACAATATGAGCGCGCTCACGCAGCCCGCTATGTGCAGCGACGGGGACCATGTAGCCATTCTGTTGGAGAGGAAAGTTCACTGCTAGGCTCTAGTTCTACTTGTTAGCAGTATACACTCCTGGGTGTCGGTCAGGACACAAAGAATGAGGAGACTGGTGCTTCTTTCCAAAGTGTATTGAATATTAGTCTAAAATAACAAAAGACATTACATTAGTAGAAGTATAAAGGTGTACATTAACAGATGAATCAATCCCATCTTTATACAGAATACTAACATATTCAGTATCACCTCTAAATAACAGTTAAAGCTCAAAATATGGATAGGATGGGCAATGGAAGACAATATAAACTATTAGTTTGGTCACAAAAATTACTTGGGCATTAATATATATTATTAATGAATCCAGATGCATAAACAAATAACCTAAATTCCCAAATTGGAATAATCAAAGGGAAATAATACTTGATAATACTACCGCAGAATAATTAGTTAACATATTAGAGACATATACAACGTAAACTGTCACATTTGACTATATTTAGCAGAAATCACGTTACACATCTGGGTTATCTGTCAAACGATCGCACATGAATCGGTACATGTCCGGGCATGCACATGTAAATGCACAAGGTTCAATAACACACTTAAAACATGGTGAAAACATCGAATTCAGAGAAAACTTACATTATGGTCATGTACTAATACTTAAACACCAAACGCCAAACGAACATCCGAAATAACAGGCAGGAAGAAACTTCTAGGTGCGCAGCTGCCGTTCTCTCTGTAATCTATATTGACGCAGCAGACAGCAAAACAAAACAATAATGCCTCCTACTGGAAGCAACGGGTATCGCACTCTAAAATAACCATCAAAATAAAAGTCCCACAATAGAAGTCTTCTTTTGGTGAGAGCCTTTTATACAGCCGCCCCCAACGGTGCTAGGCAACTTTGCTCCTACTAAAAGGCGACTTAAATTAAGGCGAGTTTCCAGGACGGTTTCCATCATCTGGCAGAGCTGGGAGGATCACCAGACGTGCTACTGGTCTAGTGTATACTTGCCCCTTTATTTCGATATCAGCAGACCTGACATGTCCATCCGGACTGCGGTGTGTCTTGATGACATGTCCAACAGGCCAGAGGGCCCTAGGCATCTGTGGATCTACAACCATGACAACCATTTTCTCAGTTAAGTCTGGGGGAGAGGACTGCCACTTTTGCCGGGTCTGAAGGCCTGGAAGGTAGTTTCGGATGAATCTGGACCAGAAGTTGTCTGATAAGACTTGTGAATGCCTCCAGTGTCTGCGACTCATCAATTCAGACTCCGGGTAGATTACCTGGGGGAAGGAACCATCAGGCCGCCCCATGAGCAAACAGTTGGGTGTTACTGGGTCCATGTCTGCAACATCAGAGGACACGTACCCTAAGGGCTTTGAATTAAGAATAGCTTCCACCTCTAGGAGGACTGTCTGCAGGACTTCTTCAGGAACTGATTGAGCTCCCACGGTCGTATAAAGTGCTGACTTTACAGATCGTACTTCTCTTTCCCACACTCCTCCGAAATGTGGGGCTGCGGGAGGGTTGAAGTGAAATTGGATCCTTTGACGAGCAAGCTGTTTCTGTAATTCAGGAGCCATTTCAGCAAAGGCTTCTCTGAGCTCTCTTTCACCCCCTTTGAAGTTTGTTCCCTGGTCTGACCACAGTTCCGCAGGTGTTCCCCGCCGTGCAACAAACCTCCTAAGGGCCATCAGGAAGGAATCAGCATTCATGGTACTGAGGAGGTCCAAGTGCACTGCTCTAGTGGTTAGACACTTGAAGATTATCCCCCAACGTTTCTCTGTGCGTCTCCCAATCTTAATAAGCATTGGTCCAAAGCAGTCTACTCCACATGAGAAAAAAGCAGGTTTGTGGAGACGGAGACGGGCAGAAGGCAAGTCTGCTATTTTCGGAATAGTCGGTTTTGCCCTCCAACGCTGACAGTCTAGACACCCATGCTGGTGCCGACGAATGGCTTCACGTCCACGGATGATCCAATAATAACGCCGGATTTCGGCAAACACTCGCTCAGGTCCGGGATGATTCAGCTTGCAATCATAATGCTTAATCAGTAGCCGGGTAACTGGGTGATGAGCGTCCAACACAATGGGGTGTAAGGTAGATTCTTCAATGGACTCTGCTCTCCTTAATCGACCTCCCACTCGGATTAAACCATTAAATCTGTCCAGTTCAGGAGCTAAGGTAAGAAGGCGACTGTCTGAGGACACTGGTTTCCCAGTAACCAAACGCTGATAATCATTGGGGAAAGACTCCTGCTGAATTCGCTTGAGAATAAGGATCTCTGCCTGACGATAATCATCTACATCGGGAAAGGATTCAGAAGTAGGGTTTACCGGAATTTCCTTAGCAGTGGCATCCACGAGTTCCTGCCAAGTATTGTGGTTCCAGACATCCGGGATGATTGATTGGGGTGGCACTGCAGTGGCGCCGCAGAAGACAGACTTACGTAGCTCTGTGTGGTCATCTTTCAGGTCTGTGCTAGGCAATACTGGCCAGGTAGCTGGATCCTGAAGTAAGAAGGGAGGACCTTGAGACCATCTGTTTATCTCTGTAAGGACGTTCAGAGATTTTCCTCTAGTGAGGTCGTCGGCAGGATTGCTGGCTGAATCCACATAACGCCAGGAACACTTCTCGGTTAGCTCTTGGATTTCGGCGACTCTATTGCCAACAAAGACTTTGTAGTGGCAGGATTCAGATTTCAGCCAGGTAAGGACTGTAGAGGAGTCCGTCCACAACACTGTGGTCTCTATCTGCAAGGTCAGTTCCTTCTTGAGTAATCTAGCTAACTGAGCGGCCACAAGAGCTCCACAAAGCTCCAATCGAGGAATTGAAAGAGAACGTTTGGGGGCCACTCGGGATCGAGCCACCACAAAAGACAGGTACACTTGGCCTCTCTTGTCAGTGGTCCTCAAGTATGCCACAGCTCCATATGCCTGCTCTGAGGCATCTGAAAATATGTGGACTTCATACGTGACACTATCCTTTACCTCAGGAGGGACATAAGTCCTAGGGAGAGTGATGTTTGGTAGGTACTGAAGTTCATTCTCCCAGACACGCCATGACTGCAGGAGGTCAGATGGTAGGTTCGGGTCGTCCCAACCCCGCTGTTTAATCCATAGATGCCTAATAATGATCTTCGCTCGAGTGGTGTAGGGCAAAAGAAGTCCCAAAGGGTCGTACTGAGTGGCTAGGACCTTGTAGATATTCCTGAGGGTGGGAGTCTCATATACAACAGGTCGGTACTTGTACGACAGGGTATCAGTCTGCCAGTTCCAGCTTAGGCCTAAGGTTGACTCTGGTATGTCAGACTTGTCTTGAGCCAACCAAAGTTCCAAGCTCTCAGCTTGAGCTTCTGGGGGTAAGTGACTCAGAACACTGGGAACATTGCTGGCCCATTGCCGTATCTCAAATCCAGCTTTAGAAAGCATCTCTCTCAGTCTGTCGACCAAGTGCCTGGCGGCCGCAGGGGTACCTAGACTCTGAAGGCAGTTGTCCACATAAAAACATTTCTCCACTGAGAACCTGATGGACTCATCTGCAATGCTTTGCTCGATCACATGGTGCTGCAGAGCATAAGTGGCACAGCATGGACTACAGGTAGTGCCGAAGGGTAACACCTGCCATTCAAAGACTTTAGGAGGCTCATCCACTTTCAGATCACGCCAAAGGAACCGCAGTAGGGGGCGATCTTCAGGAAGGAGGCGGACCTGATGGAACATTGCCTTGATGTCACCACTTACTGCAGTTGGATGCTCTCTAAATCTGATGAGTACACCTAGCAATGATGCTCCAAGGGTAGGGCCAGGCAACAGATACTGGTTGAGACTTTGCCCATGATATTGATGGGAACAGTTGAAAACAACACGGGATTTCCCATTATGACTGACAAGGTGATGGGGTATATACCAACATTCATCAGAGTCTGTCTCCTTAGTTACTTCCTGGACAGCTCCTGTCTGAATGAGCTTCTCCATCTCTGCACTATAGGTCTTTGCTTTCACTGGATCCTTTAACAAACGCTTCTCGATACTGCGCAGATTTGGCATGACTGACTCCTTGGGGGCATGCAACCTAGGCATATCCTTCTGTCGGAGCAATGGCGTCCCCAGTCGAAGAATTCCATTCACTTCTGTATGGATGGTCTTGGTTTCAAGTACCTTTAAAGCCTCCTGATCTTTTTTCGATCGAGTCACCACTTTCTCATCCCTGTGTGGAACGGCTTCTATTTGCCAGAGTCTTTGGACATTCTTAAAAAGCTCATCTTGTGGTGGAAGGACAGATGTCAGTAGGCATTGTTGGGAGGAGGCAGGCCGCCCCATGAACGATGCGGGGCCCTGAAGGGTCCATCCCAGGCGTGTGTGGACAGCAGCAGGTCCACCTGGAGAACCTAATCTGATAGGCTCAATTGGTGTAATGAGATGTGGCTGATCTGACCCAATCAGAAGTAGAGGCTGCGCATCTTTCACTGGCAAGATGGGAAGACCGCGTAAGTGTTTATACTTCCTCTGCAGTTGTTCCACGGGATAAGACTGCCGTGACAGATTGAGGCGATCTGCAGTGAAAGCATATTCAATCTTGTAGCAGGTTTGAGGCTTATGGGATGGGGATACTTGAAATGATATAGATGACCCATGAAGAACTTCAATGTCTTGGCGCACGGTGTGCAATGGGAGATCTTCAGGTGTACCCTGTATACCCAGGGCTTTGGCAGCAGTTGGGAGCAGAATGGTTCTCTCAGAGCCGTCATCCAAAAGCGCAAAGGTGTCTAAAATACGGTCTTCATAATGAATATGTACAGGTACTACCTTGAGCATGACACGGGTCCCAACAACAGGTTTGTCTAGGTAAAATCTGTCTGGAGAGGAACTGGTAAGGCAACTCTTTTCAGCACTGACTGTATTCTCTTGGGAGGATCTCACATTTACGTTGTGAAGAGGGCGAAGGTGTTTGCCTTGACACAGGTTACAGGGCTTCTTCAGATCACACTGAGCAGCATGATGAGTCCTGGCACATCGCCAACAACGATTATTACCTCGAATCCAGTCTTTGGCCTGGTCTGTAGTAAGTTTAGCAAATGGTTTGCATTGACTCAAATAATGCTCGGTACTATCACAGAAGGGACAGAACCGCTTCACTTCGACTGACCTGGTCGATGCAGTCATACCCTTCTGAGGGGACATGGAAGTTACATTTTGAGCCACTCCAACCCCATGAAGAATGGCTACAGACCTTTTACTCTGTACAGGTCTAGAAGTCTGTCGGTCCTGAACTTCTCGGGAGGAAATCTCTACATCAAAGTCATGGCACCAGGCTTCATAACGGAGCCAGTTTGAGAGATTATGTAAAGTAGGTACAGCTCCAGGTTGCCGAAACATGTGACGGCGGAACTCAGCTCGCTGTTCAGAAGGAAGTCTGCTCAAAAGGCGTGCAACATGTGACCCACAATTCAGTTCAATGTCACCTTCAGGTCCTAAAGTCTTCAACAAACCCACCAATGACTGTACCTGAAGAGCAAACTTATGGAATCCAACTGTATCCCCACGCTTTACATCAGGGGTTTCCAGGACACTGGCAATTTTCCTCAAAGCTAGTTGGTGGGGCTGACCAAACTTCTCATGGAGGGCCACCATGGTGTCAGTAAATGGGGTTGGCGAGTTCAAAAAAGCATCGGCAATCAGCTTAGCTTCATCCAACTTTAAGTGGTCCACAAGTATTTGATATTTAAAGAGTTCAGTCCCATCTGGAGGAAGCAGATTCTCCAAAGCGATTCGAAGTCTGGCAAACTCGCTTGGATCTGGCCGGCTAAATTTGGGGATAGTAGGGGTAGGCCCTCGATACACATACTCTGAGGGGTGTGTTAAACGTGGCATGTTTGACTCTACCTTCACCACAGGTGCTTGATGCCTTGACTGAGCTGGTATGGACCCAAATAGGGGAGAAGAAACTGAAATTTGGGCACTTAAGGGTTTCCGATACAGGGTGTGTGCAGCTGGGGATAATAACACTCTGAGGTCTTCGGGTGTTGGAGGCGGTGGTAGCACATCTGGATATTGAAAGCGATACTGAGAATGGCGGTATGCAGGGTGAGCCTGGGAAGCCGTTGAATACTTTGGTACCTCTGGATTGTATGTAGCTTTGTCAGGTTTCGTTAACTTTAAAGCCTCCATACCTCTGCTCAGTTCTGACTCGGGTTCGGGCCAGGGTGGAAGCTCAGACCACTCTTCATCATCAGCTGATGTGGCCAGCTCCGCCTGACCTACACGACAGGAAGGACTGGATGACATTTGGGGTTCAGGTCGCACTGGAGGACGATCATGGCTTTTAGTTGTGCTGAGGTCTGCTCTAAGGGTTTGGGCAACTTTGACCAGCTCTTTGAACTCAGTACGAACTTCTTTCAACTCCATCAGGTCAGCACGAAAGGCTTGGTGTGACTGTAGCAGCTGTACATTTTCTCTGCGAATGGCTTGGAGCTCATTATAGTATTCAGGCTCGGTGTAACGGTTCTGCTGGACTGATGTGAATGACTGAGGTAGGTTTTCGCTGCGCTCTGCATAACTGAAGCTTGGTGGTCTGAACCGAGGGCCTGTGCGAGGAGCAGCATCATCATAGAGGTAATCAGGATGATCCCATGATGACTGGAGAGGTGTCATGTGGGCAGGTACCTCCCAGGGTTGTGAAATAACATGTTCACTTACAGGTCTGCCCCCTACATACTGCACTTCGAAGTCTTGGAGTCGAACTGGTGGACGTGTTCGGCGTTTTGGTCTGGTTGCCCCAACAATCTCCTCATCTGACTCCATTGTACCAGGAATGGGCACTGCATCCGGCTCGAAGGACCAGTTTGTTGGAGAGGAAAGTTCACTGCTAGGCTCTAGTTCTACTTGTTAGCAGTATACACTCCTGGGTGTCGGTCAGGACACAAAGAATGAGGAGACTGGTGCTTCTTTCCAAAGTGTATTGAATATTAGTCTAAAATAACAAAAGACATTACATTAGTAGAAGTATAAAGGTGTACATTAACAGATGAATCAATCCCATCTTTATACAGAATACTAACATATTCAGTATCACCTCTAAATAACAGTTAAAGCTCAAAATATGGATAGGATGGGCAATGGAAGACAATATAAACTATTAGTTTGGTCACAAAAATTACTTGGGCATTAATATATATTATTAATGAATCCAGATGCATAAACAAATAACCTAAATTCCCAAATTGGAATAATCAAAGGGAAATAATACTTGATAATACTACCGCAGAATAATTAGTTAACATATTAGAGACATATACAACGTAAACTGTCACATTTGACTATATTTAGCAGAAATCACGTTACACATCTGGGTTATCTGTCAAACGATTGCACATGAATCGGTACATGTCCGGGCATGCACATGTAAATGCACAAGGTTCAAGTAAAAGTCTGTAAAAGTCCCACAATAGAAGTCTTCTTTTGGTGAGAGCCTTTTATACACATTCACCCCCTAGCGTTACGCTTGGGGGTGAATGGGAAGCTATTCCGGGAATTTCCCAGTGGGTGCTAAACACAATAAGGCTAGGCTATCGCTTACAGTTTCACCGTCGCCCTCCACGGTTTCGAGCGCGGCTAGAAACTACTATGAACCCAGAAGCAGTGACGCTGCTCCGTTCAGAGATAGCAAAGCTATTGTGCAAAAGGGCTATAGAGAGAGTTCCTCTGTCTATGAGCGAGTCGGGGTTTTACGGCAATTATTTTCTTGTTCCCAAGAAAGACGGCGGCCTCAGACCAATCTTAGACCTCAGATTTCTGAACAAAGTTCTCATGAAGAGACCGTTCAAAATGCTCACGATCAGAAAACTCCTCGCGCATGTGCGCCAGGGGGACTGGTTCATTTCACTAGATCTGAAAGATGCTTACTTTCAGATTCAGATAAATCCCCTTCACAGGCCATTCTTACGTTTCGCCTTCGAAGGCCAGGTTTATCAATACACCGTCCTTCCGTTTGGCCTATCCTTAGCACCCCGTACGTTCACGAAGTGCATGGATGCGGCGCTCGCCCCCCTGCGGAGTCAGGGGCTGCGAATACTGAACTATTTGGACGACTGGCTGATGTTGGCACAATCACAGAGAGAGCTACTGTCTCATCGTACAGTTCTCCTCGACCATCTGAAAGCTTTGGGCCTCTCTGTCAACTGGACAGAGAGCGCACTACAACCCAGTCAGACTATCTCCTTCTTGGGTATAGAGCTAGACTCGGTCACGATGACGGCTCGTCTGTCAACACAGCGCGCGCGCCGTGTTCAGCGTCTCGCCGCATCTTTTCAGATGAACAGACTCACACCTCACAACTTTTCAGAAGGCGTTGGGTTACATGGCCTCAGCCTCCGCAGTGCTCCAGCTGGGGTTACTGCGCATGCGCCCGCTTCAGTTCTGGTTGAAGAGCCGTGTGTCTCACCGTGCGTGGACCACGGGCCGCCAGCTGATAAAGGTAACGCAGATCTGTATCACAGCTCTGCAGCCATGGACTGTGGCAGAATGGTTTCAGCGGGGCGTTTCCATGGGGACCCTTTCTCGCCGAAAAGTCATCTCGACAGACGCATCCAACACGGGTTGGGGTGCGGTCTGCGAGGGCTCACCGGCCTTCGGCCCCTGGTCAGCTCAAGAGAGCCTCCTCCACATAAACTGTTTGGAGATGTTGGCGGTCGAGAACGCGCTCTCTCCCGCGCATTCACGGTCACCACGTGCTGATCCGTTCGGACAATATAGCCGTGGTCTCCTATCTAAACCGTCAGGGCGGAGTCAGATCCAGGAATCTCTTCCGGCTGACAGAACGCATCTTTGTCTGGTCTCAGTGTCACCTGCTCTCGCTCAGAGCGACGCACGTGCCGGGCCATCTGAACGACGGTCCAGACAGTCTGTCCAGGAACCCCATTCCCCCCGGGGAATGGTCCCTGCACACTCTTACAGTGCAAAAGCTGTGGCGGATATTCGGCAGAGCAGAGGTGGACCTCTTCGCCTCAGAGGAGAACACCCACTGCCCAATATTTTTCACAAAGAGACCTGGCCAAGCCGCCCGCTTTATGCTCTCCCTCCGGTTTCTCTGCTACCACAGGTGCTTCAGAGAATCAGGGAAACACGCCACTCGATGCTCCTCATAGCCCCGCGTTGGGAGGGTCAGACTTGGGTTCCGGAGCTCACTCAGCTGTCACTGACAGCCCCGTGACCCATCTCAGTCAGAGCAGATCTCCTCTCTCAAGCTCGCGGCACGATCTGGCATCCCCACCCAGAGCGCTGTGCGCTACATGCGTGGGTGATCAACGACTACCCTTGCTTTGCCAGAGGGAGTGTGGAACACGATCATGCAGGCTAGAGCGGCTTCTACTAGAAGGCTCTATGCGTCTAAATGGTCTGTGTTCTCTATATGGTGCACCGACAGAAATTTGGACCCACGGTCATGCGAGGTTCCTTCCTTGCTAGTTTTTCTCCAGGAGATGTTGGACAAGGGCAGGTCCCCGTCCACTCTCAAGGTGTATGTGGCAGCCGTCGCAGCGTTCGTTGAACCCTGGCGCGGCCAGTCACTGGGCAAAAACGGCTTGGTCATCCGCTTCCTCAGGGGAGCTAGAAGGATGAACCCCCCACGCCCACCTTCGGTGCCGATTTGGGACCTTTCCATAGTTCTCGAAGCTATGAAAGCCCCCCCATTCGAACCCTTAACCCTCTGGGGACCAGAAACGCGCCGGCGCGTTTTGCTCGTTTTTTTCACATAGCAGAAAAATAGACTTAAAGTACTACCATCATTTCTGTTCATATAGAGTTAAGAAATATGAGAAAATAATCTGTTAAATGTCTACTTTTTTATGTGCCCACATACAATCGAAATAAAATATTGTGCTTTTGTAAAATAAAGAATATAAACAGGGTGTGCGTTCTGCCTCTCAGTCACCGTGAACTTTTTTCCTGGAGCACGTCTCTAATCTTCAACAAAACTCAGCAAATACTATTCACCCAGACATGAGCAATATATCTTTTAAATCATTTGAGTTTGTACTTTTAAATGATCCGATTCAAAACTAAAATAAATATTCTCCGTTTATGTAATCTATATAAAAAGAGAGACGTGTCAGCCATTCTAATTATCTTTCTCTCAGCTCATTATCTCCGGTAATGTGACACGCCCACGGAGAGCACGCGCTATTCAAATGCAAATACGTGAAGCACCACATTGAGACGCGTTAACGCCCATAAACTCTGAAAACACACTATATTTTTTAGTCAGATTAATCTACTGTCATCTTGAGCGGCTATGAGGAACAATCCTGGGACATTTACCTACCTCAGAACAAGTGCTGGTTTATTTTTATGGAGCCAGATCAGACTCATTAATAATTCACGCAAAAAACACGATTCACACATGCGTAGACAATTTCACATGCGTGAAACCTAATTCACATACACACAAAAAAAATTCACGTGCGTGAAAAAAAAAATATTCACAAAAAGCAATTCACATGCGCAAAATAAAATTATATATTCATAAAATACATTTCACAAATGCAAAACACAATTCGTAGATATACAACTGTGCACAAAACCCTTTGAATGTTTAAAATGTACGAGTGTTTCCTTGAATTTGAATGTGCAAATCGTCATTCACGTACGAATCGCCTTGCATGTGTGTGTGTGTGTTTTTGAGACTTTCCTGGCAGCGCTTCACTCGTAACACAGAGCAGTCGTACTCTTTAGCCAATCAGATTTATGATCATCAATCGACCAATCAGTATCACGTGAGGGCGGGCCTACCTGCATGTTACGTCATCAGCTTTCGACCAGTTCATGGCTGAGCAGAGGTAAGTGCAGTTAATCGTTCATTTCGGTGTAAACTGAAGTTAGAGATCAGTTGAAGCAATAGTTTATGAACTATTAACTGACGTAAGCAAGTGTTGTTGTAATCAGATGTCCCATATCGTATCAAAAATGAAGAAGGATGATGCTTGTTTTGTTGTATTTTAGACAGCTCTCTCAGCTACAATCATCACGCTAATGATTGCAAAACAATCATCTGTGGTCAATACCCACCTTAGCTCTCTCAGCACTGTCCTCATCAGGATTGTTCTTATAATGGTGAATAGGCCTATTTTAATGTGCACCCAGTGTTTATTTGCTATTTGTGTATGTTGTTAAATTATTATTAACACTTGTTTACCTGCATTTTTCAGGATTACTCACCTTTGGTGTGACATCTGGATAGCAGTCACAAACATCTTAATTAGGGCCCAAGCCTTGAAAAGGCGAAGGCCCTATTGTTTTCCTAAGGATTATTTATTAGGGCCCAAGCCTTGAAAAGGCGAAGGCCCTATTGTTTTCCTTAGGATTATTATTAGGGCCCAAGCCTTGAAAAGGCGAAGGCCCTATTGTTTTCCTAAGGATTATTATTTATTATTAGGGCCCAAGCCTTGAAAAGGCGAAGGCCCTATTGTTTTCCTAAGGATTATTATTTATTATTAGGGCCCAAGCCTTGAAAAGGCGAAGGCCCTATTGTTTTCCTTAGGATTATTATTTATTATTATTATTAGGGCCCAAGCCTTGAAAAGGCGAAGGCCCTATTGTTTTCCTTAGGATTATTATTAGGGCCCAAGCCTTGAAAAGGCGAAGGCCCTATTGTTTTCCTTAGGATTATTATTTATTATTAGGGCCCAAGCCTTGAAAAGGCGAAGGCCCTATTGTTTTCCTTAGGATTATTAGGGCCCAAGCCTTGAAAAGGCGAAGGCCCTATTGTTTTCCTTAGGATTATTATTAGGGCCCAAGCCTTGAAAAGGCGAAGGCCCTATTGTTTTCCTTAGGATTATTATTTATTAGGGCCCAAGCCTTGAAAAGGCGAAGGCCCTATTGTTTTCCTTAGGATTATTAGGGCCCAAGCCTTGAAAAGGCGAAGGCCCTATTGTTTTCCTTAGGATTATTATTAGGGCCCAAGCCTTGAAAAGGCGAAGGCCCTATTGTTTTCCTTAGGATTATTATTTATTATTATTATTAGGGCCCAAGCCTTGAAAAGGCGAAGGCCCTATTGTTTTCCTAAGGATTATTATTTATTAGGGCCCAAGCCTTGAAAAGGCGAAGGCCCTATTGTTTTCCTTAGGATTATTATTTATTATTATTATTAGGGCCCAAGCCTTGAAAAGGCGAAGGCCCTATTGTTTTCCTAAGGATTATTATTAGGGCCCAAGCCTTGAAAAGGCGAAGGCCCTATTGTTTTCCTTAGGATTATTAGGGCCCAAGCCTTGAAAAGGCGAAGGCCCTATTGTTTTCCTAAGGATTATTATTTATTATTATTATTATTAGGGCCCAAGCCTTGAAAAGGCGAAGGCCCTATTGTTTTCCTAAGGATTATTATTTATTATTATTATTATTATTATTATTATTATTATTTTACTACCTTTTGGGCACTTTTGGGGGCCTTAACGTGCTCGAAAACTCTTGAAACTTTGCACACATCTCAGAACCCGCGGCCATCAGGGCCGGGCTGAAGCTGGTACCCGGGCGTGGCAGGGGGGCTCGACAGCGCCCCCTGGAACGGGGTTTGAACACTTGGTCCATAAATCAAACACGCTTGCATGTAATAATATGAAACTCAGTACACATATAGATCTCATCGGTTCATATATACTTCATGCTCTTACTTTTTACCCCAGCCCAACAGGAAGTCGGCTATTAAGGGTTGTTTGGAAAACACATGCAATGGAATGTGAAATACTCCTCCTAGAGAATTCAAACACACGGCACGAAACTCGGTCAGCATGAAGTCAAGACACTGAGGATGAAAAATTGCCAGGGGATTTTTGATATCTCGAACGGTTTGGCCGTGGCGAGTAAACGAAATTATGGCGAGAAACGTGAAACAGGAAGTGTGTTATAACTACTGCATACATTAACTAATCTTGATGAAACTTCAGCAGTGTGTTCGTTGTAAGAGCCCGATCACATGGATGTGACTATTGTGAGTCAAAGTTATAGCGCCACCAACTGGAAGCAGGAAGTGTGTCACTTTCAAAATGCTTTTAAATCACCCTCTTATTTTTACCCGATTTGCTTCAAACTTCATGTGCATAATGTAGACACACGCCAGATGTAGACCTGTGAAAGGATTATTGATATCTTGGATACTGTTGCCATGGCAATGCATCAAACATTAATATTCCTTTTTTTAAGCTTTTTCATGCTTTTTTATGCTTTCGGGCACTTTTGGGGTTCTTAACGTGCTCGAAAACTCTTGAAACTTTGCACACGGGACAAAACCCGCGGCCATCAGGGCCAGGCTGAAGCTGGTACCCGGGCGTGGCAGGGGGGCTCGACAGCGCCCCCTTGAACGGGTCAGACAATTTGGTCCATATATCCAACACGCTTTACCCTATTTGCTTCAAACTTGATGTGTATAATGTAGACACAAGCCAGATGTAGACCTGTGAAAGGATTGTTGATATCTTAGATGCTGTTGCCGTGACAACGCATCAAACTTTAATATTCTTTTTGGATACTTTTGAGATTCTTAGCGCACTTTTGGGGCCCTTAACGTGCTCAAAAACTCTTGAAACTTTGCACACGGGTCAGAAACCGCGGCCATCAGGGCCGGGCTGAAGCTGGTACCCGGGCGTGGCAGGGGGGCTCGACAGCGCCCCCTGGAATGGGGTCCGAAAACTTGGTCCATAAATCAAACAGGCTTTACCCGATTTGCTTCAAACTTGATGTGTATAATGTAGACACACGCCAGATTTAGACTTGTGAAAGGATTGTTGATATCTTAGATGCTGTTGCCGTGACAACGCATCAAACTTTAATATTCTTTTTGGATACTTTTGAGACTCTCAGCGCACTTTGGGGGCCCTTAACGTGCTCAAAAACTCTTGAAACTTTGCACACGGGTCAGAACCCGTGGCCATCAGGGCCGGGCTGAAGCTGGTACCCGGGCGTGGCAGGGGGGCTCGACAGTGCCCCCTGGAACGGGGTCCGAAAACTTGGTCCATAAATCAAACACGCTTGAATGTAATAATATGAAACTCGGTACACATATAGATCTCATCGATTCATATATCCTTTGTACTTTTACTTTTTACCCCAGCCCAACAGGAAGTCGGCTATTATGGTTTGTTTGAAAGCGTATGCCCCTGGAATTCGATATACTCCTCCTAGAGAATTCAACCAATCGCAACGAAACTCGGTCAGCATGATGTCAAGACATTGAGGATGAAAAATTGCCAGGGGATTTCTGATATCTCGAACGGTTTGGCCGTGACGAGGAAACGAATTTATGGCGAATAATGGAAACAGGAAGTGTGTTATAACTTCTGCATACATTAACTGATCTTGATGAAACTTCAACAGTGTGTTCGCTGTAAGAGGCCGATCACATGGATGTGACTATTGTGAGTCAAAGTTATAGCGCCACCAACTGGCAGCAGGAAGTGTGTCACTTTCAAAATACTTTGAAATCACCCTCTTATTTTTACCCGATTTGCTTCAAACTTGATGTGTATAATGTAAATACACGGCAGATGTAGACCTGTGAAAGGATTATTGATATCTTAGATACTGTTGCCATGGCAACGCATCAAACTTTAATATTCTTTTTGGATGCTTTTGAGACTCTTAGCATGCCTGAAATTGCTTAAAATTGCATGAAACTTGACAGACAGATCACATTTATTAGCCAGTAGACATGTGCAAAGTTTCAGAAACGGGCGTAGTGCAGGGGCTCAGTAGCGCCACCTTTTGTGACAAAAGTGTGTGTGTGTGTGTGTGGGGGGGGGGGGTTAGTTTCATCTACAGTTACAAAACTTTTTCAACTTGATGAAAATACATTAAAGATGCTAAATTGTGAACGGATATTGAATATCTCAAACGTTTTTTCTATGGCGAGGGATTATGTCAAAAAAAGAATCAGGAAATGTCTCATATCTTTCTAAAATGTAATTATACACCATTTATTTTTCTATAAAATTATACTAATATTAGAACTAAACCCATTGTATTCCTTTTTTTCAATTTAAGATTTATGTTTAAGTTTAAAAACAGCCAGAATGGTTGTTTAGCCAAAAAAATAAAAAAATACAAATCATTCATAGTGCTTTACTGCCCTCTTGTGTTCAAAATCAGGTAGGCCAATTGATGCTACTATGGGAATATTTTCCCACCGTGACTCCGCTGGGGGCTTTAAAATCGCTAACTTGAAAGCGAAAGTAACGGACGTCTCCACAAGACGTGCAGCTGTAAGCATTTTCGTTTCATTTTAAAAGAAGCCCCATTTCGGGGGCGGATTTCTTGAATGTATTTTACAAAATCACAATGTTGTGTTTGATTGCGAGTATCCAAAAATAAGTAAACACTTTGCAGTTTGAATGATCTTCTTGAATAAAATGACGGAGTAGCCAATGTTTCCACTGTTCGATCGCGGACGTCCACACGGACATTGATAATGGTGGCGCGTGCAGAGCGCTCGAGGGAATTCCTATATGGAAGTAGGAATGAACTAAAAAACGTTCACTCTGTTCTGCTCGCTCATCGTCGTGGACGCGCAGCGTTATGAATGCCCGTGTGATGCAGCATAACACAGCAGAGAGAGACGCTCACTCTCGACTCGTGATTAATGAAATTCGAATGAATTTCTATGGAAGTAGAAATGAAAAAACGTTCGCTCTGTTTTGCTTGCTCGTCGCCATGGACGCGCACCATTATGAATGTCAGTGCAGCCGCATACTTTTTAGTGTCACTTTAAAATTAGCGCCATATCGGGGGCGATTGCTTCCGGTTTTCAGGGAAAACACAACAACAAAAGAGTAAATGACAGATTCGCTTAAATAGGCACTTTTACACAAAATATTCCGTCATCATTTTTTTCAGTCAGCTCTTCACTCTCGTGATTAATGAATTTTGACTCCTGTTGCTGATCTTTGCTGCAACTTTCGTTTTGCTCACAATTTAGTAAGCAAACACGTTCAAGTTATAATTGAAGTGACTAAATGATTTTATTATACACACACACATCAAATTGACGGTGGTATATTTAAATCTGCATATTGTAATGCAAGGCACCCCTAGTCTAGTCTTATTAAATGTATGCTTCATCTTTCATTTTCAATTTGTAAATTTGATCAATATATTCAATTATTTAGAATAATAAGACACTATATAGCTGTCCAGAGTGCGCCCCCCACTGAATCTCAAGATGGAAAGCACTGCGTTCGTACTTCGTACTTTTCGTGAACGTATGAGGAGATGACACCTTCGAACACGAATACAGGCTACTATAAACCAGTCCCCAGGCCGAATGTGCGCGAGCACCTGTTTTATCGTGATCATTTTGAACGCGCGTTTATCAAGTCTTATGCCACTCGGTACCAATTGAAGATACTCTGTTTACCGCTATGAAGGTATTTTGTCATATCTAATGTACTATTAATAATTCCACCAGAATGCAACCAAAGCAGTAATTGTAAATCATATTTTTTTTTTCATCCACATGCAGGCGCCCCTGCATGTGGATATTGTTTTTCTCTATATAAACATGAAACAATATAAACACGATAATCATATGCTGACTCGAGTGTGTGTACGTTCTGTACGATATCTGGCGCAACCGCTTTATTAGGCGTTTTTTTCCCGTTCGCGCTGCTTGAGCATTCTTTTATTAATGCTTTTATTTTTTATATTTTTTGTTTACACATAGGCCTAATGTTTAATGTTTTCAACTAAAAGAAATGGTGACAAAAACGTAAAAAAAAAAAAAACTTAAAAAATAACATCTTTTTCGTTAAATGTCATTTAAATAAACGAATATTTGATTTTTATGAGCCCGAATATTCGAATGCAATATTTTTGAAAAATGCCCATCCCTAATTAACATACAGACTTCCAGTGTTGGGAAGGATACTTTCAAAACATATTTCGTTGCAGAATACATGACTGGCAAAACCAGCAAAAGTAATGATTATGAATATGTAAAATATAGCAAGGAGATATTTTAATTGTTTATTAATAAATAAGTGTTTTCTTTGTCATTGTCGGCTAAGATGAAGTTGACGATGCTGACTCGCGATCTTCAGTAGCCTAGTGAACGCGCCAGAGAGAAATGCACATTTCATAAGGATTACATAAGCAGAGAGCAGTCTGTAGTCTGTTTTCTTTCGTTTTGAATTGTTCAGTTTAAAAGTAGACATGTGAGGCAAGTAGGCTACTTTATATGCTGAGTTTCGGTTCATTTATGAGACGAGCTCCAGTTCACGCGCCGGCGTGATTATCTCATTATTAATGTTTCGTGATTATCTCTATATTGTCTGCTATATTTACTTCTTATTGATTAAATACAGGCAATTGGTTGATGAAACATTGATTAAAATTAAGATACAATTAATACAAAACGAAATTCACTTCAAAGAAAGGTTTTGTGCTTTGTTTTGTGCTTTCTGTTTGATGTCTTTGTGAAAGTTTTAAAGCATCTTTTAGTGCCGCTTTCAGAGCGCTCACGTCCGTAACGGAGAACACGTCTGTAACATTGTTTTTCCTCATAAATGCGAACACGAAAAATAAAATAAAATGAATATTTTTTGTTATGTGGAGACAGAGACAACCCTTCATCCGGTGGGTAGTATTAATTTTGGTTTGCGCAGTGTAATTCACAGAATTACTAAAACATATTTGCCACCTAAGTTAAAGATTGTTTTGTGTCACGCATGTTTATTTCGGCGTGTGTTTCATCCAAATTGCGATCGCATCGCGGGGGCCGGATTGAAGCGCTATGCGGGCCGGATCCGGCCCCGGCCCCCGGGCCGTATATTGCCCATGTATGTCCTATGACATTAAAAATGATTCTAAATTTAAATGATCTCATATATGTGGCTATTGTGATTCACGATCATAGTCCCTGTCCAAAATGGTACAGTTCATATCAATTTTCGGTCTTGTGTACTTATTTCATGTGTCCGTTAAATCCATGGGACCGTAGGGCGACAGTGAAAGCGGGGTTACGTTTTTGCACGTCGTGCACAGTAACCCTTAAGGCACCGGGGTGGCAGTGCCACCGGCTTGTTTATATATATATATATATATATATATATATATATATATATATATATATATAAATATAGCTGCGAGCAGCGATGAAGGGCCAAAGCCGGCGGAACCGCCACTCCGGCACCGGGGTTGCGGTGCCACCGGCTTGGGCCCGCAATCGCTGCTCGCAGCTATATTTATTATTATTATTATTATTATTATTATTATTATTTTACTACCTTTTGGGCACTTTTGGGGGCCTTAACGTGCTCGAAAACTCTTGAAACTTTGCACACATCTCAGAACCCGCGGCCATCAGGGCCGGGCTGAAGCTGGTACCCGGGCGTGGCAGGGGGGCTCGACAGCGCCCCCTGGAACGGGGTTTGAACACTTGGTCCATAAATCAAACACGCTTGCATGTAATAATATGAAACTCAGTACACATATAGATCTCATCGGTTCATATATACTTCATGCTCTTACTTTTTACCCCAGCCCAACAGGAAGTCGGCTATTAAGGGTTGTTTGGAAAACACATGCAATGGAATGTGAAATACTCCTCCTAGAGAATTCAAACACACGGCACGAAACTCGGTCAGCATGAAGTCAAGACACTGAGGATGAAAAATTGCCAGGGGATTTTTGATATCTCGAACGGTTTGGCCGTGGCGAGTAAACGAAATTATGGCGAGAAACGTGAAACAGGAAGTGTGTTATAACTACTGCATACATTAACTAATCTTGATGAAACTTCAGCAGTGTGTTCGGTGTAAGAGCCCGATCACATGGATGTGACTATTGTGAGTCAAAGTTATAGCGCCACCAACTGGAAGCAGGAAGTGTGTCACTTTCAAAATGCTTTTAAATCACCCTCTTATTTTTACCCGATTTGCTTCAAACTTCATGTGCATAATGTAGACACACGCCAGATGTAGACCTGTGAAAGGATTATTGATATCTTAGATACTGTTGCCATGGCAATGCATCAAACATTAATATTCCTTTTTTTAAGCTTTTTCATGCTTTTTTATGCTTTCGGGCACTTTTGGGGTTCTTAACGTGCTCGAAAACTCTTGAAACTTTGCACACGGGACAAAACCCGCGGCCATCAGGGCCAGGCTGAAGCTGGTACCCGGGCGTGGCAGGGGGGCTCGACAGCGCCCCCTTGAACGGGTCAGACAATTTGGTCCATATATCCAACACGCTTTACCCTATTTGCTTCAAACTTGATGTGTATAATGTAGACACAAGCCAGATGTAGACCTGTGAAAGGATTGTTGATATCTTAGATGCTGTTGCCGTGACAACGCATCAAACTTTAATATTCTTTTTGGATACTTTTGAGATTCTTAGCGCACTTTTGGGGCCCTTAACGTGCTCAAAAACTCTTGAAACTTTGCACACGGGTCAGAAACCGCGGCCATCAGGGCCGGGCTGAAGCTGGTACCCGGGCGTGGCAGGGGGGCTCGACAGCGCCCCCTGGAATGGGGTCCGAAAACTTGGTCCATAAATCAAACAGGCTTTACCCGATTTGCTTCAAACTTGATGTGTATAATGTAGACACACGCCAGATTTAGACCTGTGAAAGGATTGTTGATATCTTAGATGCTGTTGCTGTGACAACGCATCAAACTTTAATATTCTTTTTGGATACTTTTGAGACTCTCAGCGCACTTTGGGGGCCCTTAACGTGCACGAAAACTCTTGAAACTTTGCACACGGGTCAGAACCCGCGGCCATCAGGGCCGGGCTGAAGCTGGTACCCGGGCGTGGCAGGGAGGCTCGACAGCGCCCCCTGGAACGAGGTCCGAAAACTTGGTCCATAAATCAAACACGCTTGCATGTAATAATATGAAACTCGGTACACATATAGATCTCATCGGTTTATATATCCTTTGTACTTTTACTTTTTACCCCAGCCCAACAGGAAGTCGGCTATTATGGTTTGTTTGGAAGCGTATGCCCCTGGAATTCGATATACTCCTCCTAGAGAATTCAACCAATCGCAACGAAACTCGGTCAGCATGATGTCAAGACATTGAGGATGAAAAATTGCCAGGGGATTTTTGATATCTCGAACGGTTTGGCCGTGACGAGGAAACGAATTTATGGCGAATAATGGAAACAGGAAGTGTGTTATAACTTCTGCATACATTAACTGATCTTGATGAAACTTCAACAGTGTGTTCGCTGTGAGAGGCCGATCACATGGATGTGACTATTGTGAGTCAAAGTTATAGCGCCACCAACTGGCAGCAGGAAGTGTGTCACTTTCAAAATACTTTGAAATCACCCTCTTATTTTTACCCGATTTGCTTCAAACTTGATGTGTATAATGTAAATACACGGCAGATGTAGACCTGTGAAAGGATTATTGATATCTTAGATACTGTTGCCATGGCAACGCATCAAACTTTAATATTCTTTTTGGATGCTTTTGAGACTCTTAGCATGCCTGAAATTGCTTAAAATTGCATGAAACTTGACAGACAGATCACATTTATTAGCCAGTAGACATGTGCAAAGTTTCAGAAACGGGCGTGGTGCAGGGGCTCAGTAGCGCCACCTTTTGTGACAAAAGTGTGTGTGGGGGGGGGGGGGTTAGTTTCATCTACAGTTACAAAACTTTTTCAACTTGATGAAAATACATTAAAGATGCTAAATTGTGAACGGATATTGAATATCTCAAACGGTTTTGCTATGGCGAGGGATTATGTCAAAAAAAGAATCAGGAAATGTCTCATATCTTTCTAAAATGTAATTATACACCATTTATTTTTCTATAAAATTATACTAATATTAGAAGTAAACCCATTGTATTCCTTTTTTTCAATTTAAGATTTATGTTTAAGTTTAAAAACAGCCAGAATGGTTGTTTAGCCAAAAAAATAAAAAAAATAAAAATCATTCATAGTGCTTTACTGCCCTCTTGTGTTCAAAATCAGGTAGGCCAATTGATGCTACTATGGGAATATTTTCCCACCGTGACTCCGCTGGGGGCTTTAAAATCGCTAACTTGAAAGCGAAAGTAACGGACGTCTCCACAAGACGTGCAGCTGTGAGCATTTTTGTTTCATTTTAAAAGAAGCCCCATTTCGGGGGCGGATTTCTTGAATGTATTTTACAAAATCACAATGTTGTGTTTGATTGCGAGTATCCAAAAATAAGTAAACACTTTGCAGTTTGAATGATCTTCTTGAATAAAATGACGGAGTAGCCAATGTTTCCACTGTTCGATCGCGGACGTCCACACGGACATTGATAATGGTGGCGCGTGCAGAGCGCGTGCTTGAATTGTGAGTTCAATAGTCTATTATTTTTCACGGAAAACACAACAACAAAAGAGTATAATGATAGATTCGCTTAAATAGGCGCTTTTACATAAAATAGCCTATTCCGTCATCATCTTTTCAGTCAGCTCTTCACTCTCGTGATTAATGAAATTTGACTCCTGTTGCTGATATTTGCTGCAACTTTCGTTCAGCTCACAATTTAGTAAGCAAACACGCTTCAAATGTGTTTATTTTATTTTTGTGTATATATATGTGTGTATATATATATATATATATATATATATATATAGCTTATGTTTCAAATATGAGTTAATTAACAATCGTTGGAAAGAATGATACTTTTAAACATATCACTAAACCGTCATTAGGTGTCGCCAGGCGACCGTCTTAATGAGCGAGTCATTGATTCATTCGTTCAAACGATTCGTTCGAACGGCTGAGTCATTCATGAATGAGACAGATTATGGATTGGTCGTTGAATCTTTGAGTCAACCGATTTGTTCAAAATGCTGAATCATTCAGTAATGAGAACGCGTTGCTGTGAGATGCTCGATGGTTCTGCTGTGATCTTTGTTGAACTATTTTCGCTGCTGAAACAGAAAAAAAGTCAATATTGCATCTAAAATGTAAGTGATTTGACGTGTGTGTGTGTGTGTGTGATTGTGTCTGTTACAGTGATTGTTTAACCCTTGTTAAAGTTTAGGCTTTGTATTTTTGGATATATATCTTTTTATATATAAAAAAATTGCATACAACCCATATATTTTAAATGTATTGTTTGCTTTAAATTACATTGAGATTTGTATGTTTGGTAATTGAACCTGAATGAATTTTAAATGAATGTGCGATATTTCAGATCATATTTTTGTTTTCCTTAAAATTTGAACTAACACTAACTTTACTCTCATCTGAATGCTAGATTATTTATTTATGTATAAAATAAAAACACATTTGATTTTTCTTTTTTAATCAATGTAGAATGTGTAACTGAAAAAATAAACAGATTAGGGCTCTGTTCGAGAACAAGAAATGAAAACCAATGCAATATGATGAATGTCCAAAAGATTTTTTTGCTTTTAAACTATGTGTGTGTGTGTGTGTGTGTGTAAGAGATTTTGGTTGGGTGACAGTTGTAGTTTACAGTTTGACAAAAGCACAATGTTGTGTTTTATTGCGATTGTACACAAATATAAGTAAACACTTTGTAGTTTGAATAATGTCCTGTATGAACAAAAGGACGGAGTATGTTTTTATGTCTACATTGTTCAATCACGCCTCACACACACACACACACACACACAAAAACTATTTTTCTAATCAGATCAGGCAAATATTCTGTCTTGGCACACTTCATATAACTTTCAAACTTGTGTACTTATTTCATGTGTCCATTAAGTCCATGAGACCGTAGGGTGTCTCATTTTTCATTTTAGGTTTCAGAAGGTTGCTCACGCATACTTTGTGGTTGATATGTGCCCTCAATGCACACTTTTGCAGAGCCCACACTGATGCAAGCTCTACAGCACACATCTTCTCAAAGGTCAAAGCGGGGTTACGTTATTGCCCGTCACGCACAGTAACCCTAAAGGCACCGGGGTGGCGGTGCCACCGGCTTGTTTATATATATATATATATATATATATATATATATATATATATATATATATATATATATATATATAAATATAGCTGCGAGCAGCGATGAAGGGCCAAAGCCGGCGGCACCGCCACTCCGATGCCTTTAGGTAATTAAAGGCACCGGGGTTGCGGTGCCACCGGCTTGGGCCCGTAATCGCTGCTCGCAGCTATATTTATTATTATTATTATTATTTTACTACCTTTTGGGCACTTTTGGGGGCCTTAACGTGCTCGAAAACTCTTGAAACTTTGCACACATCTCAGAACCCGCGGCCATCAGGGCCGGGCTGAAGCTGGTACCCGGGCGTGGCAGGGGGGCTCGACAGCGCCCCCTGGAACGGGGTTTGAACACTTGGTCCATAAATCAACACGCTTGCATGTAATAATATGAAACTCAGTACACATATAGATCTCATCGGTTCATATATACTTCATGCTCTTACTTTTTACCCCAGCCCAACAGGAAGTCGGCTATTAAGGGTTGTTTGGAAAACACATGCAATGGAATGTGAAATACTCCTCCTAGAGAATTCAAACACACGGCACGAAACTCGGTCAGCATGAAGTCAAGACACTGAGGATGAAAAATTGCCAGGGGATTTTTGATATCTCGAACGGTTTGGCCGTGGCGAGTAAACGAAATTATGGCGAGAAACGTGAAACAGGAAGTGTGTTATAACTACTGCATACATTAACTAATCTTGATGAAACTTCAGCAGTGTGTTCGTTGTAAGAGCCCGATCACATGGATGTGACTATTGTGAGTCAAAGTTATAGCGCCACCAACTGGAAGCAGGAAGTGTGTCACTTTCAAAATGCTTTTAAATCACCCTCTTATTTTTACCCGATTTGCTTCAAACTTCATGTGCATAATGTAGACACACGCCAGATGTAGACCTGTGAAAGGATTATTGATATCTTAGATACTGTTGCCATGGCAATGCATCAAACATTAATATTCCTTTTTTTAAGCTTTTTCATGCTTTTTTATGCTTTCGGGCACTTTTGGGGTTCTTAACGTGCTCAAAAACTCTTGAAACTTTGCACACGGGACAAAACCCGCGGCCATCAGGGCCAGGCTGAAGCTGGTACCCGGGCGTGGCAGGGGGGCTCGACAGCGCCCCCTTGAACGGGTCAGACAATTTGGTCCATATATCCAACACGCTTTACCCTATTTGCTTCAAACTTGATGTGTATAATGTAGACACAAGCCAGATGTAGACCTGTGAAAGGATTGTTGATATCTTAGATGCTGTTGCCGTGACAACGCATCAAACTTTAATATTCTTTTTGGATACTTTTGAGATTCTTAGCGCACTTTTGGGGCCCTTAACATGCTCAAAAACTCTTGAAACTTTGCACACGGGTCAGAAACCGCGGCCATCAGGGCCGGGCTGAAGCTGGTACCCGGGCGTGGCAGGGGGGCTCGACAGCGCCCCCTGGAATGGGGTCCGAAAACTTGGTCCATAAATCAAACAGGCTTTACCCGATTTGCTTCAAACTTGATGTGTATAATGTAGACACACGCCAGATTTAGACCTGTGAAAGGATTGTTGATATCTTAGATGCTGTTGCCGTGACAACGCATCAAACTTTAATATTCTTTTTGGATACTTTTGAGACTCTCAGCGCACTTTGGGGGCCCTTAACGTGCTCAAAAACTCTTGAAACTTTGCACACGGGTCAGAACCCGTGGCCATCAGGGCCGGGCTGAAGCTGGTACCCGGGCGTGGCAGGGGGGCTCGACAGTGCCCCCTGGAACGGGGTCCGAAAACTTGGTCCATAAATCAAACACGCTTGAATGTAATAATATGAAACTCGGTACACATATAGATCTCATCGATTCATATATCCTTTGTACTTTTACTTTTTACCCCAGCCCAACAGGAAGTCGGCTATTATGGTTTGTTTGGAAGCGTATGCCCCTGGAATTCGATATACTCCTCCTAGAGAATTCAACCAATCGCCACGAAACTCGGTCAGCATGAAGTCAAGACATTGAGCATGAAAAATTGCCAGGGGATTTTTGATATCTCGAACGGTTTGGCCGTGGCGAGGAAACGAATTTATGGCGAGAAACGTGAAACAGGAAGTGTGTTATAACTTCAGCATACAGTAACTGATCTTGATGAAACTTTAGCAGTGTGTTCGCTGTAAGAGGCCGATCACATGGATGTGACTATTGTGAGTCAAAGTTATAGCGCCACCAACTGGCAGCAGGAAGTGTGTAACTTTCAAAATGCTTTTAAATCACCCTCTTATTTTTACCCGATTTGCTTCAAACTTTATGTGTATAATGTAGACACACGCCAGATGTAGACCTGTGAAAGGATTATTGATATCTTAGATACTGTTGCCGTGACAACGCATCAAACTTTAATATTCTTTTTGGATGCTTTTGAGACTCTTAGCATGCCTGAAATTGCTTAAAATTGCATGAAACTTGACAGACAGATCACATTTATTAGCCAGTAGACATGTGCAAAGTTTCAGAAACGGGCGTGGTGCAGGGGCTCAGTAGCGCCACCTTTTGTGACAAAAGTGTGTGTGTGGGGGGGGTTAGTTTCATCTACAGTTACAAAACTTTTTCAACTTGATGAAAATACTTTAAAGATGCTAAATTGTGAACGGATATTGAATATCTCAAACGGTTTTGCTATGGCGAGGGATTATGTCAAAAAAAGAATCAGGAAATGTCTCATATCTTTCTAAAATGTAATTATACACCATTTATTTTTCTATAAAATTATACTAATATTAGAACTAAACCCATTGTCTTCCTTTTTTTCAATTTAAGATTTATGTTTAAGTTTAAAAACAGCCAGAATGGTTGTTTAGCCAAAAAAATAAAAAAAATTAAAATCATTCATAGTGCTTTACTGCCCTCTTGTGTTCAAAATCAGGTAGGCCAATTGATGCTACTATGGGAATATTTTCCCACCGTGACTCCGCTGGGGGCTTTAAAATCGCTAACTTGAAAGCGAAAGTAACGGACGTCTCCACAAGACGTGCAGCTGTGAGCATTTTCGTTTCATTTTAAAAGAAGCCCCATTTCGGGGGCGGATTTCTTGAATGTATTTTACAAAATCACAATGTTGTGTTTGATTGCGAGTATCCAAAAATTAGTAAACACTTTGCAGTTTGAATGATCTTCTTGAATAAAATGACGGAGTAGCCAATGTTTCCACTGTTCGATCGCGGACGTCCACACGGACATTGATAATGGTGGCGCGTGCAGAGCGCGTGCTTGAATTGTGAGTTCAATAGTCTATTATTTTTCACGGAAAACACAACAACAAAAGAGTATAATGATAGATTCGCTTAAATAGGCGCTTTTACATAAAATAGCCTATTCCGTCATCATCTTTTCAGTCAGCTCTTCACTCTCGTGATTAATGAAATTTGACTCCTGTTGCTGATATTTGCTGCAACTTTCGTTCAGCTCACAATTTAGTAAGCAAACACGCTTCAAATGTGTTTATTTTATTTTTGTGTATATATATGTGTGTATATATATATATATATATTATATATATATATATATATATAGCTTATGTTTCAAATATGAGTTAATTAACAATCGTTGGAAAGAATGATACTTTTAAACATATCACTAAACCGTCATTAGGTGTCGCCAGGCGACCGTCTTAATGAGCGAGTCATTGATTCATTCGTTCAAACGATTCGTTCGAACGGCTGAGTCATTCATGAATGAGACAGATTATGGATTGGTCGTTGAATCTTTGAGTCAACCGATTTGTTCAAAATGCTGAATCATTCAGTAATGAGAACGCGTTGCTGTGAGATGCTCGATGGTTCTGCTGTGATCTTTGTCGAACTATTTTCGCTGCTGAAACAGAAAAAAAGTCAATATTGCATCTAAAATGTAAGTGATTTGACGTGTGTGTGTGTGTGTGTGTGTGTGTGATTGTGTCTGTTACAGTGATTGTTTAACCCTTGTTAAAGTTTAGGCTTTGTATTTTTGGATATATATCTTTTTATATATAAAAAAATTGCATACAACCCATATATTTTAAATGTATTGTTTGCTTTAAATTACATTGAGATTTGTATGTTTGGTAATTGAACCTGAATGAATTTTAAATGAATGTGCGATATTTCAGATCATATTTTTGTTTTCCTTAAAATTTGAACTAACACTAACTTTACTCTCATCTGAATGATAGATTATTTATTTATGTCTAAAATAAAAGCACATTTGATTTTTCTTTTTTAATCAATGTAGAATGTGTAACTGAAAAAATAAACAGATTAGGGCTCTGTTCGAGAACAAGAAATGAAAACCAATGCAATATGATGAATGTCCAAAAGATTTTTTTGCTTTTAAACTATGTGTGTCTGTGTGTGTGTGTGTGTGTGTGTGTGTGTGTGTGTGTAAGAGATTTTGGTTGGGTGACAGTTGTAGTTTACAGTTTGACAAAAGCACAATGTTGTGTTTTATTGCGATTGTACACAAATATAAGTAAACACTTTGTAGTTTGAATAATGTCCTGTATGAACAAAAGGACGGAGTATGTTTTTATGTCTACATTGTTCAATCACGCCTCACACACACACACACACACACACACAAAAACTATTTTTCTAATCAGATCAGGCAAATATTCTGTCTTGGCACACTTCATATAACTTTCAAACTTGTGTACTTATTTCATGTTTCCATTAAGTCCATGAGACCGTAGGGTGTCTCATTTTTCATTTTAGGTTTCAGAAGGTTGCTCACGCATACTTTGTGGTTGATATGTGCCCTCAATGCACACTTTTGCAGAGCCCACACTGATGCAAGCTCTACAGCACACATCTTCTCAAAGGTCAAAGCGGGGTTACGTTATTGCCCGTCACGCACAGTAACCCTAAAGGCACCGGGGTGGCGGTGCCACCGGCTTGTTTATATATATATATATATATATATATATATATATATATATATATATATATATAAACAAGCCGGTGGCACCGCCACCCCGGTGTGCAAAAGTGTGCATATAAATATAGCTGCGAGCAGCGATGAAGGGCCAAAGCCGGCGGCACCGCCACTCCGGTGCCTTTAGGTAATTAAAGGCACCGGGGTTGCGGTGCCACCGGCTTGGGCCCGTAATCGCTGCTCGCAGCTATATTTATTTATTATTATTATTATTTTACTACCTTTTGGGCACTTTTGGGGGCCTTAACGTGCTCGAAAACTCTTGAAACTTTGCACACATCTCAGAACCCGCGGCCATCAGGGCCGGGCTGAAGCTGGTACCCGGGCGTGGCAGGGGGGCTCGACAGCGCCCCCTGGAACGGGGTTTGAACACTTGGTCCATAAATCAAACACGCTTGCATGTAATAATATGAAACTCAGTACACATATAGATCTCATCGGTTCATATATACTTCATGCTCTTACTTTTTACCCCAGCCCAACAGGAAGTCGGCTATTAAGGGTTGTTTGGAAAACACATGCAATGGAATGTGAAATACTCCTCCTAGAGAATTCAAACACACGGCACGAAACTCGGTCAGCATGAAGTCAAGACACTGAGGATGAAAAATTGCCAGGGGATTTTTGATATCTCGAACGGTTTGGCCGTGGCGAGTAAACGAAATTATGGCGAGAAACGTGAAACAGGAAGTGTGTTATAACTACTGCATACATTAACTAATCTTGATGAAACTTCAGCAGTGTGTTCGTTGTAAGAGCCCGATCACATGGATGTGACTATTGTGAGTCAAAGTTATAGCGCCACCAACTGGAAGCAGGAAGTGTGTCACTTTCAAAATGCTTTTAAATCACCCTCTTATTTTTACCCGATTTGCTTCAAACTTCATGTGCATAATGTAGACACACGCCAGATGTAGACCTGTGAAAGGATTATTGATATCTTAGATACTGTTGCCATGGCAATGCATCAAACATTAATATTCCTTTTTTTAAGCTTTTTCATGCTTTTTTATGCTTTCGGGCACTTTTGGGGTTCTTAACGTGCTCGAAAACTCTTGAAACTTTGCACACGGGACAAAACCCGCGGCCATCAGGGCCAGGCTGAAGCTGGTACCCGGGCGTGGCAGGGGGGCTCGACAGCGCCCCCTTGAACGGGTCAGACAATTTGGTCCATATATCCAACACGCTTTACCCTATTTGCTTCAAACTTGATGTGTATAATGTAGACACAAGCCAGATGTAGACCTGTGAAAGGATTGTTGATATCTTAGATGCTGTTGCCGTGACAACGCATCAAACTTTAATATTCTTTTTGGATACTTTTGAGATTCTTAGCGCACTTTTGGGGCCCTTAACGTGCTCAAAAACTCTTGAAACTTTGCACACGGGTCAGAAACCGCGGCCATCAGGGCCGGGCTGAAGCTGGTACCCGGGCGTGGCAGGGGGGCTCGACAGCGCCCCCTGGAATGGGGTCCGAAAACTTGGTCCATAAATCAAACAGGCTTTACCCGATTTGCTTCAAACTTGATGTGTATAATGTAGACACACGCCAGATTTAGACCTGTGAAAGGATTGTTGATATCTTAGATGCTGTTGCCGTGACAACGCATCAAACTTTAATATTCTTTTTGGATACTTTTGAGACTCTCAGCGCACTTTGGGGGCCCTTAACGTGCTCAAAAACTCTTGAAACTTTGCACACGAGTCAGAACCCGTGGCCATCAGGGCCGGGCTGAAGCTGGTACCCGGGCGTGGCAGGGGGGCTCGACAGTGCCCCCTGGAACGGGGTCCGAAAACTTGGTCCATAAATCAAACACGCTTGAATGTAATAATATGAAACTCGGTACACATATAGATCTCATCGATTCATATATCCTTTGTACTTTTACTTTTTACCCCAGCCCAACAGGAAGTCGGCTATTATGGTTTGTTTGGAAGCGTATGCCCCTGGAATTCGATATACTCCTCCTAGAGAATTCAACCAATCGCCACGAAACTCGGTCAGCATGAAGTCAAGACATTGAGGATGAAAAGTTGCCAGGGGATTTTTGATATCTCGAACGGTTTGGCTGTGGCGAGGAAACGAATTTATGGCGAATAAAGGAAACAGGAAGTGTGTTATAACTTCTGCATACATTAACTGATCTTGATGAAACTTCAGCAGTGTGTTCGCTGTAAGAGTCCGATCACATGGATGTGACTATTGTGAGTCAAAGTTATAGCGCCACCAACTGGCAGCAGGAAGTGTGTCACTTCCTAAAGGCTTTGAAATCACCCTCTTATTTTTACCCAATTTGCTTCAAACTTTATGTGTATAATGTAGACACACGGCAGATGTAGACCTGAGAAAGGATTATTGATATCTTAGATACTGTTGCCGTGGCAACGCATCAAACTTTATTATTCTTTGTTGATGCTTTTGAGACTCTTAACATACTTGAAATTGCATGAAACCCGACAGACACATCACATTTATTAGACAGTAGACATGTGCAGAGTTTCAGAAACGGGCATGGTGAGAGCAATTAGAGAATAATGTTTAAGTTTAAAAACAGCCAGAATGGTTGTTTAGTCAAAAAAATTTTTTTTCCAAATCATACATAGTGTTATACTGCCCTCTTGTGTTCAAAATCAGGTAAAAAGCGAAAGTAAAATAAGGACGTCTGCACAATTCATTAATAATGGTGCAGAGTAGAGTGAGCTTTTTCAATTAATTCCTATGGAAGTAGGAATGAACTAAACAACGTTCGCTCTGTTCTGCTCATCCCTCACCGTGGGCGCGCAGAGTTATGAATGCCCGTGCAGCCGTGAGCATTTTAGTTTCATTTTAAAATTAGCGCCATTTCGGGGGACGTATTACTTTAATTTATTTAACAAAAACACAATGTTGTGTTTAATTGCGAGTGTACACAAATATAAGTAAACACTTTGACGTTTGAATGATGTCCTGTATGAAGAAAATGACGGAGTATGTTTCACTGTTCAATCGCGCTGAGCCACCCAGACCCCCACACACACACTGACACACACACACACACACACACACACACACACACACACACACACACACACACACACACACACACACACACACACAAACACACACACACACACACACACAATAATAAAACATTCAACCTAACATATACAAATTACACTGCTATGTTGAAATAGTCAGTAGTACAATTTGTATCATTCACAGTAAGCACCGCTCCACTGTGATTTTTCCAAGCACATTTTTGCACAAGTGAAGAGGATGATTTTTTCCGTCGATATTGGAACGTGAGTGAAGTACAAAGCCTGTAATAAAGAATAGTTTAGCATCCAAATACATCGCAAATGTTGCAACATTTAGATTCTAAAGAGAGATTTACGTGAGCCTAACACCACTTACTTTTACTTTTGTTTTAAATTATTTCGTTTTGGCTTTATTATAGTTATTTTTTTATTTGTGTTCTGTTCTGAATATCATTAAATTTAAAGGATTTGTTGTGGAATATTTTGAGTGTATAATCAAATAACACTAAACCGTCACTAGGTGTCGCCAGGCGACCGTCTTAATGAGCGGGTCATTGATTCATTCGTTCAAACGATTCGTTTGAACGACTGAGTCATTCATGAATGAGACAGATGTTTATGGATTGGTCATTGAATCTTTGAGTCAACCAATTTGTTCAAAATGCTGAATCATTCAGTAATGAGAAAACACGTTGCTGTGAGATGCAATGGTTCTGCTGTGATCTTTGTTTAACTATTTTCGCTGCTGAAACAGAAGAACAGTCAATATTGCATCTAAAATGTAAGTGACTTGACACGTGTGTGTGTGTGTGTGTGTGTGTGTGTGCGTGTGAGTGCGTGCGTGCGTGTGTGTGTGTGTGTGTGTGTGTGTGTGTGTGCAATCAATCCCAGGTAAGAGGCATGAATAATGAGAATTGGACTTCTAGGAGTGAGGTTAATATTCCGGAGATGGTTCCCTCGGATTGTGAAAAGGAGGCGGCGCGGGAGTGGCCAGGCATTGCGCTACTTCTGTTTCAAAGTTTAAAACAATGCTAATATCATTTTTTTGAACGATTTCATTACAAATGTTTATTTTATATATTTATAAAATATTATAAAATATAATAACTATGTTTTGTCCTATTAACAAAAGACAGGCAATGTACTATTAACAAATGTTAATAGTTTTTTAAAAGTTAAAATGATACTTTATGCATTTGTTTTGTGTCAGATGATTAACAATATAAATTAAACAAAGCTTAAAACAAACAAAATAATAAAACGAAAACAAAGCTTGAACATTTTATTTAATTGAAAAGCCTTTTTGAAATAAAATGTGTTTTTTTCCCTCTGAAATAGCAAAAGCATCGCACACTTAGCTGTACCTGCTCTAAATAAATAATAGTATTTAAATAAAAATACAAAATCGAAATAAATAAATTATATAAAACAAAATCAAATCAAAGAAAATAAATCTTATTAAAGTTATGCAGGCACACATTTAACAATAATTTTCAAGTGACAAATAAAATCAATCAAAATTCCTTACACATGGAGTTAATCCTGACGATTCCTGAGGCGCCTTTCCTCATGACACTCGCTTTTTTTTTCGAAGATATATTTTCTTTGGTTTGATTTTGTTTTTGTAATAATTTATTTTATTTAGTTCGATTTTGTATTTTTATTGAATTACTCTTTTTTATTTAGAGCAGGTACAGCTAGTGTGTGATGCTTTTGCTATTTCAGAGGAAAACAATAATTTTATTTAATTAATAATTTTTGTTTCAGTCCACCATATAATTATGTTGTGTTTGATCTATGGAAAAAAGTTAGTTGTGAAATGGTTGAATATTAACAAAAGTTAATAGTTTTTTACAAGTTAGAATAATACGATATATATATATATATATAAACAAGCCGGTGGCACCGCCACCCCCGGTGCCTTTACGGTTACTGTGCATGACGGGCAATATCGTAACTCCGCTTTGACCTTTGAGAAGATGTGTGCTATAGAGCTTGCATTGGTGTGGGCTCTGCAAAAGTGTGTGTGTGTGTGTGAGGCGTGATTGAACAATGTAGACATATATATATATATATATATAAAGGCACCGGGGTGGCGGTGCCACCGGCTTGTTTATATATATATATATATATATATATATATATATATATATATATATATATATATATATATATATATGAATATAGCTGCGAGCAGCGATGAAGGGCCAAAGCCGGCGGCACCGCCACTCCGGTGCCTTTAGGTAACTAAAGGCACCGGGGTTGCGGTGCCACCGGCTTGGGCCCGTAATCGCTGCTCGCAGCTATATTTTATTATTATTATTATTATTATTTTACTACCTTTTGGGCACTTTTGGGGGCCTTAACGTGCTCGAAAACTCTTGAAACTTTGCACACATCTCAGAACCCGCGGCCATCAGGGCCGGGCTGAAGCTGGTACCCGGGCGTGGCAGGGGGGCTCGACAGCGCCCCCTGGAACGGGGTTTGAACACTTGGTCCATAAATCAAACACGCTTGCATGTAATAATATGAAACTCAGTACACATATAGATCTCATCGGTTCATATATACTTCATGCTCTTACTTTTTACCCCAGCCCAACAGGAAGTCGGCTATTAAGGGTTGTTTGGAAAACACATGCAATGGAATGTGAAATACTCCTCCTAGAGAATTCAAACACACGGCACGAAACTCGGTCAGCATGAAGTCAAGACACTGAGGATGAAAAATTGCCAGGGGATTTTTGATATCTCGAACGGTTTGGCCGTGGCGAGTAAACGAAATTATGGCGAGAAACGTGAAACAGGAAGTGTGTTATAACTACTGCATACATTAACTAATCTTGATGAAACTTCAGCAGTGTGTTCGTTGTAAGAGCCCGATCACATGGATGTGACTATTGTGAGTCAAAGTTATAGCGCCACCAACTGGAAGCAGGAAGTGTGTCACTTTCAAAATGCTTTTAAATCACCCTCTTATTTTTACCCGATTTGCTTCAAACTTCATGTGCATAATGTAGACACACGCCAGATGTAGACCTGTGAAAGGATTATTGATATCTTAGATACTGTTGCCATGGCAATGCATCAAACATTAATATTCCTTTTTTTAAGCTTTTTCATGCTTTTTTATGCTTTCGGGCACTTTTGGGGTTCTTAACGTGCTCGAAAACTCTTGAAACTTTGCACACGGGACAAAACCCGCGGCCATCAGGGCCGGGCTGAAGCTGGTACCCGGGCGTGGCAGGGGGGCTCGACAGCGCCCCCTTGAACGGGTCAGACAATTTGGTCCATATATCCAACACGCTTTACCCTATTTGCTTCAAACTTGATGTGTATAATGTAGACACAAGCCAGATGTAGACCTGTGAAAGGATTGTTGATATCTTAGATGCTGTTGCCGTGACAACGCATCAAACTTTAATATTCTTTTTGGATACTTTTGAGATTCTTAGCGCACTTTTGGGGCCCTTAACGTGCTCAAAACTCTTGAAACTTTGCACACGGGTCAGAAACCGCGGCCATCAGGGCCGGGCTGAAGCTGGTACCCGGGCGTGGCAGGGGGGCTCGACAGCGCCCCCTGGAATGGGGTCCGAAAACTTGGTCCATAAATCAAACAGGCTTTACCCGATTTGCTTCAAACTTGATGTGTATAATGTAGACACACGCCAGATTTAGACCTGTGAAAGGATTGTTGATATCTTAGATGCTGTTGCCGTGACAACGCATCAAACTTTAATATTCTTTTTGGATACTTTTGAGACTCTCAGCGCACTTTGGGGGCCCTTAACGTGCACGAAAACTCTTGAAACTTTGCACACGGGTCAGAACCCGCGGCCATCAGGGCCGGGCTGAAGCTGGTACCCGGGCGTGGCAGGGAGGATCGACAGCGCCCCCTGGAACGAGGTCCGAAAACTTGGTCCATAAATCAAACACGCTTGCATGTAATAATATGAAACTCGGTACACATATAGATCTCATCGGTTTATATATCCTTTGTACTTTTACTTTTTACCCCAGCCCAACAGGAAGTCGGCTATTATGGTTTGTTTGGAAGCGTATGCCCCTGGAATTCGATATACTCCTCCTAGAGAATTCAACCAATCGCAACGAAACTCGGTCAGCATGATGTCAAGACATTGAGGATGAAAAATTGCCAGGGGATTTTTGATATCTCGAACGGTTTGGCCGTGACGAGGAAACGAATTTATGGCGAATAATGGAAACAGGAAGTGTGTTATAACTTCTGCATACATTAACTGATCTTGATGAAACTTCAACAGTGTGTTCGCTGTGAGAGGCCGATCACATGGATGTGACTATTGTGAGTCAAAGTTATAGCGCCACCAACTGGCAGCAGGAAGTGTGTCACTTTCAAAATACTTTGAAATCACCCTCTTATTTTTACCCGATTTGCTTCAAACTTGATGTGTATAATGTAAATACACGGCAGATGTAGACCTGTGAAAGGATTATTGATATCTTAGATACTGTTGCCATGGCAACGCATCAAACTTTAATATTCTTTTTGGATGCTTTTGAGACTCTTAGCATGCCTGAAATTGCTTAAAATTGCATGAAACTTGACAGACAGATCACATTTATTAGCCAGTAGACATGTGCAAAGTTTCAGAAACGGGCGTGGTGCAGGGGCTCAGTAGCGCCACCTTTTGTGACAAAAGTGTGTGTGGGGGGGGGGTTAGTTTCATCTACAGTTACAAAACTTTTTCAACTTGATGAAAATACATTAAAGATGCTAAATTGTGAACGGATATTGAATATCTCAAACGGTTTTGCTATGGCGAGGGATTATGTCAAAAAAAGAATCAGGAAATGTCTCATATCTTTCTAAAATGTAATTATACACCATTTATTTTTCTATAAAATTATACTAATATTAGAAGTAAACCCATTGTATTCCTTTTTTTCAATTTAAGATTTATGTTTAAGTTTAAAAACAGCCAGAATGGTTGTTTAGCCAAAAAAATAAAAAAAATAAAAATCATTCATAGTGCTTTACTGCCCTCTTGTGTTCAAAATCAGGTAGGCCAATTGATGCTACTATGGGAATATTTTCCCACCGTGACTCCGCTGGGGGCTTTAAAATCGCTAACTTGAAAGCGAAAGTAACGGACGTCTCCACAAGACGTGCAGCTGTGAGCATTTTTGTTTCATTTTAAAAGAAGCCCCATTTCGGGGGCGGATTTCTTGAATGTATTTTACAAAATCACAATGTTGTGTTTGATTGCGAGTATCCAAAAATAAGTAAACACTTTGCAGTTTGAATGATCTTCTTGAATAAAATGACGGAGTAGCCAATGTTTCCACTGTTCGATCGCGGACGTCCACACGGACATTGATAATGGTGGCGCGTGCAGAGCGCGTGCTTGAATTGTGAGTTCAATAGTCTATTATTTTTCACGGAAAACACAACAACAAAAGAGTATAATGATAGATTCGCTTAAATAGGCGCTTTTACATAAAATAGCCTATTCCGTCATCATCTTTTCAGTCAGCTCTTCACTCTCGTGATTAATGAAATTTGACTCCTGTTGCTGATATTTGCTGCAACTTTCGTTCAGCTCACAATTTAGTAAGCAAACACGCTTCAAATGTGTTTATTTTATTTTTGTGTATATATATGTGTGTATATATATATATATATATATATATATATATATAGCTTATGTTTCAAATATGAGTTAATTAACAATCGTTGGAAAGAATGATACTTTTAAACATATCACTAAACCGTCATTAGGTGTCGCCAGGCGACCGTCTTAATGAGCGAGTCATTGATTCATTCGTTCAAACGATTCGTTCGAACGGCTGAGTCATTCATGAATGAGACAGATTATGGATTGGTCGTTGAATCTTTGAGTCAACCGATTTGTTCAAAATGCTGAATCATTCAGTAATGAGAACGCGTTGCTGTGAGATGCTCGATGGTTCTGCTGTGATCTTTGTTGAACTATTTTCGCTGCTGAAACAGAAAAAAAGTCAATATTGCATCTAAAATGTAAGTGATTTGACGTGTGTGTGTGTGTGTGATTGTGTCTGTTACAGTGATTGTTTAACCCTTGTTAAAGTTTAGGCTTTGTATTTTTGGATATATATCTTTTTATATATAAAAAAATTGCATACAACCCATATATTTTAAATGTATTGTTTGCTTTAAATTACATTGAGATTTGTATGTTTGGTAATTGAACCTGAATGAATTTTAAATGAATGTGCGATATTTCAGATCATATTTTTGTTTTCCTTAAAATTTGAACTAACACTAACTTTACTCTCATCTGAATGCTAGATTATTTATTTATGTATAAAATAAAAACACATTTGATTTTTCTTTTTTAATCAATGTAGAATGTGTAACTGAAAAAATAAACAGATTAGGGCTCTGTTCGAGAACAAGAAATGAAAACCAATGCAATATGATGAATGTCCAAAAGATTTTTTTGCTTTTAAACTATGTGTGTGTGTGTGTGTGTGTGTAAGAGATTTTGGTTGGGTGACAGTTGTAGTTTACAGTTTGACAAAAGCACAATGTTGTGTTTTATTGCGATTGTACACAAATATAAGTAAACACTTTGTAGTTTGAATAATGTCCTGTATGAACAAAAGGACGGAGTATGTTTTTATGTCTACATTGTTCAATCACGCCTCACACACACACACACACAAAAACTATTTTTCTAATCAGATCAGGCAAATATTCTGTCTTGGCACACTTCATATAACTTTCAAACTTGTGTACTTATTTCATGTGTCCATTAAGTCCATGAGACCATAGGGTGTCTCATTTTTCATTTTAGGTTTCAGAAGGTTGCTCACGCATACTTTGTGGTTGATATGTGCCCTCAATGCACACTTTTGCAGAGCCCACACTGATGCAAGCTCTACAGCACACATCTTCTCAAAGGTCAAAGCGGGGTTACGTTATTGCCCGTCACGCACAGTAACCCTAAAGGCACCGGGGTGGCGGTGCCACCGGCTTGTTTATATATATATATATATATATATATATATATATATATATATATATATATATAAATATAGCTGCGAGCAGCGATGAAGGGCCAAAGCCGGCGGCACCGCCACTCCGGTGCCTTTAGGTAATTAAAGGCACCGGGGTTGCGGTGCCACCGGCTTGGGCCCGTAATCGCTGCTCGCAGCTATATTTATTATTATTATTATTATTATTATTATTATTTTACTACCTTTTGGGCACTTTTGGGGGCCTTAACGTGCTCGAAAACTCTTGAAACTTTGCACACATCTCAGAACCCGCGGCCATCAGGGCCGGGCTGAAGCTGGTACCCGGGCGTGGCAGGGGGGCTCGACAGCGCCCCCTGGAACGGGGTTTGAACACTTGGTCCATAAATCAAACACGCTTGCATGTAATAATATGAAACTCAGTACACATATAGATCTCATCGGTTCATATATACTTCATGCTCTTACTTTTTACCCCAGCCCAACAGGAAGTCGGCTATTAAGGGTTGTTTGGAAAACACATGCAATGGAATGTGAAATACTCCTCCTAGAGAATTCAAACACACGGCACGAAACTCGGTCAGCATGAAGTCAAGACACTGAGGATGAAAAATTGCCAGGGGATTTTTGATATCTCGAACGGTTTGGCCGTGGCGAGTAAACGAAATTATGGCGAGAAACGTGAAACAGGAAGTGTGTTATAACTACTGCATACATTAACTAATCTCGATGAAACTTCAGCAGTGTGTTCGTTGTAAGAGCCCGATCACATGGATGTGACTATTGTGAGTCAAAGTTATAGCGCCACCAACTGGAAGCAGGAAGTGTGTCACTTTCAAAATGCTTTTAAATCACCCTCTTATTTTTACCCGATTTGCTTCAAACTTCATGTGCATAATGTAGACACACGCCAGATGTAGACCTGTGAAAGGATTATTGATATCTTAGATACTGTTGCCATGGCAATGCATCAAACATTAATATTCCTTTTTTTAAGCTTTTTCATGCTTTTTTATGCTTTCGGGCACTTTTGGGGTTCTTAACGTGCTCGAAAACTCTTGAAACTTTGCACACGGGACAAAACCCGCGGCCATCAGGGCCAGGCTGAAGCTGGTACCCGGGCGTGGCAGGGGGGCTCGACAGCGCCCCCTTGAACGGGTCAGACAATTTGGTCCATATATCCAACACGCTTTACCCTATTTGCTTCAAACTTGATGTGTATAATGTAGACACAAGCCAGATGTAGACCTGTGAAAGGATTGTTGATATCTTAGATGCTGTTGCCGTGACAACGCATCAAACTTTAATATTCTTTTTGGATACTTTTGAGATTCTTAGCGCACTTTTGGGGCCCTTAACGTGCTCAAAAACTCTTGAAACTTTGCACACGGGTCAGAAACCGCGGCCATCAGGGCCGGGCTGAAGCTGGTACCCGGGCGTGGCAGGGGGGCTCGACAGCGCCCCCTGGAATGGGGTCCGAAAACTTGGTCCATAAATCAAACAGGCTTTACCCGATTTGCTTCAAACTTGATGTGTATAATGTAGACACACGCCAGATTTAGACCTGTGAAAGGATTGTTGATATCTTAGATGCTGTTGCCGTGACAACGCATCAAACTTTAATATTCTTTTTGGATACTTTTGAGACTCTCAGCGCACTTTGGGGGCCCTTAACGTGCTCAAAAACTCTTGAAACTTTGCACACGGGTCAGAACCCGTGGCCATCAGGGCCGGGCTGAAGCTGGTACCCGGGCGTGGCAGGGGGGCTCGACAGTGCCCCCTGGAACGGGGTCCGAAAACTTGGTCCATAAATCAAACACGCTTGAATGTAATAATATGAAACTCGGTACACATATAGATCTCATCGATTCATATATCCTTTGTACTTTTACTTTTTACCCCAGCCCAACAGGAAGTCGGCTATTATGGTTTGTTTGGAAGCGTATGCCCCTGGAATTCGATATACTCCTCCTAGAGAATTCAACCAATCGCCACGAAACTCGGTCAGCATGAAGTCAAGACATTGAGGATGAAAAGTTGCCAGGGGATTTTTGATATCTCGAACGGTTTGGCTGTGGCGAGGAAACGAATTTATGGCGAATAAAGGAAACAGGAAGTGTGTTATAACTTCTGCATACATTAACTGATCTTGATGAATCTTCAGCAGTGTGTTCGCTGTAAGAGTCCGATCACATGGATGTGACTATTGTGAGTCAAAGTTATAGCGCCACCAACTGGCAGCAGGAAGTGTGTCACTTCCTAAAGGCTTTGAAATCACCCTCTTATTTTTACCCAATTTGCTTCAAACTTTATGTGTATAATGTAGACACACGGCAGATGTAGACCTGAGAAAGGATTATTGATATCTTAGATACTGTTGCCGTGGCAACGCATCAAACTTTATTATTCTTTGTTGATGCTTTTGAGACTCTTAACATACTTGAAATTGCATGAAACCCGACAGACACATCACATTTATTAGACAGTAGACATGTGCAGAGTTTCAGAAACGGGCATGGTGAGAGCAATTAGAGAATAATGTTTAAGTTTAAAAACAGCCAGAATGGTTGTTTAGTCAAAAAAATTTTTTTTCCAAATCATACATAGTGTTATACTGCCCTCTTGTGTTCAAAATCAGGTAAAAAGCGAAAGTAAAATAAGGACGTCTGCACAATTCATTAATAATGGTGCAGAGTAGAGTGAGCTTTTTCAATTAATTCCTATGGAAGTAGGAATGAACTAAACAACGTTCGCTCTGTTCTGCTCGTCCCTCACCGTGGGCGCGCAGAGTTATGAATGCCCGTGCAGCCGTGAGCATTTTAGTTTCATTTTAAAATTAGCGCCATTTCGGGGGACGTATTACTTTAATTTATTTAACAAAAACACAATGTTGTGTTTAATTGCGAGTGTACACAAATATAAGTAAACACTTTGACGTTTGAATGATGTCCTGTATGAAGAAAATGACGGAGTATGTTTCACTGTTCAATCGCGCTGAGCCACCCAGACCCCCACACACACACTGACACACACACACACACACACACACACACACACACACACACACACACACACACACACACACACAACACACACACACACACACACACAATAATAAAACATTCAACCTAACATATACAAATTACACTGCTATGTTGAAATAGTCAGTAGTACAATTTGTATCATTCACAGTAAGCACCGCTCCACTGTGATTTTTCCAAGCACATTTTTGCACAAGTGAAGAGGATGATTTTTTCCGTCGATATTGGAACGTGAGTGAAGTACAAAGCCTGTAATAAAGAATAGTTTAGCATCCAAATACATCGCAAATGTTGCAACATTTAGATTCTAAAGAGAGATTTACGTGAGCCTAACACCACTTACTTTTACTTTTGTTTTAAATTATTTCGTTTTGGCTTTATTATAGTTATTTTTTTATTTGTGTTCTGTTCTGAATATCATTAAATTTAAAGGATTTGTTGTGGAATATTTTGAGTGTATAATCAAATAACACTAAACCGTCACTAGGTGTCGCCAGGCGACCGTCTTAATGAGCGGGTCATTGATTCATTCGTTCAAACGATTCGTTTGAACGACTGAGTCATTCATGAATGAGACAGATGTTTATGGATTGGTCATTGAATCTTTGAGTCAACCAATTTGTTCAAAATGCTGAATCATTCAGTAATGAGAAAACACGTTGCTGTGAGATGCAATGGTTCTGCTGTGATCTTTGTTTAACTATTTTCGCTGCTGAAACAGAAGAACAGTCAATATTGCATCTAAAATGTAAGTGACTTGACACGTGTGTGTGTGTGTGTGTGTGTGTGTGTGCGTGTGAGTGCGTGCGTGCGTGTGTGTGTGTGTGTGTGTGTGTGTGTGTGTGCAATCAATCCCAGGTAAGAGGCATGAATAATGAGAATTGGACTTCTAGGAGTGAGGTTAATATTCCGGAGATGGTTCCCTCGGATTGTGAAAAGGAGGCGGCGCGGGAGTGGCCAGGCATTGCGCTACTTCTGTTTCAAAGTTTAAAACAATGCTAATATCATTTTTTTGAACGATTTCATTACAAATGTTTATTTTATATATTTATAAAATATTATAAAATATAATAACTATGTTTTGTCCTATTAACAAAAGACAGGCAATGTACTATTAACAAATGTTAATAGTTTTTTAAAAGTTAAAATGATACTTTATGCATTTGTTTTGTGTCAGATGATTAACAATATAAATTAAACAAAGCTTAAAACAAACAAAATAATAAAACGAAAACAAAGCTTGAACATTTTATTTAATTGAAAAGCCTTTTTGAAATAAAATGTGTTTTTTTCCCTCTGAAATAGCAAAAGCATCGCACACTTAGCTGTACCTGCTCTAAATAAATAATAGTATTTAAATAAAAATACAAAATCGAAATAAATAAATTATATAAAACAAAATCAAATCAAAGAAAATAAATCTTATTAAAGTTATGCAGGCACACATTTAACAATAATTTTCAAGTGACAAATAAAATCAATCAAAATTCCTTACACATGGAGTTAATCCTGACGATTCCTGAGGCGCCTTTCCTCATGACACTCGCTTTTTTTTTCGAAGATATATTTTCTTTGGTTTGATTTTGTTTTTGTAATAATTTATTTTATTTAGTTCGATTTTGTATTTTTATTGAATTACTCTTTTTTATTTAGAGCAGGTACAGCTAGTGTGTGATGCTTTTGCTATTTCAGAGGAAAACAATAATTTTATTTAATTAATAATTTTTGTTTCAGTCCACCATATAATTATGTTGTGTTTGATCTATGGAAAAAAGTTAGTTGTGAAATGGTTGAATATTAACAAAAGTTAATAGTTTTTTACAAGTTAGAATAATACGATATATATATATATATAAACAAGCCGGTGGCACCGCCACCCCGGTGCCTTTACGGTTACTGTGCATGACGGGCAATATCGTAACTCCGCTTTGACCTTTGAGAAGATGTGTGCTATAGAGCTTGCATTGGTGTGGGCTCTGCAAAAGTGTGTGTGTGTGTGTGAGGCGTGATTGAACAATGTAGACATATATATATATATATATATAAAGGCACCGGGGTGGCGGTGCCACCGGCTTGTTTATATATATATATATATATATATATATATATATATATATATATGAATATAGCTGCGAGCAGCGATGAAGGGCCAAAGCCGGCGGCACCGCCACTCCGGTGCCTTTAGGTAACTAAAGGCACCGGGGTTGCGGTGCCACCGGCTTGGGCCCGTAATCGCTGCTCGCAGCTATATTTATTATTATTATTATTATTATTATTATTAGGGCCCAAGCCTTGAAAAGGCGAAGGCCCTATTGTTTTCCTTAGGATTATTATTAGGGCCCAAGCCTTGAAAAGGCGAAGGCCCTATTGTTTTCCTAAGGATTATTATTTATTATTATTATTATTAGGGCCCAAGCCCTGAAAGGGCGAAGGCCCTATTGTTTTCCTTAGGATTTTTTTTTTTTTTTTTCTCTTTTATTTTTCTTACGACTATTCGGGCACTTTTGGGGCTCTTAACGTGCACGAAAACTCTTGAAACTTTGCACACGGGTCAGAACCCGCGGCCATCAGGGCCGGGCTGAAGATGGTACCCGGGCGTGGCAGGGGGGCTCGACAGCGCCCCCTGGAACGGGGTCCGAAAACTTGGTCCATAAATCAAACACGCTTGCATGTAAGAATATGAAACTCAGTACACATATAGATCTCATCGGTTCATATATACTTCATGCTCTTACTTTTTACCCCAGCCCAACAGGAAGTCGGCTATTTAGGGTTGTTTGTAAAACGCATGCAATGGAATTTAAAGTACTTCTCCTAGAGAATTCAAAGAAATGCCACGAAACTCGGTCAGCATGAAGTCAAGACATTGAGGATGAAAAATTGCCAGGGGATTTTTGATATCTCGAACGGTTTGGCCGTGGCGAGGAAACGAATTTATGGCGAGAAACGTGAAACAGGAAGTGTGTTATAACTTCAGCATACATTAGCTGATCTTAACGAAACTTCACCAGTGTGTTCGCTTTAAGAGGCCGATCACATGGATGTGACTATTGTGAGTCAAAGTTATAGCGCCACCAACTGGCAGCAGGAAGTGTGTCACTTTCAAAATGCTTTGAAATCACCCTCTTATTTTAACCCGATTTGCTTCAAACTTCATCTGTATAATGTAAATACACGGCAGATGTAGACCTGTGAAAGGATTATTGATATATTAGATACTGTTGCCGTGGCAACGCATCAAACTTTAATATTCTTTGTTGATGCTTTTGAGACTCTTAACATACTTGAAATAACATGAAACTCGACAGACACATCACATTTATTAGCCAGTAGACATGTGCAAAGTTTCAGAAACGGGCGTGGTGCAGGGGCTCAGTAGCGCCACCTTTTGACAAAAGTGGGGGTGTTAGTTCTATAGTTTTACCTACAATCATAAAACTCGGTACGCATATTGTTCAGATCAAGCCGGACAACTTTCTAATTTACTGTCATTAGCTCAGACCAAGAGGGAGTCAGATATTTTAGTTTGAATGTGGATGTTTCTGAGAATTTTCTCTCCCTCTCTTTCCGTCTCTGTGTGTGAGGGATTTGTCTATTGATTTTAATGCATTTCAAGGTTTCAGGGGATTTTGGGACTCTTAACGTGCTCAAAAACTTTTGAAATTTTGCACACAGGTCAGAACCCACGGCCATCAGGGCCGGGCTGAAGCTGGTACCCGGGCGTGGCAGGGGGGCTCAACAGCGCCCCCTTGAACGGGGTCCGACAATTTGGTCCATATATTCAACACGCTTGCATGAATTAATATGAAACTCAGTACACATATAGATCTCATCGGGCCAAACATTTTACCCCTGGTCAAGTTTTACGCCAGCCCAACAGGAAGTCGGCTATTATGGGTTGTTTGGAAAACGCTTGCTGTGGAATTTGAAGTACTACTCCTAGGCAATTCATTCAATCATCGCCAAACTAGGCGTGCATGAAGTCAAGACATTGAGGATGCTAAATTGCTGACGGATTTTTGATATCTCGAACGGTTTGGCCGTGGCGAGGAAATGAATTTTCATGACTAAAAAAGGACATATAAAGTGTGTTATAACTTAGTTAGATTTACCTACAGTTACAAAACTCAGCTTGTATATTCTTCTCCTCAAGCCAAACAACTTTCTAATTTACAGTCAATAGCTCCAACCCTCAGAAAGTCAGATATTGTGGTTTGAATGTGGATTTCATGAAATGGTATCTCTCTCTGTCACTCTTTGACAGAGAGAGGGCCCCCTCCCATTCTATGTGTGTGTGTGTGTGTGGCTGTCTGTGTGGGGAGGGAGGGGGAGGGAGGGCTGGTGTCTGTGTTTATATGTGTGTGTGTGGCTGGCTGGCTGTTACAGTGACATGATATTAAGCCTTTCATTGCTGTGTGATTTTTCCTGCATTAAAGGATAAAGAAATCTCTAAGGCCTTGTCTTTTTGCATAACAATTTTGTATTTTTTTTAAATTACAAAATATGCACAGAACCAAGATCTTTTAAATGTATAGTTTGCTTTAAATAAAATTAAGATTGTATTGGTAATTGAAGCTGAATGAATTTAAAATGAATGTGCTATATTTCAGAACAATATATTTGTTTTCCTTTAAATTGTAAAACACTAACTTTATTCTCATCTGAATTATAAATAATTTATTCCTGTATAAAATAAAAACACATTTGAATTTTTCTTTTTTAATCAATGTAGAATGTGTAATTGAAAAATAAACAGATTAGGGCTCTGAGGACAATAAATGAAAATCAATGCGATGTGGTGAATGTCCAAAAGATGGCACCCACAGACTGTTTTAAATGGGGTTGGATAAATATTTTTTGCTTTTAGACAGTGTGTGCGTGTGATTTTAGTTTGGTGACAGTTGTAGGTTACAGTTTGACAAGAGTTTATAGTTTGAAAAAAGCACTTTGTTGTGTTTTATTGGACGGAGTATGTTTTTATGTGTAACAGTTCAATCGCACCCGCACCTCACACACACACACACACACACACACATATTGAAACCTGAGTGAAGTACAAAGCCCATAATAAAGAATAGTTTAGCATCCAAATACATCGCAAATGTTGAAACAGTTTGATTCTAATGAGAGAGTTACGTGAGCCAAACACCACTTACTTTCACTTTCGCTTTCAATTATTTCGGTTAATTCTTAATTATAGTTTTTTTGAATTCTTGTTCTGTTCTGAATATCATTAAATTTAAAGAATTGCTTGTGTAATATTTTGAGTGTATCATCAAAACAGAATAATTCTCTCGGTTTAGTGATTCCCTAGTTTTTTTTATTGTTTTCATTGTTCTCAGGTAAGGCAAGTGAGATATATATATATATATGTATATAAAAAAAAAAAATATATATATATATATATATGTATTTTTTAAATATATATATATAATTTATATATATATATATATATATATATATATATATATATAAATATAGCTGCGAGCAGCGATGAAGGGCCAAAGCCGGCGGCACCGCCACCCCCGGTGCCTTTAGGTAACTAAAGGAACCAGGGTTGCGGTGCCACCGGCTTGGGCCCGTAATCGCTGCTCGCAGCTATATTTATTATTATTTTACTACCTTTTGGGCACTTTTGGGGGCCTTAACGTGCTCGAAAACTCTTGAAACTTTGCACACATCTCAGAACCCGCGGCCATCAGGGCCGGGCTGAAGCTGGTACCCGGGCGTGGCAGGGGGGCTCGACAGCGCCCCCTGGAACGGGGTTTGAACACTTGGTCCATAAATCAAACACGCTTGCATGTAATAATATGAAACTCAGTACACATATAGATCTCATCGGTTCATATATACTTCATGCTCTTACTTTTTACCCCAGCCCAACAGGAAGTCGGCTATTAAGGGTTGTTTGGAAAACACATGCAATGGAATGTGAAATACTCCTCCTAGAGAATTCAAACACACGGCACGAAACTCGGTCAGCATGAAGTCAAGACACTGAGGATGAAAAATTGCCAGGGGATTTTTGATATCTCGAACGGTTTGGCCGTGGCGAGTAAACGAAATTATGGCGAGAAACGTGAAACAGGAAGTGTGTTATAACTACTGCATACATTAACTAATCTCGATGAAACTTCAGCAGTGTGTTCGTTGTAAGAGCCCGATCACATGGATGTGACTATTGTGAGTCAAAGTTATAGCGCCACCAACTGGAAGCAGGAAGTGTGTCACTTTCAAAATGCTTTTAAATCACCCTCTTATTTTTACCCGATTTGCTTCAAACTTCATGTGCATAATGTAGACACACGCCAGATGTAGACCTGTGAAAGGATTATTGATATCTTAGATACTGTTGCCATGGCAATGCATCAAACATTAATATTCCTTTTTTTAAGCTTTTTCATGCTTTTTTATGCTTTCGGGCACTTTTGGGGTTCTTAACGTGCTCAAAAACTCTTGAAACTTTGCACACGGGACAAAACCCGCGGCCATCAGGGCCAGGCTGAAGCTGGTACCCGGGCGTGGCAGGGGGGCTCGACAGCGCCCCCTTGAACGGGTCAGACAATTTGGTCCATAAATCAAACAGGCTTTACCCTATTTGCTTCAAACTTGATGTGTATAATGTAGACACACGCCAGATTTAGACCTGTGAAAGGATTGTTGATATCTTAGATGCTGTTGCCGTGACAACGCATCAAACTTTAATATTCTTTTTGGATACTTTTGAGACTCTCAGCGCACTTTGGGGGCCCTTAACGTGCTCAAAAACTCTTGAAACTTTGCACACGGGTCAGAACCCGTGGCCATCAGGGCCGGGCTGAAGCTGGTACCCGGGCGTGGCAGGGGGGCTCGACAGTGCCCCCTGGAACGGGGTCCGAAAACTTGGTCCATAAATCAAACACGCTTGAATGTAATAATATGAAACTCGGTACACATATAGATCTCATCGATTCATATATCCTTTGTACTTTTACTTTTTACCCCAGCCCAACAGGAAGTCGGCTATTATGGTTTGTTTGGAAGCGTATGCCCCTGGAATTCGATATACTCCTCCTAGAGAATTCAACCAATCGCCACGAAACTCGGTCAGCATGAAGTCAAGACATTGAGGATGAAAAGTTGCCAGGGGATTTTTGATATCTCGAACGGTTTGGCCGTGGCGAGGAAATGAATTTATGGCGAATAAAGGAAACAGGAAGTGTGTTATAACTTCTGCATACATTAACTGATCTTGATGAAACTTCAGCAGTGTGTTCGCTGTAAGAGTCCGATCACATGGATGTGACTATTGTGAGTCAAAGTTATAGCGCCACCAACTGGCAGCAGGAAGTGTGTCACTTCCTAAAGGCTTTGAAATCACCCTCTTATTTTTACCCAATTTGCTTCAAACTTCATCTGTATAATGTAAATACACGGCAGATGTAGACCTGTGAAAGGATTATTGATATATTAGATACTGTTGCCGTGGCAACGCATCAAACTTTAATATTCTTTGTTGATGCTTTTGAGACTCTTAACATACTTGAAATAACATGAAACTCGACAGACACATCACATTTATTAGCCAGTAGACATGTGCAAAGTTTCAGAAACGGGCGTGGTGCAAGGGCTCAGTAGCGCCACCTTTTGACAAAAGTGGGGGTGTTAGTTCTATAGTTTTACCTACAATCATAAAACTCGGTACGCATATTGTTCAGATCAAGCCGGACAACTTTCTAATTTACTGTCATTAGCTCAGACCAAGAGGGAGTCAGATATTTTAGTTTGAATGTGGATGTTTCTGAGAATTTTCTCTCCCTCTCTTTCCGTCTCTGTGTGTGAGGGATTTGTCTATTGATTTTAATGCATTTCAAGGTTTCAGGGGATTTTGGGACTCTTAACGTGCTCAAAAACTTTTGAAATTTTGCACACAGGTCAGAACCCACGGCCATCAGGGCCGGGCTGAAGCTGGTACCCGGGCGTGGCAGGGGGGCTCAACAGCGCCCCCTTGAACGGGGTCCGACAATTTGGTCCATATATTCAACACGCTTGCATGAATTAATATGAAACTCAGTACACATATAGATCTCATCGGGCCAAACATTTTACCCCTGGTCAAGTTTTACGCCAGCCCAACAGGAAGTCGGCTATTATGGGTTGTTTGGAAAACGCTTGCTGTGGAATTTGAAGTACTACTCCTAGGCAATTCATTCAATCATCGCCAAACTAGGCGTGCATGAAGTCAAGACATTGAGGATGCTAAATTGCTGACGGATTTTTGATATCTCGAACGGTTTGGCCGTGGCGAGGAAATGAATTTTCATGACTAAAAAAGGACATATAAAGTGTGTTATAACTTAGTTAGATTTACCTACAGTTACAAAACTCAGCTTGTATATTCTTCTCCTCAAGCCAAACAACTTTCTAATTTACAGTCAATAGCTCCAACCCTCAGAAAGTCAGATATTGTGGTTTGAATGTGGATTTCATGAAATGGTATCTCTCTCTGTCACTCTTTGACAGAGAGAGGGCCCCCTCCCATTCTATGTGTGTGTGTGTGTGTGGCTGTCTGTGTGGGGAGGGAGGGGGAGGGAGGGCTGGTGTCTGTGTTTATATGTGTGTGTGTGGCTGGCTGGCTGTTACAGTGACATGATATTAAGCCTTTCATTGCTGTGTGATTTTTCCTGCATTAAAGGATAAAGAAATCTCTAAGGCCTTGTCTTTTTGCATAACAATTTTGTATTTTTTTTAAATTACAAAATATGCACAGAACCAAGATCTTTTAAATGTATAGTTTGCTTTAAATAAAATTAAGATTGTATTGGTAATTGAAGCTGAATGAATTTAAAATGAATGTGCTATATTTCAGAACAATATATTTGTTTTCCTTAAAATTGTAAAACACTAACTTTATTCTCATCTGAATTATAAATAATTTATTCCTGTATAAAATAAAAACACATTTGAATTTTTCTTTTTTAATCAATGTAGATTGTGTAATTGAAAAATAAACAGATTAGGGCTCTGAGGACAATAAATGAAAATCAATGCGATGTGGTGAATGTCCAAAAGATGGCATCCACAGACTGTTTTAAATGGGGTTGGATAAATATTTTTTGCTTTTAGACAGTGTGTGCGTGTGATTTTAGTTTGGTGACAGTTGTAGGTTACAGTTTGACAAGAGTTTATAGTTTGAAAAAAGCACTTTGTTGTGTTTTATTGGACGGAGTATGTTTTTATGTGTAACAGTTCAATCGCACCCGCACCTCACACACACACACACACACACACACACATATTGAAACCTGAGTGAAGTACAAAGCCCATAATAAAGAATAGTTTAGCATCCAAATACATCGCAAATGTTGAAACAGTTTGATTCTAATGAGAGAGTTACGTGAGCCAAACACCACTTACTTTCACTTTCGCTTTCAATTATTTCGGTTAATTCTTAATTATAGTTTTTTTGAATTCTTGTTCTGTTCTGAATATCATTAAATTTAAAGAATTGCTTGTGTAATATTTTGAGTGTATCATCAAAACAGAATAATTCTCTCGGTTTAGTGATTCCCTAGTTTTTTTTATTGTTTTCATTGTTCTCAGGTAAGGCAAGTGATATATATATATATATATATATATATATATATATGTATATAAAAAAAAATATATATATATATATATATATATGTATTTTTTATATATATATATAATTTATATATATATATATATATATATATATATATATATATATATATATATATATATATATATATATAAATATAGCTGCGAGCAGCGATGAAGGGCCAAAGCCGGCGGCACCGCCACCCCGGTGCCTTTAGGTAACTAAAGGAAACGGGGTTGCGGTGCCACCGGCTTGGGCCCGTAATCGCTGCTCGCAGCTATATTTTATTATTATTATTAGGGCCCAAGCCTTGAAAAGTCGAAGGCCCTATTGTTTTCCTAAGGATTATTATTTATTATTATTATTATTATTATTAGGGCCCAAGCCTTGAAAAGGCGAAGGCCCTATTGTTTTCCTAAGGATTATTATTTATTATTATTATTATTATTATTATTATTATTATTATTTTACTACCTTTTGGGCACTTTTGGGGGCCTTAACGTGCTCGAAAACTCTTGAAACTTTGCACACATCTCAGAACCCGCGGCCATCAGGGCCGGGCTGAAGCTGGTACCCGGGCGTGGCAGGGGGGCTCGACAGCGCCCCCTGGAACGGGGTTTGAACACTTGGTCCATAAATCAAACACGCTTGCATGTAATAATATGAAACTCAGTACACATATAGATCTCATCGGTTCATATATACTTCATGCTCTTACTTTTTACCCCAGCCCAACAGGAAGTCGGCTATTAAGGGTTGTTTGGAAAACACATGCAATGGAATGTGAAATACTCCTCCTAGAGAATTCAAACACACGGCACGAAACTCGGTCAGCATGAAGTCAAGACACTGAGGATGAAAAATTGCCAGGGGATTTTTGATATCTCGAACGGTTTGGCCGTGGCGAGTAAACGAAATTATGGCGAGAAACGTGAAACAGGAAGTGTGTTATAACTACTGCATACATTAACTAATCTTGATGAAACTTCAGCAGTGTGTTCGTTGTAAGAGCCCGATCACATGGATGTGACTATTGTGAGTCAAAGTTATAGCGCCACCAACTGGAAGCAGGAAGTGTGTCACTTTCAAAATGCTTTTAAATCACCCTCTTATTTTTACCCGATTTGCTTCAAACTTCATGTGCATAATGTAGACACACGCCAGATGTAGACCTGTGAAAGGATTATTGATATCTTAGATACTGTTGCCATGGCAATGCATCAAACATTAATATTCCTTTTTTTAAGCTTTTTCATGCTTTTTTATGCTTTCGGGCACTTTTGGGGTTCTTAACGTGCTCGAAAACTCTTGAAACTTTGCACACGGGACAAAACCCGCGGCCATCAGGGCCAGGCTGAAGCTGGTACCCGGGCGTGGCAGGGGGGCTCGACAGCGCCCCCTTGAACGGGTCAGACAATTTGGTCCATATATCCAACACGCTTTACCCTATTTGCTTCAAACTTGATGTGTATAATGTAGACACAAGCCAGATGTAGACCTGTGAAAGGATTGTTGATATCTTAGATGCTGTTGCCGTGACAACGCATCAAACTTTAATATTCTTTTTGGATACTTTTGAGATTCTTAGCGCACTTTTGGGGCCCTTAACGTGCTCAAAAACTCTTGAAACTTTGCACACGGGTCAGAAACCGCGGCCATCAGGGCCGGGCTGAAGCTGGTACCCGGGCGTGGCAGGGGGGCTCGACAGCGCCCCCTGGAATGGGGTCCGAAAACTTGGTCCATAAATCAAACAGGCTTTACCCGATTTGCTTCAAACTTGATGTGTATAATGTAGACACACGCCAGATTTAGACCTGTGAAAGGATTGTTGATATCTTAGATGCTGTTGCCGTGACAACGCATCAAACTTTAATATTCTTTTTGGATACTTTTGAGACTCTCAGCGCACTTTGGGGGCCCTTAACGTGCTCAAAAACTCTTGAAACTTTGCACACGGGTCAGAACCCGTGGCCATCAGGGCCGGGCTGAAGCTGGTACCCGGGCGTGGCAGGGGGGCTCGACAGTGCCCCCTGGAACGGGGTCCGAAAACTTGGTCCATAAATCAAACACGCTTGAATGTAATAATATGAAACTCGGTACACATATAGATCTCATCGATTCATATATCCTTTGTACTTTTACTTTTTACCCCAGCCCAACAGGAAGTCGGCTATTATGGTTTGTTTGGAAGCGTATGCCCCTGGAATTCGATATACTCCTCCTAGAGAATTCAACCAATCGCCACGAAACTCGGTCAGCATGAATTCAAGACATTGAGGATGAAAAGTTGCCAGGGGATTTTTGATATCTCGAACGGTTTGGCTGTGGCGAGGAAACGAATTTATGGCGAATAAAGGAAACAGGAAGTGTGTTATAACTTCTGCATACATTAACTGATCTTGATGAAACTTCAGCAGTGTGTTCGCTGTAAGAGTCCGATCACATGGATGTGACTATTGTGAGTCAAAGTTATAGCGCCACCAACTGGCAGCAGGAAGTGTGTCACTTCCTAAAGGCTTTGAAATCACCCTCTTATTTTTACCCAATTTGCTTCAAACTTTATGTGTATAATGTAGACACACGGCAGATGTAGACCTGAGAAAGGATTATTGATATCTTAGATACTGTTGCCGTGGCAACGCATCAAACTTTATTATTCTTTGTTGATGCTTTTGAGACTCTTAACATACTTGAAATTGCATGAAACCCGACAGACACATCACATTTATTAGACAGTAGACATGTGCAGAGTTTCAGAAACGGGCATGGTGAGAGCAATTAGAGAATAATGTTTAAGTTTAAAAACAGCCAGAATGGTTGTTTAGTCAAAAAAATTTTTTTTCCAAATCATACATAGTGTTATACTGCCCTCTTGTGTTCAAAATCAGGTAAAAAGCGAAAGTAAAATAAGGACGTCTGCACAATTCATTAATAATGGTGCAGAGTAGAGTGAGCTTTTTCAATTAATTCCTATGGAAGTAGGAATGAACTAAACAACGTTCGCTCTGTTCTGCTCGTCCCTCACCGTGGGCGCGCAGAGTTATGAATGCCCGTGCAGCCGTGAGCATTTTAGTTTCATTTTAAAATTAGCGCCATTTCGGGGGACGTATTACTTTAATTTATTTAACAAAAACACAATGTTGTGTTTAATTGCGAGTGTACACAAATATAAGTAAACACTTTGACGTTTGAATGATGTCCTGTATGAAGAAAATGACGGAGTATGTTTCACTGTTCAATCGCGCTGAGCCACCCAGACCCCCACACACACACTGACACACACACACACACACACACACACACACACACACACACACACACACACACACACACAAACACACACACACACACACACACAATAATAAAACATTCAACCTAACATATACAAATTACACTGCTATGTTGAAATAGTCAGTAGTACAATTTGTATCATTCACAGTAAGCACCGCTCCACTGTGATTTTTCCAAGCACATTTTTGCACAAGTGAAGAGGATGATTTTTTCCGTCGATATTGGAACGTGAGTGAAGTACAAAGCCTGTAATAAAGAATAGTTTAGCATCCAAATACATCGCAAATGTTGCAACATTTAGATTCTAAAGAGAGATTTACGTGAGCCTAACACCACTTACTTTTACTTTTGTTTTAAATTATTTCGTTTTGGCTTTATTATAGTTATTTTTTTATTTGTGTTCTGTTCTGAATATCATTAAATTTAAAGGATTTGTTGTGGAATATTTTGAGTGTATAATCAAATAACACTAAACCGTCACTAGGTGTCGCCAGGCGACCGTCTTAATGAGCGGGTCATTGATTCATTCGTTCAAACGATTCGTTTGAACGACTGAGTCATTCATGAATGAGACAGATGTTTATGGATTGGTCATTGAATCTTTGAGTCAACCAATTTGTTCAAAATGCTGAATCATTCAGTAATGAGAAAACACGTTGCTGTGAGATGCAATGGTTCTGCTGTGATCTTTGTTTAACTATTTTCGCTGCTGAAACAGAAGAACAGTCAATATTGCATCTAAAATGTAAGTGACTTGACACGTGTGTGTGTGTGTGTGTGTGTGTGTGTGCGTGTGAGTGCGTGCGTGTGTGTGTGTGTGTGTGTGTGTGCAATCAATCCCAGGTAAGAGGCATGAATAATGAGAATTGGACTTCTAGGAGTGAGGTAAATATTCCGGAGATGGTTCCCTCGGATTGTGAAAAGGAGGCGGCGCGGGAGTGGCCAGGCATTGCGCTACTTCTGTTTCAAAGTTTAAAACAATGCTAATATCATTTTTTTGAACGATTTCATTACAAATGTTTATTTTATATATTTATAAAATATTATAAAATATAATAACTATGTTTTGTCCTATTAACAAAAGACAGGCAATGTACTATTAACAAATGTTAATAGTTTTTTAAAAGTTAAAATGATACTTTATGCATTTGTTTTGTGTCAGATGATTAACAATATAAATTAAACAAAGCTTAAAACAAACAAAATAATAAAACGAAAACAAAGCTTGAACATTTTATTTAATTGAAAAGCCTTTTTGAAATAAAATGTGTTTTTTTCCCTCTGAAATAGCAAAAGCATCGCACACTTAGCTGTACCTGCTCTAAATAAATAATAGTATTTAAATAAAAATACAAAATCGAAATAAATAAATTATATAAAACAAAATCAAATCAAAGAAAATAAATCTTATTAAAGTTATGCAGGCACACATTTAACAATAATTTTCAAGTGACAAATAAAATCAATCAAAATTCCTTACACATGGAGTTAATCCTGACGATTCCTGAGGCGCCTTTCCTCATGACACTCGCTTTTTTTTTCGAAGATATATTTTCTTTGGTTTGATTTTGTTTTTGTAATAATTTATTTTATTTAGTTCGATTTTGTATTTTTATTGAATTACACTTTTTTATTTAGAGCAGGTACAGCTAGTGTGTGATGCTTTTGCTATTTCAGAGGAAAACAATAATTTTATTTAATTAATAATTTTTGTTTCAGTCCACCATATAATTATGTTGTGTTTGATCTATGGAAAAAAGTTAGTTGTGAAATGGTTGAATATTAACAAAAGTTAATAGTTTTTTACAAGTTAGAATAATACGATATATATATATATATAAACAAGCCGGTGGCACCGCCACCCGGTGCCTTTACGGTTACTGTGCATGACGGGCAATATCGTAACTCCGCTTTGACCTTTGAGAAGATGTGTGCTATAGAGCTTGCATTGGTGTGGGCTCTGCAAAAGTGTGTGTGTGTGTGTGAGGCGTGATTGAACAATGTAGACATATATATATATATATATATAAAGGCACCGGGGTGGCGGTGCCACCGGCTTGTTTATATATATATATATATATATATATATATATATATATATATATATATATATATATATGAATATAGCTGCGAGCAGCGATGAAGGGCCAAAGCCGGCGGCACCGCCACTCCGGTGCCTTTAGGTAACTAAAGGCACCGGGGTTGCGGTGCCACCGGCTTGGGCCCGTAATCGCTGCTCGCAGCTATATTTATTATTATTTTACTACCTTTTGGGCACTTTTGGGGGCCTTAACGTGCTCAAAAACTCTTGAAACTTTGCACACGGGTCAGAACCCGCGGCCATCAGGGCCGGGCTGAAGCTGGTACCCGGGCGTGGCAGGGGGGCTCGACAGCGCCCCCTGGAACGGGGTTTGAACACTTGTCCATATATCAAACACGCTTGCATGTAATAATCTGAAACTCGGTACACTTATAGATCTCATCGGGCCAAACAACTTTCGTGCTCTAAGTTTTACGTCAGCCCAACAGGAAGTCGGTTATTATGGGTTGTTTGGAAACTCATTTTCTATATTTTTCTTACGACTATTCGGGCACTTTTGGGGCCCTTAACGTGCTCGAAAACTCTTGAAACTTTGCACACAGGTCAGAACCCGCGGCCATCAGGGCCGGGCTGAAGATGGTACCCGGGCGTGGCAGGGGGGCTCGACAGCGCCCCCTGGAACGGGGTCCGAAAACTTGGTCCATAAATCAAACACACTTGCATGTAATAATATGAAACTCGGTACACATATAGATCTCATCGGTTCATATATACTTCATGCTCTTACTTTTTACCCCATCCCAACAGGAAGTCGGCTATTTAGGGTTGTTTGTTAAACGCATGCAATGGAATTTAAAGTACTTCTCCTAGAGAATTCAAAGAAATGCCACGAAACTCGGTCAGCATGAAGTCAAGACATTGAGGATGAAAAATTGCCAGGGGATTTTTGATATCTCGAACGGTTTGGCCGTGGCGAGGAAACGAATTTATGGCGAGAAACGTGAAACAGGAAGTGTGTTATAACTTCAGCATACATTAGCTGATCTTAACGAAACTTCACCAGTGTGTTCGCTTTAAGAGGCCGATCACATGGATGTGACTATTGTGAGTCAAAGTTATAGCGCCACCAACTGGCAGCAGGAAGTGTGTCACTTTCAAAATGCTTTGAAATCACCCTCTTATTTTAACCCGATTTGCTTCAAACTTCATCTGTATAATGTAAATACACGGCAGATGTAGACCTGTGAAAGGATTATTGATATATTAAATACTGTTGCCGTGGCAACGCATCAAACTTTAATATTCTTTGTTGATGCTTTTGAGACTCTTAACATACTTGAAATAACATGAAACTCGACAGACACATCACATTTATTAGCCAGTAGACATGTGCAAAGTTTCAGAAACGGGCGTGGTGCAGGGGCTCAGTAGCGCCACCTTTTGACAAAAGTGGGGGTGTTAGTTCTATAGTTTTACCTACAATCATAAAACTCGGTACGCATATTGTTCAGATCAAGCCGGACAACTTTCTAATTTACTGTCATTAGCTCAGACCAAGAGGGAGTCAGATATTTTAGTTTGAATGTGGATGTTTCTGAGAATTTTCTCTCCCTCTCTTTCCGTCTCTGTGTGTGAGGGATTTGTCTATTGATTTTAATGCATTTCAAGGTTTCAGGGGATTTTGGGACTCTTAACGTGCTCAAAAACTTTTGAAATTTTGCACACAGGTCAGAACCCACGGCCATCAGGGCCGGGCTGAAGCTGGTACCCGGGCGTGACAGGGGGGCTCAACAGCGCCCCCTTGAACGGGGTCCGACAATTTAGTCCATATATTCAACACGCTTGCATGAATTAATATGAAACTCAGTACACATATAGATCTCATCGGGCCAAACATTTTACCCCTGGTCAAGTTTTACGCCAGCCCAACAGGAAGTCGGCTATTATGGGTTGTTTGGAAAACGCTTGCTGTGGAATTTGAAGTACTACTCCTAGGCAATTCATTCAATCATCGCCAAACTAGGCGTGCATGAAGTCAAGACATTGAGGATGCTAAATTGCTGACGGATTTTTGATATCTCGAACGGTTTGGCCGTGGCGAGGAAATGAATTTTCATGACTAAAAAAGGACATATAAAGTGTGTTATAACTTAGTTAGATTTACCTACAGTTACAAAACTCAGCTTGTATATTCTTCTCCTCAAGCCAAACAACTTTCTAATTTACAGTCAATAGCTCCAACCCTCAGAAAGTCAGATATTGTGGTTTGAATGTGGATTTCATGAAATGGTATCTCTCTCTGTCACTCTTTGACAGAGAGAGGGCCCCCTCCCATTCTATGTGTGTGTGTGTGTGTGGCTGTCTGTGTGGGGAGGGAGGGGGAGGGAGGGCTGGTGTCTGTGTTTATATGTGTGTGTGTGGCTGGCTGGCTGTTACAGTGACATGATATTAAGCCTTTCATTGCTGTGTGATTTTTCCTGCATTAAAGGATAAAGAAATCTCTAAGGCCTTGTCTTTTTGCATAACAATTTTGTATTTTTTTTAAATTACAAAATATGCACAGAACCAAGATCTTTTAAATGTATAGTTTGCTTTAAATAAAATTAAGATTGTATTGGTAATTGAAGCTGAATGAATTTAAAATGAATGTGCTATATTTCAGAACAATATATTTGTTTTCCTTTAAATTGTAAAACACTAACTTTATTCTCATCTGAATTATAAATAATTTATTCCTGTATAAAATAAAAACACATTTGAATTTTTCTTTTTTAATCAATGTAGAATGTGTAATTGAAAAATAAACAGATTAGGGCTCTGAGGACAATAAATGAAAATCAATGCGATGTGGTGAATGTCCAAAAGATGGCACCCACAGACTGTTTTAAATGGGGTTGGATAAATATTTTTTGCTTTTAGACAGTGTGTGCGTGTGATTTTAGTTTGGTGACAGTTGTAGGTTACAGTTTGACAAGAGTTTATAGTTTGAAAAAAGCACTTTGTTGTGTTTTATTGGACGGAGTATGTTTTTATGTGTAACAGTTCAATCGCACCCGCACCTCACACACACACACACACACACACACACACACACACATATTGAAACCTGAGTGAAGTACAAAGCCCATAATAAAGAATAGTTTAGCATCCAAATACATCGCAAATGTTGAAACAGTTTGATTCTAATGAGAGAGTTACGTGAGCCAAACACCACTTACTTTCACATTCGCTTTCAATTATTTCGGTTAATTCTTAATTATAGTTTTTTTGAATTCTTGTTCTGTTCTGAATATCATTAAATTTAAAGAATTGCTTGTGTAATATTTTGAGTGTATCATCAAAACAGAATAATTCTCTCGGTTTAGTGATTCCCTAGTTTTTTTTATTGTTTTCATTGTTCTCAGGTAAGGCAAGTGAGATATATATATATATATATATATATATATATATATATATATATATATATATATATATATGTATTTTTATATATATATATATAATTTATATATATATATATATATATATATATATATATATATAAATATAGCTGCGAGCAGCGATGAAGGGCCAAAGCCGGCGGCACCGCCACCCCGGTGCCTTTAGGTAACTAAAGGAACCAGGGTTGCGGTGCCACCGGCTTGGGCCCGTAATCGCTGCTCGCAGCTATATTTATTATTATTTTACTACCTTTTGGGCACTTTTGGGGGCCTTAACGTGCTCAAAAACTCTTGAAACTTTGCACACGGGTCAGAACCCGCGGCCATCAGGGCCGGGCTGAAGCTGGTACCCGGGCGTGGCAGGGGGGCTCGACAGCGCCCCCTGGAACGGGGTTTGAACACTTGTCCATATATCAAACACGCTTGCATGTAATAATCTGAAACTCGGTACACTTATAGATCTCATCGGGCCAAACAACTTTCGTGCTCTAAGTTTTACGTCAGCCCAACAGGAAGTCGGTTATTATGGGTTGTTTGGAAACTCATTTTCTATATTTTTCTTACGACTATTCGGGCACTTTTGGGGCCCTTAACGTGCTCGAAAACTCTTGAAACTTTGCACACAGGTCAGAACCCGCGGCCATCAGGGCCGGGCTGAAGATGGTACCCGGGCGTGGCAGGGGGGCTCGACAGCGCCCCCTGGAACGGGGTCCGAAAACTTGGTCCATAAATCAAACACACTTGCATGTAATAATATGAAACTCGGTACACATATAGATCTCATCGGTTCATATATACTTCATGCTCTTACTTTTTACCCCATCCCAACAGGAAGTCGGCTATTTAGGGTTGTTTGTTAAACGCATGCAATGGAATTTAAAGTACTTCTCCTAGAGAATTCAAAGAAATGCCACGAAACTCGGTCAGCATGAAGTCAAGACATTGAGGATGAAAAATTGCCAGGGGATTTTTGATATCTCGAACGGTTTGGCCGTGGCGAGGAAACGAATTTATGGCGAGAAACGTGAAACAGGAAGTGTGTTATAACTTCAGCATACATTAGCTGATCTTAACGAAACTTCACCAGTGTGTTCGCTTTAAGAGGCCGATCACATGGATGTGACTATTGTGAGTCAAAGTTATAGCGCCACCAACTGGCAGCAGGAAGTGTGTCACTTTCAAAATGCTTTGAAATCACCCTCTTATTTTAACCCGATTTGCTTCAAACTTCATCTGTATAATGTAAATACACGGCAGATGTAGACCTGTGAAAGGATTATTGATATATTAGATACTGTTGCCGTGGCAACGCATCAAACTTTAATATTCTTTGTTGATGCTTTTGAGACTCTTAACATACTTGAAATAACATGAAACTCGACAGACACATCACATTTATTAGCCAGTAGACATGTGCAAAGTTTCAGAAACGGGCGTGGTGCAGGGGCTCAGTAGCGCCACCTTTTGACAAAAGTGGGGGTGTTAGTTCTATAGTTTTACCTACAATCATAAAACTCGGTACGCATATTGTTCAGATCAAGCCGGACAACTTTCTAATTTACTGTCATTAGCTCAGACCAAGAGGGAGTCAGATATTTTAGTTTGAATGTGGATGTTTCTGAGAATTTTCTCTCCCTCTCTTTCCGTCTCTGTGTGTGAGGGATTTGTCTATTGATTTTAATGCATTTCAAGGTTTCAGGGGATTTTGGGACTCTTAACGTGCTCAAAAACTTTTGAAATTTTGCACACAGGTCAGAACCCACGGCCATCAGGGCCGGGCTGAAGCTGGTACCCGGGCGTGGCAGGGGGGCTCAACAGCGCCCCCTTGAACGGGGTCCGACAATTTGGTCCATATATTCAACACGCTTGCATGAATTAATATGAAACTCAGTACACATATAGATCTCATCGGGCCAAACATTTTACCCCTGGTCAAGTTTTACGCCAGCCCAACAGGAAGTCGGCTATTATGGGTTGTTTGGAAAACGCTTGCTGTGGAATTTGAAGTACTACTCCTAGGCAATTCATTCAATCATCGCCAAACTAGGCGTGCATGAAGTCAAGACATTGAGGATGCTAAATTGCTGACGGATTTTTGATATCTCGAACGGTTTGGCCGTGGCGAGGAAATGAATTTTCATGACTAAAAAAGGACATATAAAGTGTGTTATAACTTAGTTAGATTTACCTACAGTTACAAAACTCAGCTTGTATATTCTTCTCCTCAAGCCAAACAACTTTCTAATTTACAGTCAATAGCTCCAACCCTCAGAAAGTCAGATATTGTGGTTTGAATGTGGATTTCATGAAATGGTATCTCTCTCTGTCACTCTTTGACAGAGAGAGGGCCCCCTCCCATTCTATGTGTGTGTGTGTGTGTGGCTGTCTGTGTGGGGAGGGAGGGGGAGGGAGGGCTGGTGTCTGTGTTTATATGTGTGTGTGTGTGGCTGGCTGGCTGTTACAGTGACATGATATTAAGCCTTTCATTGCTGTGTGATTTTTCCTGCATTAAAGGATAAAGAAATCTCTAAGGCCTTGTCTTTTTGCATAACAATTTTGTATTTTTTTTAAATTACAAAATATGCACAGAACCAAGATCTTTTAAATGTATAGTTTGCTTTAAATAAAATTAAGATTGTATTGGTAATTGAAGCTGAATGAATTTAAAATGAATGTGCTATATTTCAGAACAATATATTTGTTTTCCTTTAAATTGTAAAACACTAACTTTATTCTCATCTGAATTATAAATAATTTATTCCTGTATAAAATAAAAACACATTTGAATTTTTCTTTTTTAATCAATGTAGAATGTGTAATTGAAAAATAAACAGATTAGGGCTCTGAGGACAATAAATGAAAATCAATGCGATGTGGTGAATGTCCAAAAGATGGCACCCACAGACTGTTTTAAATGGGGTTGGATAAATATTTTTTGCTTTTAGACAGTGTGTGCGTGTGATTTTAGTTTGGTGACAGTTGTAGGTTACAGTTTGACAAGAGTTTATAGTTTGAAAAAAGCACTTTGTTGTGTTTTATTGGACGGAGTATGTTTTTATGTGTAACAGTTCAATCGCACCCGCACCTCACACACACACACACACACACACACACACACACACATATTGAAACCTGAGTGAAGTACAAAGCCCATAATAAAGAATAGTTTAGCATCCAAATACATCGCAAATGTTGAAACAGTTTGATTCTAATGAGAGAGTTACGTGGCCAAACACCACTTACTTTCACTTTCGCTTTCAATTATTTCGGTTAATTCTTAATTATAGTTTTTTTGAATTCTTGTTCTGTTCTGAATATCATTAAATTTAAAGAATTGCTTGTGTAATATTTTGAGTGTATCATCAAAACAGAATAATTCTCTCGGTTTAGTGATTCCCTAGTTTTTTTTATTGTTTTCATTGTTCTCAGGTAAGGCAAGTGAGATATATATATATATATATATATATATATATATATATATATATATATATATTTTTTTTTTTTATATACATATATATATATATATATATATATATATATATATGTATATAAAAAAAAAAATATATATATATATATATATGTATTTTTTATATATATATATATAATTTATATATATATATATATATATATATATATATATAAATATAGCTGCGAGCAGCGATGAAGGGCCAAAGCCGGCGGCACCGCCACCCCGGTGCCTTTAGGTAACTAAAGGAACCAGGGTTGCGGTGCCACCGGCTTGGGCCCGTAATCGCTGCTCGCAGCTATATTTATTATTATTATTATTATTTTACTACCTTTTGGGCACTTTTGGGGGCCTTAACGTGCTCAAAAACTCTTGAAACTTTGCACACATCTCAGAACCCGCGGCCATCAGGGCCGGGCTGAAGCTGGTACCCGGGCGTGGCAGGGGGGCTCGACAGCGCCCCCTGGAACGGGGTTTGAACACTTGTCCATATATCAAACACGCTTGCATGTAATAATCTGAAACTCGGTACACTTATAGATCTCATCGGGCCAAACAACTTTCGTGCTCTAAGTTTTACGTCAGCCCAACAGGAAGTCGGTTATTATGGGTTGTTTGGAAACTCATTTTCTATATTTTTCTTACGACTATTCGGGCACTTTTGGGGCCCTTAACGTGCTCGAAAACTCTTGAAACTTTGCACACAGGTCAGAACCCGCGGCCATCAGGGCCGGGCTGAAGATGGTACCCGGGCGTGGCAGGGGGGCTCGACAGCGCCCCCTGGAACGGGGTCCGAAAACTTGGTCCATAAATCAAACACACTTGCATGTAATAATATGAAACTCGGTACACATATAGATCTCATCGGTTCATATATACTTCATGCTCTTACTTTTTACCCCATCCCAACAGGAAGTCGGCTATTTAGGGTTGTTTGTTAAACGCATGCAATGGAATTTAAAGTACTTCTCCTAGAGAATTCAAAGAAATGCCACGAAACTCAGTCAGCATGAAGTCAAGACATTGAGGATGAAAAATTGCCAGGGGATTTTTGATATCTCGAACGGTTTGGCCGTGGCGAGGAAACGAATTTATGGCGAGAAACGTGAAACAGGAAGTGTGTTATAACTTCAGCATACATTAGCTGATCTTAACGAAACTTCACCAGTGTGTTCGCTTTAAGAGGCCGATCACATGGATGTGACTATTGTGAGTCAAAGTTATAGCGCCACCAACTGGCAGCAGGAAGTGTGTCACTTTCAAAATGCTTTGAAATCACCCTCTTATTTTAACCCGATTTGCTTCAAACTTCATCTGTATAATGTAAATACACGGCAGATGTAGACCTGTGAAAGGATTATTGATATATTAGATACTGTTGCCGTGGCAACGCATCAAACTTTAATATTCTTTGTTGATGCTTTTGAGACTCTTAACATACTTGAAATAACATGAAACTCGACAGACACATCACATTTATTAGCCAGTAGACATGTGCAAAGTTTCAGAAACGGGCGTGGTGCAGGGGCTCAGTAGCGCCACCTTTTGACAAAAGTGGGGGTGTTAGTTCTATAGTTTTACCTACAATCATAAAACTCGGTACGCATATTGTTCAGATCAAGCCGGACAACTTTCTAATTTACTGTCATTAGCTCAGACCAAGAGGGAGTCAGATATTTTAGTTTGAATGTGGATGTTTCTGAGAATTTTCTCTCCCTCTCTTTCCGTCTCTGTGTGTGAGGGATTTGTCTATTGATTTTAATGCATTTCAAGGTTTCAGGGGATTTTGGGACTCTTAACGTGCTCAAAAACTTTTGAAATTTTGCACACAGGTCAGAACCCACGGCCATCAGGGCCGGGCTGAAGCTGGTACCCGGGCGTGGCAGGGGGGCTCAACAGCGCCCCCTTGAACGGGGTCCGACAATTTGGTCCATATATTCAACACGCTTGCATGAATTAATATGAAACTCAGTACACATATAGATCTCATCGGGCCAAACATTTTACCCCTGGTCAAGTTTTACGCCAGCCCAACAGGAAGTCGGCTATTATGGGTTGTTTGGAAAACGCTTGCTGTGGAATTTGAAGTACTACTCCTAGGCAATTCATTCAATCATCGCCAAACTAGGCGTGCATGAAGTCAAGACATTGAGGATGCTAAATTGCTGACGGATTTTTGATATCTCGAACGGTTTGGCCGTGGCGAGGAAATGAATTTTCATGACTAAAAAAGGACATATAAAGTGTGTTATAACTTAGTTAGATTTACCTACAGTTACAAAACTCAGCTTGTATATTCTTCTCCTCAAGCCAAACAACTTTCTAATTTACAGTCAATAGCTCCAACCCTCAGAAGGTCAGATATTGTGGTTTGAATGTGGATTTCATGAAATGGTATCTCTCTCTGTCACTCTTTGACAGAGAGAGGGCCCCCTCCCATTCTATGTGTGTGTGTGTGTGTGGCTGTCTGTGTGGGGAGGGAGGGGGAGGGAGGGCTGGTGTCTGTGTTTATATGTGTGTGTGTGTGGCTGGCTGGCTGTTACAGTGACATGATATTAAGCCTTTCATTGCTGTGTGATTTTTCCTGCATTAAAGGATAAAGAAATCTCTAAGGCCTTGTCTTTTTGCATAACAATTTTGTATTTTTTTTAAATTACAAAATATGCACAGAACCAAGATCTTTTAAATGTATAGTTTGCTTTAAATAAAATTAAGATTGTATTGGTAATTGAAGCTGAATGAATTTAAAATGAATGTGCTATATTTCAGAACAATATATTTGTTTTCCTTTAAATTGTAAAACACTAACTTTATTCTCATCTGAATTATAAATAATTTATTCCTGTATAAAATAAAAACACATTTGAATTTTTCTTTTTTAATCAATGTAGAATGTGTAATTGAAAAATAAACAGATTAGGGCTCTGAGGACAATAAATGAAAATCAATGCGATGTGGTGAATGTCCAAAAGATGGCACCCACAGACTGTTTTAAATGGGGTTGGATAAATATTTTTTGCTTTTAGACAGTGTGTGCGTGTGATTTTAGTTTGGTGACAGTTGTAGGTTACAGTTTGACAAGAGTTTATAGTTTGAAAAAAGCACTTTGTTGTGTTTTATTGGACGGAGTATGTTTTTATGTGTAACAGTTCAATCGCACCCGCACCTCACACACACACACACACACACACACACATATTGAAACCTGAGTGAAGTACAAAGCCCATAATAAAGAATAGTTTAGCATCCAAATACATCGCAAATGTTGAAACAGTTTGATTCTAATGAGAGAGTTACGTGGCCAAACACCACTTACTTTCACTTTCGCTTTCAATTATTTCGGTTAATTCTTAATTATAGTTTTTTTGAATTCTTGTTCTGTTCTGAATATCATTAAATTTAAAGAATTGCTTGTGTAATATTTTGAGTGTATCATCAAAACAGAATAATTCTCTCGGTTTAGTGATTCCCTAGTTTTTTTTATTGTTTTCATTGTTCTCAGGTAAGGCAAGTGAGATATATATATATATATATATATATATATATATATATATATATATATATATATATATATATATATATGTATATAAAAAAAAAATATATATATATATATATATGTATTTTTTATATATATATATATAATTTATATATATATATATATATATATATATATATATATATATATATAAATATAGCTGCGAGCAGCGATGAAGGGCCAAAGCCGGCGGCACCGCCACCCCGGTGCCTTTAGGTAACTAAAGGAACCAGGGTTGCGGTGCCACCGGCTTGGGCCCGTAATCGCTGCTCGCAGCTATATTTATTATTATTATTATTTTACTACCTTTTGGGCACTTTTGGGGGCCTTAACGTGCTCGAAAACTCTTGAAACTTTGCACACATCTCAGAACCCGCGGCCATCAGGGCCGGGCTGAAGCTGGTACCCGGGCGTGGCAGGGGGGCTCGACAGCGCCCCCTGGAACGGGGTTTGAACACTTGGTCCATAAATCAAACACGCTTGCATGTAATAATATGAAACTCAGTACACATATAGATCTCATCGGTTCATATATACTTCATGCTCTTACTTTTTACCCCAGCCCAACAGGAAGTCGGCTATTAAGGGTTGTTTGGAAAACACATGCAATGGAATGTGAAATACTCCTCCTAGAGAATTCAAACACACGGCACGAAACTCGGTCAGCATGAAGTCAAGACACTGAGGATGAAAAATTGCCAGGGGATTTTTGATATCTCGAACGGTTTGGCCGTGGCGAGTAAACGAAATTATGGCGAGAAACGTGAAACAGGAAGTGTGTTATAACTACTGCATACATTAACTAATCTTGATGAAACTTCAGCAGTGTGTTCGTTGTAAGAGCCCGATCACATGGATGTGACTATTGTGAGTCAAAGTTATAGCGCCACCAACTGGAAGCAGGAAGTGTGTCACTTTCAAAATGCTTTTAAATCACCCTCTTATTTTTACCCGATTTGCTTCAAACTTCATGTGCATAATGTAGACACACGCCAGATGTAGACCTGTGAAAGGATTATTGATATCTTAGATACTGTTGCCATGGCAATGCATCAAACATTAATATTCATTTTTTTAAGCTTTTTCATGCTTTTTTATGCTTTCGGGCACTTTTGGGGTTCTTAACGTGCTCGAAAACTCTTGAAACTTTGCACACGGGACAAAACCCGCGGCCATCAGGGCCAGGCTGAAGCTGGTACCCGGGCGTGGCAGGGGGGCTCGACAGCGCCCCCTTGAACGGGTCAGACAATTTGGTCCATATATCCAACACGCTTTACCCTATTTGCTTCAAACTTGATGTGTATAATGTAGACACAAGCCAGATGTAGACCTGTGAAAGGATTGTTGATATCTTAGATGCTGTTGCCGTGACAACGCATCAAACTTTAATATTCTTTTTGGATACTTTTGAGATTCTTAGCGCACTTTTGGGGCCCTTAACGTGCTCAAAAACTCTTGAAACTTTGCACACGGGTCAGAAACCGCGGCCATCAGGGCCGGGCTGAAGCTGGTACCCGGGCGTGGCAGGGGGGCTCGACAGCGCCCCCTGGAATGGGGTCCGAAAACTTGGTCCATAAATCAAACAGGCTTTACCCGATTTGCTTCAAACTTGATGTGTATAATGTAGACACACGCCAGATTTAGACCTGTGAAAGGATTGTTGATATCTTAGATGCTGTTGCCGTGACAACGCATCAAACTTTAATATTCTTTTTGGATACTTTTGAGACTCTCAGCGCACTTTGGGGGCCCTTAACGTGCTCAAAAACTCTTGAAACTTTGCACACGGGTCAGAACCCGTGGCCATCAGGGCCGGGCTGAAGCTGGTACCCGGGCGTGGCAGGGGGGCTCGACAGTGCCCCCTGGAACGGGGTCCGAAAACTTGGTCCATAAATCAAACACGCTTGAATGTAATAATATGAAACTCGGTACACATATAGATCTCATCGATTCATATATCCTTTGTACTTTTACTTTTTACCCCAGCCCAACAGGAAGTCGGCTATTATGGTTTGTTTGGAAGCGTATGCCCCTGGAATTCGATATACTCCTCCTAGAGAATTCAACCAATCGCCACGAAACTCGGTCAGCATGAAGTCAAGACATTGAGGATGAAAAGTTGCCAGGGGATTTTTGATATCTCGAACGGTTTGGCTGTGGCGAGGAAACGAATTTATGGCGAATAAAGGAAACAGGAAGTGTGTTATAACTTCTGCATACATTAACTGATCTTGATGAAACTTCAGCAGTGTGTTCGCTGTAAGAGTCCGATCACATGGATGTGACTATTGTGAGTCAAAGTTATAGCGCCACCAACTGGCAGCAGGAAGTGTGTCACTTCCTAAAGGCTTTGAAATCACCCTCTTATTTTTACCCAATTTGCTTCAAACTTTATGTGTATAATGTAGACACACGGCAGATGTAGACCTGAGAAAGGATTATTGATATCTTAGATACTGTTGCCGTGGCAACGCATCAAACTTTATTATTCTTTGTTGATGCTTTTGAGACTCTTAACATACTTGAAATTGCATGAAACCCGACAGACACATCACATTTATTAGACAGTAGACATGTGCAGAGTTTCAGAAACGGGCATGGTGAGAGCAATTAGAGAATAATGTTTAAGTTTAAAAACAGCCAGAATGGTTGTTTAGTCAAAAAAATTTTTTTTCCAAATCATACATAGTGTTATACTGCCCTCTTGTGTTCAAAATCAGGTAAAAAGCGAAAGTAAAATAAGGACGTCTGCACAATTCATTAATAATGGTGCAGAGTAGAGTGAGCTTTTTCAATTAATTCCTATGGAAGTAGGAATGAACTAAACAACGTTCGCTCTGTTCTGCTCGTCCCTCACCGTGGGCGCGCAGAGTTATGAATGCCCGTGCAGCCGTGAGCATTTTAGTTTCATTTTAAAATTAGCGCCATTTCGGGGGACGTATTACTTTAATTTATTTAACAAAAACACAATGTTGTGTTTAATTGCGAGTGTACACAAATATAAGTAAACACTTTGACGTTTGAATGATGTCCTGTATGAAGAAAATGACGGAGTATATTTCACTGTTCAATCGCGCTGAGCCACCCAGACCCCCACACACACACTGACACACACACACACACACACACACACACACACACACACACACACACACACACACACACACAACACACACACACACACACACACAATAATAAAACATTCAACCTAACATATACAAATTACACTGCTATGTTGAAATAGTCAGTAGTACAATTTGTATCATTCACAGTAAGCACCGCTCCACTGTGATTTTTCCAAGCACATTTTTGCACAAGTGAAGAGGATGATTTTTTCCGTCGATATTGGAACGTGAGTGAAGTACAAAGCCTGTAATAAAGAATAGTTTAGCATCCAAATACATCGCAAATGTTGCAACATTTAGATTCTAAAGAGAGATTTACGTGAGCCTAACACCACTTACTTTTACTTTTGTTTTAAATTATTTCGTTTTGGCTTTATTATAGTTATTTTTTTATTTGTGTTCTGTTCTGAATATCATTAAATTTAAAGGATTTGTTGTGGAATATTTTGAGTGTATAATCAAATAACACTAAACCGTCACTAGGTGTCGCCAGGCGACCGTCTTAATGAGCGGGTCATTGATTCATTCGTTCAAACGATTCGTTTGAACGACTGAGTCATTCATGAATGAGACAGATGTTTATGGATTGGTCATTGAATCTTTGAGTCAACCAATTTGTTCAAAATGCTGAATCATTCAGTAATGAGAAAACACGTTGCTGTGAGATGCAATGGTTCTGCTGTGATCTTTGTTTAACTATTTAGATTTGCATCTAAAATGTAAGTGACTTGACACGTGTGTGTGTGTGTGTGTGTGTGTGTGCGTGTGAGTGCGTGCGTGCGTGTGTGTGTGTGTGTGTGTGTGTGTGTGCAATCAATCCCAGGTAAGAGGCATGAATAATGAGAATTGGACTTCTAGGAGTGAGGTTAATATTCCGGAGATGGTTCCCTCGGATTGTGAAAAGGAGGCGGCGCGGGAGTGGCCAGGCATTGCGCTACTTCTGTTTCAAAGTTTAAAACAATGCTAATATCATTTTTTTGAACGATTTCATTACAAATGTTTATTTTATATATTTATAAAATATTATAAAATATAATAACTATGTTTTGTCCTATTAACAAAAGACAGGCAATGTACTATTAACAAATGTTAATAGTTTTTTAAAAGTTAAAATGATACTTTATGCATTTGTTTTGTGTCAGATGATTAACAATATAAATTAAACAAAGCTTAAAACAAACAAAATAATAAAACGAAAACAAAGCTTGAACATTTTATTTAATTGAAAAGCCTTTTTGAAATAAAATGTGTTTTTTTCCCTCTGAAATAGCAAAAGCATCGCACACTTAGCTGTACCTGCTCTAAATAAATAATAGTATTTAAATAAAAATACAAAATCGAAATAAATAAATTATATAAAACAAAATCAAATCAAAGAAAATAAATCTTATTAAAGTTATGCAGGCACACATTTAACAATAATTTTCAAGTGACAAATAAAATCAATCAAAATTCCTTACACATGGAGTTAATCCTGACGATTCCTGAGGCGCCTTTCCTCATGACACTCGCTTTTTTTTTCGAAGATATATTTTCTTTGGTTTGATTTTGTTTTTGTAATAATTTATTTTATTTAGTTCGATTTTGTATTTTTATTGAATTACTCTTTTTTATTTAGAGCAGGTACAGCTAGTGTGTGATGCTTTTGCTATTTCAGAGGAAAACAATAATTTTATTTAATTAATAATTTTTGTTTCAGTCCACCATATAATTATGTTGTGTTTGATCTATGGAAAAAAGTTAGTTGTGAAATGGTTGAATATTAACAAAAGTTAATAGTTTTTTACAAGTTAGAATAATACGATATATATATATATATAAACAAGCCGGTGGCACCGCCACCCCGGTGCCTTTACGGTTACTGTGCATGACGGGCAATATCGTAACTCCGCTTTGACCTTTGAGAAGATGTGTGCTATAGAGCTTGCATTGGTGTGGGCTCTGCAAAAGTGTGTGTGTGTGTGTGAGGCGTGATTGAACAATGTAGACATATATATATATATATATATAAAGGCACCGGGGTGGCGGTGCCACCGGCTTGTTTATATATATATATATATATATATATATATATATATATATATATATATATATATATATATATATGAATATAGCTGCGAGCAGCGATGAAGGGCCAAAGCCGGCGGCACCGCCACTCCGGTGCCTTTAGGTAACTAAAGGCACCGGGGTTGCGGTGCCACCGGCTTGGGCCCGTAATCGCTGCTCGCAGCTATATTTTATTATTATTATTATTATTATTTTACTACCTTTTGGGCACTTTTGGGGGCCTTAACGTGCTCGAAAACTCTTGAAACTTTGCACACATCTCAGAACCCGCGGCCATCAGGGCCGGGCTGAAGCTGGTACCCGGGCGTGGCAGGGGGGCTCGACAGCGCCCCCTGGAACGGGGTTTGAACACTTGGTCCATAAATCAAACACGCTTGCATGTAATAATATGAAACTCAGTACACATATAGATCTCATCGGTTCATATATACTTCATGCTCTTACTTTTTACCCCAGCCCAACAGGAAGTCGGCTATTAAGGGTTGTTTGGAAAACACATGCAATGGAATGTGAAATACTCCTCCTAGAGAATTCAAACACACGGCACGAAACTCGGTCAGCATGAAGTCAAGACACTGAGGATGAAAAATTGCCAGGGGATTTTTGATATCTCGAACGGTTTGGCCGTGGCGAGTAAACGAAATTATGGCGAGAAACGTGAAACAGGAAGTGTGTTATAACTACTGCATACATTAACTAATCTTGATGAAACTTCAGCAGTGTGTTCGTTGTAAGAGCCCGATCACATGGATGTGACTATTGTGAGTCAAAGTTATAGCGCCACCAACTGGCAGCAGGAAGTGTGTCACTTTCAAAATACTTTGAAATCACCCTCTTATTTTTACCCGATTTGCTTCAAACTTGATGTGTATAATGTAGACACACGCCAGATGTAGACCTGTGAAAGGATTATTGATATCTTAGATACTGTTGCCATGGCAATGCATCAAACATTAATATTCCTTTTTTTAAGCTTTTTCATGCTTTTTTATGCTTTCGGGCACTTTTGGGGTTCTTAACGTGCTCGAAAACTCTTGAAACTTTGCACACGGGACAAAACCCGCGGCCATCAGGGCCAGGCTGAAGCTGGTACCCGGGCGTGGCAGGGGGGCTCGACAGCGCCCCCTTGAACGGGTCAGACAATTTGGTCCATATATCCAACACGCTTTACCCTATTTGCTTCAAACTTGATGTGTATAATGTAGACACAAGCCAGATGTAGACCTGTGAAAGGATTGTTGATATCTTAGATGCTGTTGCCGTGACAACGCATCAAACTTTAATATTCTTTTTGGATACTTTTGAGATTCTTAGCGCACTTTTGGGGCCCTTAACGTGCTCAAAAACTCTTGAAACTTTGCACACGGGTCAGAAACCGCGGCCATCAGGGCCGGGCTGAAGCTGGTACCCGGGCGTGGCAGGGGGGCTCGACAGCGCCCCCTGGAATGGGGTCCGAAAACTTGGTCCATAAATCAAACAGGCTTTACCCGATTTGCTTCAAACTTGATGTGTATAATGTAGACACACGCCAGATTTAGACCTGTGAAAGGATTGTTGATATCTTAGATGCTGTTGCCGTGACAACGCATCAAACTTTAATATTCTTT